>CM037092.1:49440629-49769383 GCA_020916435.1 Oxytropis ochrocephala | reverse complement strand
TAGTTACGCATTGCTTCACTTTAAGAACTTTGAAACTATTAATTAAAGAAGATAGACAATTTTAGATATTTTTAAAAATTTGATAATTTAAAATGGAAAACTTTCTTAAGTGACTAGAAATCCTAAAATCAAACTTATAGCCATGAAGCTTTATTAGAATAACTTGTAACCATGAGCCTTTAAAACATGACATCAAAATTAAGATCGTGAGCGCACTATCCCATTGCATTTGGCGTGAAAGTCCAATGAAAATTTTAAAACATTGAAGTATTTTCTTGTAAGTACTATCTTATATTCTTATGATACTTTTACATTTGAAACAAATTTAAGAAATCGATTTTTTAAACCCAATATTTTGTTTCAAACATTCTTTTACTTCAACTATCAAATCAAAAATCTTTTGATTGGAAAATAACAAAAATGATGTTATGAAACTAGTTTGTTACCCAAGCCAAGATCAAAGCCATGCATAGAATTACAAAGGTAAAATTGAGACCATTCATCCTTGTGTCCATTTTACTTTGATAGACTGACTATTAGAAGCTCCAATAGGCTATTTAAGATGGGTAGGAATGTTAGTGCAACGACATTAAAAACAGTATGACACATTTTGTTGCAAAATATCTTTTTTTTTTTTGGTCAAAGTTGCAAAATATCTTTAAAATTGAATTAGTTTTACTTTATTTATTTGTTTTAATATTTTGTAAGGATAACATTTAAATCAAAATGATATTAATTTAAATGTAAAGATTAATTTTGGAATAAAAAGGCTAGTAAAGTAAACCAAATACAAATTTTTAACGAAATTCATTGAATGTTGTCAAAAATTCAATAATATAATGATTCCTTATATAAAACTCATCATTTAAAATACTATTAAAATTAATTAACTTCTTCCTTTCAATAAATTTTAAGCTAAACTTATTTAATTGTTTAAATTATTCAAATTACTTAAAGAACTTTGTAATAAAAATTATGCCTTCATTAAAACTATATAAAAATAAATTTTACTATTTTATTAAAGTGTAGTTATAAATAATTTTTTATGAAAGTTATAAAAAGTTTTATATGTAATGGTTTGTACTCACATGCTTGTATTGACTATTTATCAATTTAATTTAATAAAGACAATCTAAATCTTATTTTAAATTTTTTGACCAAAATTCAGATAATTATTTATGAGATTCCCAAATTTAAATCTTATTAAAAAAGCGGGCTTAGCTTTCAAACGATACATCAACATAACTATCTCGAGGATACAAGTTTCCGGAAAAATGATAAAGAGAGAATTTTGTCCACGAGACATTACCAAATTGAAAACATACCAAAATTAAGTGTGCGTATGAGGAGTGAATTTAAGTCGCAACGCTTTACTACTCCCTCTCCTTTTAATCTCTTAATAATATAACATGTCATTACAACATTCCAATCCAATACAATAAAAAGATTGTAATTTTTTAAAACATGTGGATCATGGTGTACATTTCTCGCATTGTTCGTACTGTACTTCGAGTAAAGAGGTAATGGGCTAAGCCATCAAGTGTGATTTCAAGATGGCTAGAGTGAAATTCGAAACGTGGTATTCCTGTGTCCCAAGTGGCAATGGATTCTAGAAGGGTTGAAGTCGTGATGAATTGGGAGTTACCATATCGGCCATAGAGGTAAGGGAGTTATTTGGAACTAATTGATTTGTATAGTAGGTTTATCTAAGAGTCTCACAAATAGTTATTTCACTCATACGCTAACTTGTAAAGGCCACTGCTTGAATGAAATTTGATGGTGAAGAATGTTTCTAGAGTAGAAAGGCAAAGGATTGCTTCAATCTTTATCTTTCCAACTGGCCCTCGGATTTCAAATGCCTGGATGACGCCTGGGAAGAGTTTAGGTGGTGTTTGATGTCAATCAACAAGAGATAGCTTATGCTTTCACGTAAGAGAAGCCTCATGAGAAGGATTCTCCACTCATGATTTTAAATAGATCTATTGTGTATGCCTTGAGAATTGGAAATAGCTCGAGTCAGCAAAAAGGAATAAACCAAGAGTGTTGAACTGATGATCCTATATTGTAAGAATTTCACAACCGTTGAGTTAGAATGGATGGATCTTTTGATTAATTCACATTTGGCCATATCCAAGTAATATCTTAGATCATGGAGAGTAGACACTTCGGACGAGAACAATTACGATTATTTGCTGTTTGTAATCGCTTTTTCGACCGATGATGTTACGTGGGAATTGAAGAACGATATATGGATTAGATATTCGTGATATGTTCTCTTTGAAGTATGTTTGTCAATTTTGAGGACAAAATTTTTTGTCAGTGATTGTAATATCCCAATTTCGTTAATTTCAATTAAGAATTAACGCAGTGATTTATTACCTAATAGGTAATAAATCAAGTCACTGACATGAGGTTGTCATGGAAGCAATTTAAAATTGCTAGAGAAAATAATTTAAATACACAACCGAGTGGAAATTAGTACTCTAAGGGTATTTTTAGCATTTATGCCACTACCCAAAATGATCTCTCTGAGACATCAAAAATATCCAAATACTTCCTCTCATTCCACACTTGTGTGAATAAAGAAAGAAAAGTAAAGTTAAAAAGAATAAAAAGAGAGAGAGAAGGAACTGATTAAAAAGGGAAGGAAAGAAAAAAAAAAAGAAGAAGAAAGAAAGAAGAGAAACAGCCCAGAGAGAGGGAGAAAGGGCGTGGAGGAAGAGAAGGAAGAATGGCGAGATCTCCACGGATTCTTAACGATAGTAAGTGATTCTCGCATATCATTCTTCTCCATTTTTCGAGATCTATCTAATGATACCACTTTCACACCCTAATTTCTTTCCGCTTGCTTTGCCATTAATGAGTTTTAAGCTCCAATTTGGAGAAACCGGAGATTTAAGCCAAATTGAAGCTTGGTATGGATGATTGGAAGCTCAACAACCGACGTGGAGTGTTCGGTTCCGCTTTGGAGCGGTTCGAGCGAGTTCGTGAAGTTTCTGAATCGAGCTTCGAACGTCTCCTGGTTCGTGATTTTCATCACGAGGAGGTGAGTTTTACTCGCTTTAGGGAATTTAAATATCGCTTTTGGAGTTATGGTTGAACGATTTTTTCAAAATTCGAGTTTCGAATTTTAGAGTCAAAAACGCTATTTTCCTAAAATGACGTTGGTGGTTTGAAAATTCAAAACGTAAAACCATAATGCTTTGATTTTTGAATTGTTATTGTTTGCCCGATGTGTTTTAAAGTTGTTTGGTTGATTTAATTGAATTTACAAATCTTTGGGAAACCGTGAAATTTTGTGTATATGTGGAAATTAACGATTTTGGAACAAAATTGATGTCCGGACAGTAAATATACTATTTTCGGATGTCCAGACATGCTGAGGAAACTCTGCGAATTTTCATGGAAATTTTGATACAAATCCAAAGTGGTTTTGAAATAACGAATAATATTATATTTATTTCAAAACCGTAATTAGTATACGGTGAGGACATGTTTTGGAAAGTGAATTGAACAAAATGTTCCATTTCTTAATTTATAATTGGCTCTCTGGATGATTATGTTCATCTAAACTGCCCACGCTTCATTTATATATAAGAAATATCGAATCGAGGTGACGCACTTCCATGCTAGTACACTAGGAGAGGGAAGTCATGCGCCCGGTCCTAGGCCCCCATGTTAAAATTAAAGCTATCCGCCTTTAAGAGTTGTACACTTATTGGCTATGTTGGGTTCACCCATGCTTCCTTGTGTTGTTGGTGATGTACTAGAATTGATAAAACTTTTAAATGTGTATATTGTGATTTTGTCACTCGAGCTTCTTTAGGTTGTTGGTGACAAGTCACAAGTAATTGATTATATATTGTAATTCTTTTTGAATTACTAATTATGGTTTTATAAATGGACCGAGTGATAGGTAAAGGGTCACTTCAGAAGACTCACCGAGACAAGTTGTCTCACCCTACAAATGTTGTTGTTTTTCAGAGTAACAGGAAAGAAGATCATTTATGACACGAGTGGATGGAGTGCTCTGAGAAGGAAATGGAAGACGTAGTTCTTCTATTATTAGTTATGTTTTTCCTCGTTATCTTTGTATTCGATTTATATAACTTGAATTTATTCTAAGTTATGTATCGCTTTCCGCTATTCTTGTAAAGATTGTAAATCTAAGCAGAATTGTATCTCCTGATGTATGTTAAATAGGTATTAATTTTAGTATTTCTACTAGATAGAAATATGAGGGTGTTACAACGTGACTCTACAATATTATCAAAAGTAGAACTATCCAATATTGCAACAAAGATTTGCCATTTTCACAAAAGCTGCGTGTAATCCAAACCTTGTACATATTTGCCTCACATGCTTCATTAGCATCGCATGGCCCAAAAGGCTATGCAATGATCAAGGACACTCTTCATCACAAACAGCTCCTTTGCTAATAACAATGTAATGTCATTAGAATCTTTGTGCACATCATAATTTCAAATTTAATGAAACCTTTTCGACTAATGAAAATTTCAATTATTGATGTTTCTAGGAGCATTATTGATAATAAAAATAATTAGAAGAAGAATTGTCTCGTGTTTATGGATAGACCATTTAACTTGATAGGATTATATTGATATTTACACAAATACTTAAAAAGCAACATCCTCCAATACTTTTTCAATTTTTAAGAACTTTGAAACCATTAATTAAAGAAGATAGACAATTTTAGATATTTTTAAAAATTTGATAATTTAAAATGGAAAACTTTCTTAAGTGACTAGAAATCCAAAATCAAATTTATAGCCATGAAGCTTTATTAGAATAACTTGTAACCATGAGCCTTTAAAACATGACATCAAAATTAAGATCAGAGCGCACTATCCCATTGCATTTGGCGAAAGTCCAATGAAAATTTTAAAACATTGAAGTATTTTCTTGTAAATACTATCTTATATTCTTATGATACTTTTTACATTTGAAACAAATTTAAGAACGATTTTTTAAACTCCAATTTTTTTGTTTCAAACATTCTTTTACTAACTATCAAATCAAAATCTTTTGATTGGAAAAATAACAAAATGATGTTATGAAACTAGTTTGTTACCCAAGCCAAGATCAAAGCCATGCATAGAATTACAAAGGTAAAATTGAGACCATTCATCCTTGTGTCCATTTTACTTTGATTGATCGACCATTAGAAGCTCCAATAGGCTATTTAAGATGGGTAGGAATGTTAGTGCAACGATTAAAAAAACAGAAATGACACATTTTTTGTTGCAAAATATCTTTTTTTTGGTCAAAGTTGCAAAATATCTTTAAAATTGAATTAGTTTTACTTTATTTATTTGTTTTAATATTTTGTAAGGATAACATTTAAATCAAAATGATATTAATTTAAATGTAAAGATTAATTTTGGAATAAAAGGCTAGTAAAGTAAACCAAATATAGCTTAACGAAATTCATTGAATGTTGGTCAAAAAATTCAATAATATAATGATTCCTTATATAAAACTCATCATTTAAAATACTATTAAAAATAAATTAATCGTTTCCTTTCTATAAATTTTAAGCTAAACTTATTTAATTGTTTAAATTATTCAAATTACTTAAAGTACTTTTGTAATAAAAATTATGCCTTCATAAAACTATATAAAAATAAATTTTACTATTTTATTAAAGTGTAGTTATAAATAATTTTTTATGAAAGTTATAAAAAAGTTTTATATGTAATGGTTTGCACTACAAGTCGTATTGACTATTTATCAATTTAATTTAATAAAGACAATATAAATCTTATTTTAAATTTCTTTGACCAAAATTCGTATAATTATTTATGAGATTCCAAATTTAAATCTTATTAAAAAGTGGCTTAGCTTTCAAACGATACATCAACATAACTATCTCGAGAACACAAGTTTCCGAAAAAATGATAAAGAGAGAATTTTGTCCACGAGACATTACCAAATTGAAAACATACCAAAATTAAGTGTGCGATGAGGAGTGAATCTAAGTCGCAACGCTTTACTACTCCCCTCTCCTTTAATCTCTTAATAATATAACATGTCATTACAACATTCCAATCCAATATAATAAAGATTGTAATTTTTTAAAACATTACAAATATATTTCTTAAATTTATTTTTTAAATAATAATTTCACATGACATAAAATTTATTTTTAATGTGTCACTAAATAGTAAATGATGTATTAGAAGAGTACCAAACACAAAATTTATATGATGAAAAAAAGAGCTTACCCTATTAATTCTTTTAATGACGGATATATGTATTGTTAAAACTTACTAATCAAAATAATTTGTTAGAAAATTAGTTTTTTCACATTCTCATTACCTTCCTCTCTCTCACTTCCCCTAACTCTCCTAGCTAGATTAGACCATAAATTAGTTTTAAATGTATTTAACTCATAGGTCAAGTAAAAAGTAAAATATTAATAAACATTATATTGTTACTTCTTAGAGTTTTCTCAAATAACTCATGAATACTTTAACAAAAATTATCTAAGATTGATAATAAGAAATCACATCAATATTATTTTTAATTGAATTTATTGTATTTGATACTAAGCAAAATATTACAAGAATCTTAAACATTGTGCTTGTTGTTAGATATGCTTGTACTGCACACAACGTGACTCTACAATATTATCAAAAGTAGAACTATCCAATATTGCAACAAAGATTTGCCGCTTTCACAAAGTCAGTAATCCAAACCTTGTACATATTTGCCTACATGTTTCATTAGTATCGCATGGCCCAAAGGGCCATGCAATGATCAAGGACACTCTTCATAACAGCTCCTTTTGCTACTAACAATGTATCGTCATTAGAATCTTTGTGCACATCATAATTTCAAATTTAATGAAACGCTTTCGACTAATGAAAATTTCAATTATTGATTTTTTCAAGAGCATTATTGATAATAAAAATAATTAGAAGAAGAATTGTCTGTGTTTATGGATAGACCATTTAACTTGATAGGATTATATTGATATTTACACAAATACTTAAAAAGCAACATCCTCCGATACTCTTTTCAATTTTTAAGAACTTTGAAACCATTAATTAAAGAAGATAGACAATTTTAGATATTTTTAAAAATTTGATAATTTAAAATGGAAAACTTTCTTAAGTGACTAGAAATCCAAAATCAAACTTATAGCCATGAAGCTTTATTAGAATAACTTGTAACCATGAGCCTTTAAAACATGACATCAAAATTAAGATCAGAGCGCACCATCCCATTGCATTTGGCGAAAGTCCAATGAAAATTTTAAAACATTGAAGTATTTTCTTGTAAGTACTATCTTATATTCTTATGATACTTTTTACATTTGAAACAAATTTAAGAACGATTTTTAAACTCAATATTTTGTTTCAAACATTCTTTTACTAACTATCAAATCAAAAATCTTTTGATTGGAAAATAACAAAATGATGTTATGAAACTAGTTTGTTACCCCAAGCCAAGATCAAAGCCATGCATAGAATTACAAAGGTAAAATTGAGACCATTCATCCTTGTGTCCATTTTACTTTGATAGACTCACCATTAGAAGCTCCAATAGGCTATTTAAGATGGGTAGGAATGTTAGTGCAACGATTAAAAAAATGTATGACACATTTTTTGTTGCAAAATATCTTTTTTTTTTTTTTGGTCAAAGTTGCAAAATATCTTTAAAATTGAATTAGTTTTACTTTTATTTATTTGTTTTAATATTTTGTAAGGATAACATTTAAATCAAAATGATATTAATTTAAATGTAAAGATTAATTTTGGAATAAAAGGCTAGTAAAGTAAACCAAATACAAATTTTAACTAAATTCATTGAATGTTGGTCAAAAAATTCAATAATATAATGATTCCTTATATAAAACTCATCATTTAAAATACTATTAAAATTAATTAACTTCTTCCTTTCAATAAATTTTAAGCTAAACTTATTTAATTGTTTAAATTATTCAAATTACTTAAAGAACTTTTGTAATAAAAATTATGCCTTCATTAAAACTATATAAAAATAAATTTTACTATTTTATTAAAGTGTAGTTATAAATAATTTTTTATGAAAGTTATAAAAAGTTTTATATGTAATGGTTTGCACTACAAGTTTGTATTGACTATTTATCAATTTAATTTAATAAAGACAATCTAAATCTTATTTTAAATTTTTTGACCAAAATTCGTATAATTATTTATGAGATTCCCAAATTTAAATCTTATTAAAAAGTCGCTTAGCTTTCAAACGATACATCAACATAACTATCTCGAGGATACAAGTTTCCGGAAAAATGATAAAGAGAGAATTTTGTCCACGAGACATTACCAAATTGAAAACATACCAAAATTAAGTGTGGGTATGAGGAGTGAATTTCTAAGTCGCAACGCTTTACTACTCCCTCTCCTTTAATCTCTTAATAATATAACATGTCATTACAACATTCCAATCCAATATAATAAAGATTGTAATTTTTAAAAACGTTATGTAATATATTTCTTAAATTTATTTTGTAAATAATAATTCTCACATGACATAAAATTTATTTTTAATGTGTCACTAAATAGTAAATGATGTATTAGAAGAGTACCCAACACAAAAATTTATATGATGAAAAAAAGAGCTAGCCCTATTAATTATTTTGATGACGGATATATGTATTGTTAAAACTTACTAATCAAAATAATTTGTTAGAAAATTAGTTTTTTCACATTCTCATTACTCGTTCCTCTCTCTCACTTCCCCTAACTCTCCTAGCTAGATTAGACCATAAATTAGTTTTAAATGTATTTAACTCATAGGTCAAGTAAAAAGTAAAATATTAATAAACATTATATTGTTACTTCTAGAGTTTTCTGAAATAACTCATGAATACTTTAACAAAAATTATCTAAGATTGATAATAAGAAATCACATCAATATTATTTTTAATTGAATTTATTGTATTTGATACTAAGCAAAATATTACAAGAATCTTAAACATTGTGCTTGTCGCTAGATATGCTTGTACAGCACACAACGTGACTCTACAATATTATCAAAAGTAGAACTATCCAATATTGCAACAAAGATTTGCCGCTTTCACAAAGTTGTGTAATCCAAACCTTGTACATATTTGCCTACATGCTTCATTAGTATCGCATGGCCCGTTGGCCATGCAATGATCAAGGACACTCTTCATAACAGCTCCTTTTGCTACACCAATGTAATGTCATTAGAATCTTTGTGCACATCATAATTTCAAATTTAATGAAACGTTTCTGACTAATGAAAATTTCAATTATTGATTTTTTCAAGAGCATTATTGATAATAAAAATAATTAGAAGAAGAATTGTCTGTGTTTATGGATAGACCATTTAACTTGATAGGATTATATTGATATTTACACAAATACTTAAAAAGCAACATCCTCCAATACTCTTTTCAATTTTTAAGAACTTTGAAACCATTAATTAAAGAAGATAGACAATTTTAGATATTTTTAAAAATTTGATAATTTAAAATGGAAAACTTTCTTAAGTGACTAGAAATCCAAAATCAAACTTATAGCCATGAAGCTTTATTAGAATAACTTGTAACCATGAGCCTTTAAAACATGACATTAAAATTAAGATCAGAGCGCACCATCCCATTGCATTTGGCGTAAAGTCCAATGAAAATTTTAAAACATTGAAGTATTTTCTTGTAAGTACTATCTTATATTCTTATGATACTTTTTACATTTGAAACAAATTTAAGAACGATTTTTTAAACTCCAATATTTTGTTTCAAACATTCTTTTTACTAACTATCAAATCAAAAATCTTTTGATTGGAAAAATAACAAAATGATGTTATGAAACTAGTTTGTTACCCGGCCAAGATCAAAGCCATGCATAGAATTACAAAGGTAAAATTGAGACCATTCATCCTTGTGTCCATTTTACTTTGATAGACTCCACTCATTAGAAGCTCCAATAGGCTATTTAAGATGGGTAGGAATGTTAGTGCAACGATTAAAAAAACAGAAATGACACATTTTTTGTTGCAAAATATCTTTTTTTTTTTGGTCAAAGTTGCAAAATATCTTTAAAATTGAATTAGTTTTACTTTATTTATTTGTTTTAATATTTTGTAAGGATAACATTTAAATCAAAATGATATTAATTTAAATGTAAAGATTAATTTTGGAATAAAAGGCTAGTAAAGTAAACCAAATACAGCTTAACTAAATTCATTGAATGTTGGTCAAAAATTCAATAATATAATGATTCCTTATATAAAACTCATCATTTAAAATACTATTAAAAATAAATTAACTTCTTCCTTTCAATAAATTTTAAGCTAAACTTATTTAATTGTTTAAATTATTCAAATTACTTAAAGTACTTTTGTAATAAAAATTATGCCTTCATAAAAACTATATAAAAATAAATTTTACTATTTTATTAAAGTGTAGTTATAAATAATTTTTTATGAAAGTTATAAAAAGTTTTATATGTAATGGTTTGCACTACAAGCTTGTATTGACTATTTATCAATTTAATTTAATAAAGACAATCTAAATCTTATTTTAAATTTCTTTGACCAAAATTCGTATAATTATTTATGAGATTCCCAAATTTAAATCTTATTAAAAAGTGGCTTAGCTTTCAAACCGATACATCAACATAACTATCTCGAGAACACAAGTTTCCGGAAAAATGATAAAGAGAGAATTTTGTCCACGAGACATTACCAAATTGAAAACATACCAAAATTAAGTGTGGGTATGAGGAGTGAATTCTAAGTCGCAACGCTTTACTACTCCCCTCTCCTTTTAATCTCTTAATAATATAACATGTCATTACAACATTCCAATCCAATACAATAAAAAGATTGTAATTTTTAAAAACATTACAGTAATATATTTCTTAAATTTATTTTGTAAATAATAATTTTCACATGACATAAAATTTATTTTTAATGTCACGCCAAATAGTAAATGATGTATTAGAAGAGTACCCAACACAAAATTTATATGATGAAAAAAAGAGCTTACCCTATTAATTCTTTTAATGACGGATATATGTATTGTTAAAACTTACTAATCAAAATAATTTGTTAGAAAATTAGTTTTTTCACATTCTCATTACTCCCCTCTCTCACTTCCCCTAACTCTCCTAGCTAGATTAGACCATAAATTAGTTTTAAATGTATTTAACTCATAGGTCAAGTAAAAAGTAAAATATTAATAAACATTATATTGTTACTTCTTAGAGTTTTCTCAAATAACTCATGAATACTTTAACAAAAATTATCTAAGATTGATAATAAGAAATCACATCAATATTATTTTTAATTGAATTTATTGTATTTGATACTAAGCAAAATATTACAAGAATCTTAAACATTGTGCTTGCTGCTAGATATGCTTGTACAGACACAACGTGACTCTACAATATTATCAAAAGTAGAACTATCCAATATTGCAACAAAGATTTGCCGCTTTCACAAAGTTGTGTAATCCAAACCTTGTACATATTTGCCTACATGCTTCATTAGTACCGCATGGCCCAAAGGGCCATGCAATGATCAAGGACACTCTTCATAACAGCTCCTTTTGCTACAAACAATGTAATGTCATTAGAATCTTTGTGCACATCATAATTTCAAATTTAATGAAACGTTTCTGACTAATGAAAATTTCAATTATTGATTTTTTCAAGAGCATTATTGATAATAAAAATAATTAGAAGAAGAATTGTCTGTGTTTATGGATAGACCATTTAACTTGATAGGATTATATTGATATTTACACAAATACTTAAAAAGCAACATCCTCCAATACTCTTTTCAATTTTTAAGAACTTTGAAACCATTAATTAAAGAAGATAGACAATTTTAGATATTTTTAAAAATTTGATAATTTAAAATGGAAAACTTTCTTAAGTGACTAGAAATCCAAAATCAAACTTATAGCCATGAAGCTTTATTAGAATAACTTGTAACCATGAGCCTTTAAAACATGACATTAAAATTAAGATCAGAGCGCACCATCCCATTGCATTTGGCGTAAAGTCCAATGAAAATTTTAAAACATTGAAGTATTTTCTTGTAAGTACTATCTTATATTCTTATGATACTTTTTACATTTGAAACAAATTTAAGAACGATTTTTTAAACTCAATATTTTGTTTCAAACATTCTTTTTACTAACTATCAAATCAAAAATCTTTTGATTGGAAAAAATAACAAAATGATGTTATGAAACTAGTTTGTTACCCAAGCCAAGATCAAAGCCATGCATAGAATTACAAAGGTAAAATTGAGACCATTCATCCTTGTGTCCATTTTACTTTGATAGACTGACCATTAGAAGCTCCAATAGGCTATTTAAGATGGGTAGGAATGTTAGTGCAACGATTAAAAACAGAAGTGACACATTTTTTGTTGCAAAATATCTTTTTTTTTTTTGGTCAAAGTTGCAAAATATCTTTAAAATTGAATTAGTTTTACTTTATTTATTTGTTTTAATATTTTGTAAGGATAACATTTAAATCAAAATGATATTAATTTAAATGTAAAGATTAATTTTGGAATAAAAGGCTAGTAAAGTAAACCAAATACAAATTTTTAACGAAATTCATTGAATGTTGGTCAAAAAATTCAATAATATAATGATTCCTTATATAAAACTCATCATTTAAAATACTATTAAAATTAATTAACTTCTTCCTTTCAATAAATTTTAAGCTAAACTTATTTAATTGTTTAAATTATTCAAATTACTTAAAGAACTTTTGTAATAAAAAATTATGCCTTCATTAAAACTATATAAAAATAAATTTTACTATTTTATTAAAGTGTAGTTATAAATAATTTTATGAAAGTTATAAAAAGTTTTATATGTAATGGTTTGCACTACAAGTTTGTATTGACTATTTATCAATTTAATTTAATAAAGACAATCTAAATCTTATTTTAAATTTTTTGACCAAAATTCGTATAATTATTTATGAGATTCCCAAATTTAAATCTTATTAAAAAGTGGCTTAGCTTTCAAACGATACATCAACATAACTATCTCGAGGATACAAGTTTCCGGAAAAAATGATAAAGAGAGAATTTTGTCCACGAGACATTACCAAATTGAAAACATACCAAAATTAAGTGTGGGTATGAGGAGTGAATTCTAAGTCGCAACGCTTACTACTCCTCTCCTTTTAATCTCTTAATAATATAACATGTCATTACAACATTCCAATCCAATATAATAAAGATTGTAATTTTTTAAAAACGTTACGTAATATATTTCTTAAATTTATTTTGTAAATAATAATTTCACATGACATAAAATTTATTTTTAATGTGTCACTAAATAGTAAATGATGTATTAGAAGAGTACCCAACACAAAATTTATATGATGAAAAAAAGAGCTAGCCCTATTAATTATTTTGATGACGGATATATGTATTGTTAAAACTTACTAATCAAAATAATTTGTTAGAAAATTAGTTTTTTCACATTCTCATTACTCTGTCCCCCTCTCTCACTTCCCTAACTCTCCTAGCTAGATTAGACCATAAATTAGTTTTAAATGTATTTAACTCATAGGTCAAGTAAAAAGTAAAATATTAATAAACATTATATTGTTACTTCTTAGAGTTTTCAAATAACTCATGAATACTTTAACAAAAATTATCTAAGATTGATAATAAGAAATCACATCAATATTATTTTTAATTGAATTTATTGTATTTGATACTAAGCAAAATATTACAAGAATCTTAAACATTGTGCTTGTCGCTAGATATGCTTGTACAGCACACAACGTGACTCTACAATATTATCAAAAGTAGAACTATCCAATATTGCAACAAAGATTTGCCGCTTTCACAAAGCTGCAGTAATCCAAACCTTGTACATATTTGCCTACATGCTTCATTAGTAATCGCATGGCCCAAAGCTGGCCATGCAATGATCAAGGACACTCTTCATAACAGCCTCCTTTTGCTACAACCAATGTAATGTCATTAGAATCTTTGTGCACATCATAATTTCAAATTTAATGAAACTTTTCTCGACTAATGAAAATTTCAATTATTGATTTTTTCAAGAGCATTATTGATAATAAAAATAATTAGAAGAAGAATTGTCTGTGTTTATGGATAGACCATTTAACTTGATAGGATTATATTGATATTTACACAAATACTTAAAAAGCAACATCCTCCAATACTTTTTCAATTTTTAAGAACTTTGAAACCATTAATTAAAGAAGATAGACAATTTTAGATATTTTTAAAAATTTGATAATTTAAAATGGAAAACTTTCTTAAGTGACTAGAAATCCAAAATCAAACTTATAGCCATGAAGCTTTATTAGAATAACTTGTAACCATGAACCTTTAAAACATGACATCAAAATTAAGATCAGAGCGCACTATCCCATTGCATTTGGCGAAAGTCCAATGAAAATTTTAAAACATTGAAGTATTTTCTTGTAAGTACTATCTTATATTCTTATGATACTTTTTACATTTGAAACAAATTTAAGAACGATTTCTTAAACTCCAATATTTTGTTTCAAACATTCTTTACTAACTATCAAATCAAAAATCTTTTGATTGGAAAAATAACAAAATGATGTTATGAAACTAGTTTGTTACCCAAGCCAAGATCAAAGCCATGCATAGAATTACAAAGGTAAAATTGAGACCATTCATCCTTGTGTCCATTTTACTTTGATAGACTGACTCATTAGAAGCTCCAATAGGCTATTTAAGATGGGTAGGAATGTTAGTGCAACGATTAAAAAAACAGAAATGACACATTTTTTGTTGCAAAATATCTTTTTTTTTTTTTTGGTCAAAGTTGCAAAATATCTTTAAAATTGAATTAGTTTTACTTTATTTATTTGTTTTAATATTTTGAAGGATAACATTTAAATCAAAATGATATTAATTTAAATGTAAAGATTAATTTTGGAATAAAAGGCTAGTAAAGTAAACCAAATACAAATTTTAACTAAATTCATTGAATGTTGGTCAAAAATTCAATAATATAATGATTCCTTATATAAAACTCATCATTTAAAATACTATTAAAAATAAATTAACTTCTTCCTTTCAATAAATTTTAAGCTAAACTTATTTAATTGTTTAAATTATTCAAATTACTTAAAGAACTTTTGTAATAAAAATTATGCCTTCATAAAAACTATATAAAATAAATTTTACTATTTTATTAAAGTGTAGTTATAAATAATTTTTTATGAAAGTTATAAAAAGTTTTATATGTAATGGTTTGCACTACAAGCGTTGTATTGACTATTTATCAATTTAATTTAATAAAGACAATCTAAATCTTATTTTAAATTTTTTTGACCAAAATTCGTATAATTATTTATGAGATTCCCAAATTTAAATCTTATTAAAAATGCTGGCTTAGCTTTCAAACGATACATCAACATAACTATCTCGAGGATACAAGTTTCCGAAAAATGATAAAGAGAGAATTTTGTCCACGAGACATTACCAAATTGAAAACATACCAAAATTAAGTGTGGGTATGAGGAGTGAATTTAAGTCGCAACGCTTTTACTACTCCCTCTCCTTTTAATCTCTTAATAATATAACATGTCATTACAACATTCCAATCCAATATAATAAAGATTGTAATTTTTTAAAAACATTACGTAATATATTTCTTAAATTTATTTTGTAAATAATAATTTCACATGACATAAAATTTATTTTTAATGTGTCACCAAATAGTAAATGATGTATTAGAAGAGTGCCCAACACAAAATTTATATGATGAAAAAAAGAGCTTGCCCTATTAATTCTTTTAATGACGGATATATGTATTGTTAAAACTTACTAATCAAAATAATTTGTTAGAAAATTAGTTTTTTCACATTCTCATTACTGTCCCCTCTCTCTCACTTCCCCTAACTCTCCTAGCTAGATTAGACCATAAATTAGTTTTAAATGTATTTAACTCATAGGTCAAGTAAAAAGTAAAATATTAATAAACATTATATTGTTACTTCTTAGAGTTTTCTCAAATAACTCATGAATACTTTAACAAAAATTATCTAAGATTGTTAATAAGAAATCACATCAATATTATTTTTAATTGAATTTATTGTATTTGATACTAAGCAAAATATTACAAGAATCTTAAACATTGTGCTTGTCGCTAGATATGCTTGTACAGCACACAACGTGACTCTACAATATTATCAAAAGTAGAACTATCCAATATTGCAACAAAGATTTGCCGCTTTCACAAAGCTGTGTGTAATCCAAACCTTGTACATATTTGCCTACATGCTTCATTAGTACCGCATGGCCCGTGGCCATGCAATGATCAAGGACACTCTTCATAACAGCCTCCTTTTGCTACAAACCAATGTAATGTCATTAGAATCTTGTGCACATCATAATTTCAAATTTAATGAAACCTTTTTCGACTAATGAAAATTTCAATTATTGATTTTTTCAATAGCATTATTGATAATAAAAATAATTAGAAGAAGAATTGTCTGTGTTTATGGATAGACTATTTAACTTGATAGGATTATATTGATATTTACACAAATACTTAAAAAGCAACATCCTCCAATACTCTTTTCAATTTTTAAGAACTTTGAAACCATTAATTAAAGAAGGTAGACAATTTTAGATATTTTTAAAAATTTGATAATTTAAAAGGGAAAACTTTCTTAAGTGACTAGAAATCCAAAATCAAACTTATAGCCATGAAGCTTTATTAGAATAAATTGTAACCATGAGCCTTTAAAACATGACATCAAAATTAAGATCAGAGCGCACCATCCCATTGCATTTGGCGTAAAGTCCAATGAAAATTTTAAAACATTGAAGTATTTTCTTGTAAGTACTATCTTATATTCTTATGATACTTTTTACATTTGAAACAAATTTAAGAACGATTTTTTAAACTCCTATTTTTGTTTCAAACATTCTTTTTACTAACTATCAAATCAAAAATCTTTTGATTGGAAAAATAACAAAATGATGTTATGAAACTAGTTTGTTACCTCAAGCCAAGATCAAAGCCATGCATAGAATTACAAAGGTAAACTTTAGACCATTCATCCTTGTGTCCATTTTACTTTGATAGACTCTGACCATTAGAAGCTCCAATAGGCTATTTAAGATGGGTAGGAATGTTAGTGCAACGATTAAAAAAACAGAAATGACACATTTTTTGTTGCAAAATATCTTTTTTTTTTTTTGGTCAAAGTTGCAAAATATCTTTAAAATTGAATTAGTTTTACTTTATTTATTTGTTTTAATATTTTGTAAGGATAACATTTAAATAAAAATGATATTAATTTAAATGTAAAGATTAATTTTGGAATAAAAGGCTAGTAAAGTAAACCAAATACAACTTAACGAAATTCATTGAATGTTGGTCAAAAAATTCAATAATATAATGATTCCTTATATAAAACTCATCATTTAAAATACTATTAAAAATAAATTAACTTCTTCCTTTCAATAAATTTTAAGCTAAACTTATTTAATTGTTTAAATTATTCAAATTACTTAAAGTACTTTTGTAATAAAAATTATGCCTTCATAAAACTATATAAAAATAAATTTTACTATTTTATTAAAGTGTAGTTATAAATAATTTTTTTATGAAAGTTATAAAAAGTTTTATATGTAATGGTTTGCACTACAAGTTGTATTGACTATTTATCAATTTAATTTAATAAAGACAATCTAAATCTTATTTTAAATTTCTTTGACCAAAATTCGTATAATTATTTATGAGATTCCCAAATTTAAATCTTATTAAAAAGTCGCTTAGCTTTCAAACCGATACATCAACATAACTATCTCGAGAACACAAGTTTCCGGAAAAATGATAAAGAGAGAATTTTGTCCACGAGACATTACCAAATTGAAAAATATACCAAAATTAAGTGTGGGTATGAGGAGGAATTTAAGTCGCAACGCTTTACTACTCCCTCTCCTTTTAATCTCTTAATAATATAACATGTCATTACAACATTCCAATCCAATACAATAAAAAGATTGTAATTTTTTAAAACATTACAGTAATATATTTCTTAAATTTATTTTGTAAATAATAATTTCACATGACATAA
Source organism: Oxytropis ochrocephala (assembly GCA_020916435.1). Classification (NCBI taxonomy): domain Eukaryota; kingdom Viridiplantae; phylum Streptophyta; class Magnoliopsida; order Fabales; family Fabaceae; genus Oxytropis; species Oxytropis ochrocephala. The sequence continues at coordinate 49,751,273 of CM037092.1, read as the reverse complement.
AATTTATTTTTAATGTGTCACCAAATAGTAAATGATGTATTAGAAGAGTACCCAACACAAAATTTATATGATGAAAAAAAGAGCTTACCCTATTAATTCTTTTAATGACGGATATATGTATTGTTAAAACTTACTAATCAAAATAATTTGTTAGAAAATTAGTTTTTTCACACGCCTCATTACTGCCCCTCTCTCTCACTTCCCTAACTCTCCTAGCTAGATTAGACCATAAATTAGTTTTAAATGTATTTAACTCATAGGTCAAGTAAAAAGTAAAATATTAATAAACATTATATTGTTACTTCTTAGAGTTTTCTCAAATAACTCATGAATACTTTAACAAAAATTATCTAAGATTGATAATAAGAAATCACATCAATATTATTTTTAATTGAATTTATTGTATTTGATACTAAGCAAAATATTACAAGAATCTTAAACATTGTGCTTGTCGCTAGATATGCTTGTACATGCACACAACGTGACTCTACAATATTATCAAAAGTAGAACTATCCAATATTGCAACAAAGATTTGCCGCTTTCACAAAGCTGCGTGTAATCCAAACCTTGTACATATTTGCCTACATGCTTCATTAGTATCGCATGGCCCAAAGGGCCATGCAATGATCAAGGACACTCTTCATAACAGCTCCTTTTGCTACAACCAATGTAATGTCATTAGAATCTTTGTGCACATCATAATTTCAAATTTAATGAAACCTTTCGACTAATGAAAATTTCAATTATTGATTTTTTCAAGAGCATTATTGATAATAAAAATAATTAGAAGAAGAATTGTCTCTGTGGTTTATGGATAGACCATTTAACTTGATAGGATTATATTGATATTTACACAAATACTTAAAAAGCAACATCCTCCAATACTCTTTTCAATTTTTAAGAACTTTGAAACCATTAATTAAAGAAGATAGACAATTTTAGATATTTTTAAAAATTTGATAATTTAAAAGGGAAAACTTTCTTAAGTGACTAGAAATCCAAAATCAAACTTATAGCCATGAAGCTTTATTAGAATAAATTGTAACCATGAGCCTTTAAAACATGACATCAAAATTAAGATCAGAGAGCGCACTATCCCATTGCATTTGGCGAAAGTCCAATGAAAATTTTAAAACATTGAAGTATTTTCTTGTAAGTACTATCTTATATTCTTATGATACTTTTTACATTTGAAACAAATTTAAGAACGATTTTTTAAACCCAATTTTTTGTTTCAAACATTCTTTTACTAACTATCAAATCAAAAATCTCTTGATTGGAAAAATAACAAAATGATGTTATGAAACTAGTTTGTTACCCAAGCCAAGATCAAAGCCATGCATAGAATTACAAAGGTAAAATTGAGACCATTCATCCTTGTGTCCATTTTACTTTGATAGACTGACCATTAGAAGCTCCAATAGGCTATTTAAGATTGGTAGGAATGTTAGTGCAACGATTAAAAAAAAAGAAATGACACATTTTTTGTTGCAAAATATCTTTTTTTTTTGGTCAAAGTTGCAAAATATCTTTAAAATTGAATTAGTTTTACTTTATTTATTTGTTTTAATATTTTGTAAGGATAACATTTAAATCAAAATGATATTAATTTAAATGTAAAGATTAATTTTGGAATAAAAGGCTAGTAAAGTAAACCAAATACAGCTTAACGAAATTCATTGAATGTTGGTCATAAAAATTCAATAATATAATGATTCCTTATATAAAACTCATCATTTAAAATACTATTAAAAATAAATTAACTTCTTCCTTTCAATAAATTTTAAGCTAAACTTATTTAATTGTTTAAATTATTCAAATTACTTAAAGTACTTTTGTAATAAAAAATTATGCCTTCATAAAAACTATATAAAATAAATTTTACTATTTTATTAAAGTGTAGTTATAAATAATTTTTTATGAAAGTTATAAAAAGTTTTATATGTAATGGTTTGCACTACAATGTTGTATTGACTATTTATCAATTTAATTTAATAAAGACAATCTAAATCTTATTTTAAATTTCTTTGACCAAAATTCGTATAATTATTTATGAGATTCCCAAATTTAAATCTTATTAAAAAGTGGCTTAGCTTTCAAACCGATACATCAACATAACTATCTCGAGAACACAAGTTTCCGGAAAAATGATAAAGAGAGAATTTTGTCCACGAGACATTACCAAATTGAAAACATACCAAAATTAAGTGTGGGTATGAGGAGTGAATTCTAAGTCGCAACGCTTTACTACTCCCTCTCCTTTAATCTCTTAATAATATAACATGTCATTACAACATTCCAATCCAATACAATAAAAAGATTGTAATTTTTTAAAAACATTACGTAATATATTTCTTAAATTTATTTTGTAAATAATAATTCTCACATGACATAAAATTTATTTTTAATGTGTCACCAAATAGTAAATGATGTATTAGAAGAGTACCCAACACAAAATTTATATGATGAAAAAAAGAGCTTACCCTATTAATTCTTTTAATGACGGATATATGTATTGTTAAACTTACTAATCAAAATAATTTGTTAGAAAATTAGTTTTTTCACATTCTCATTACTCATTCCCTCTCTCTCACTTCCCTAACTCTCCTAGCTAGATTAGACCATAAATTAGTTTTAAATGTATTTAACTCATAGGTCAAGTAAAAAGTAAAATATTAATAAACATTATATTGTTACTTCTTAGAGTTTTCTCAAATAACTCATGAATACTTTAACAAAAATTATCTAAGATTGATAATAAGAAATCACATCAATATTATTTTTAATTGAATTTATTGTATTTGATACTAAGCAAAATATTACAAGAATCTTAAACATTGTGCTTGTCGCTAGATATGCTTGTACAGACACAACGTGACTCTACAATATTATCAAAAGTAGAACTATCCAATATTGCAACAAAGATTTGCCGCTTTCACAAAGTTGCAGGTGTAATCCAAACCTTGTACATATTTGCCTACATGCTTCATTAGTATCGCATGGCCCAGCTGGCCATGCAATGATCAAGGACACTCTTCATAACAGCCTCCTTTTGCTACAACCAATGTAATGTCATTAGAATCTTTGTGCACATCATAATTTCAAATTTAATGAAACCTTTCTGACTAATGAAAATTTCAATTATTGATTTTTTCAAGAGCATTATTGATAATAAAAATAATTAGAAGAAGAATTGTCTCTGTTTATGGATAGACCATTTAACTTGATAGGATTATATTGATATTTACACAAATACTTAAAAAGCAACATCCTCCAATACTCTTTTCAATTTTTAAGAACTTTGAAACCATTAATTAAAGAAGATAGACAATTTTAGATATTTTTAAAAATTTGATAATTTAAAAGGGAACACTTTCTTAAGTGACTAGAAATCCAAAATCAAACTTATAGCCATGAAGCTTTATTAGAATAAATTGTAACCATGAGCCTTTAAAACATGACATCAAAATTAAGATCAGAGCGCACCATCCCATTGCATTTGGCGTAAAGTCCAATGAAAATTTTAAAACATTGAAGTATTTTCTTGTAAGTACTATCTTATATTCTTATGATACTTTTTACATTTGAAACAAATTTAAGAACGATTTTTTAAACCCAATTTTTTGTTTCAAACATTCTTTTACTAACTATCAAATCAAAAATCTCTTGATTGGAAAAATAACAAAAGGATGTTATGAAACTAGTTTGTTACCTGAAGCCAAGATCAAAGCCATGCATAGAATTACAAAGGTAAAATTGAGACCATTCATCCTTGTGTCCATTTTACTTTGATAGACTGACCATTAGAAGCTCCAATAGGCTATTTAAGATTGGTAGGAATGTTAGTGCAACGATTAAAAAAAAAGAAATGACACATTTTTTGTTGCAAAATATCTTTTTTTTTTTTTTGGTCAAAGTTGCAAAATATCTTTAAAATTGAATTAGTTTTACTTTATTTATTTGTTTTAATATTTTAGTAAGGATAACATTTAAATCAAAATGATATTAATTTAAATGTAAAGATTAATTTTGGAATAAAAGGCTTGTAAAGTAAACCAAATACACTTTAACGAAATTCATTGAATGTTGGTCAAAAATTCAATAATATAATGATTCCTTATATAAAACTCATCATTTAAAATACTATTAAAAATAAATTAACTTCTTCCTTTCAATAAATTTTAAGCTAAACTTATTTAATTGTTTAAATTATTCAAATTACTTAAAGTACTTTTGTAATAAAAAATTATGCCTTCATAAAAACTATATAAAAATAAATTTTACTATTTTATTAAAGTGTAGTTATAAATAATTTTTTATGAAAGTTATAAAAAGTTTTATATGTAATGGTTTGCACTACAAGTTGTATTGACTATTTATCAATTTAATTTAATAAAGACAATCTAAATCTTATTTTAAATTTCTTTGACCAAAATTCGTATAATTATTTATGAGATTCCCAAATTTAAATCTTATTAAAAACCTGGCTTAGCTTTCAAACCGATACATCAACATAACTATCTCGAGAACACAAGTTTCCGGAAAATGATAAAGAGAGAATTTTGTCCACGAGACATTACCAAATTGAAAACATACCAAAATTAAGTGTGGGTATGAGGAGGAATTCTAAGTCGCAACGCTTTACTCCTCCCTCTCCTTTTAATCTCTTAATAATATAACATGTCATTACAACATTCCAATCCAATACAATAAAAAGATTGTAATTTTTTAAAAACATTACGTAATATATTTCTTAAATTTATTTTGTAAATAATAATTCTCACATGACATAAAATTTATTTTTAATGTGTCAATAAATAGTAAATGATGTATTAGAAGAGTACCCAACACAAAATTTATATGATGAAAAAAAGAGCTTACCCTATTAATTCTTTTAATGACGGATATATGTATTGTTAAAACTTACTAATCAAAATAATTTGTTAGAAAATTAGTTTTTTCACATTCTCATTACTCTCCCCTCTCTCTCACTTCCCTAACTCTCCTAGCTAGATTAGACCATAAATTAGTTTTAAATGTATTTAACTCATAGGTCAAGTAAAAAGTAAAATATTAATAAACATTATATTGTTACTTCTTAGAGTTTTCTCAAATAACTCATGAATACTTTAACAAAAATTATCTAAGATTGATAATAAGAAATCACATCAATATTATTTTTAATTGAATTTATTGTATTTGATACTAAGCAAATTATTACAAGAATCTTAAACATTGTGCTTGCTGTTAGATATGCTTGTACAGACACAACGTGACTCTACAATATTATCAAAAGTAGAACTATCCAATATTGCAACAAAGATTTGCCGCTTTCACAAAGCTGGTGTAATCCAAACCTTGTACATATTTGCCTACATGCTTCATTAGTATCGCATGGCCCAAAGGGCCATGCAATGATCAAGGACACTCTTCATAACAGCCTCCTTTTGCTACAAACAATGTAATGTCATTAGAATCTTTGTGCACATCATAATTTCAAATTTAATGAAACCTTTCTCGACTAATGAAAATTTCAATTATTGATTTTTTCAAGAGCATTATTGATAATAAAAATAATTAGAAGAAGAATTGTCTGTGTTTATGGATAGACCATTTAACTTGATAGGATTATATTGATATTTACACAAATACTTAAAAAGCAACATCCTCCAATACTCTTTTCAATTTTTAAGAACTTTGAAACCATTAATTAAAGAAGATAGACAATTTTAGATATTTTTAAAAATTTGATAATTTAAAATGGAAAACTTCTTAAGTGACTAGAAATCCAAAATCAAACTTATAGCCATGAAGCTTTATTAGAATAACTTGTAACCATGAGCCTTTAAAACATGACATTAAAATTAAGATCAGAGCGCACTATCCCATTGCATTTGGCGTAAAGTCCAATGAAAATTTTAAAACATTGAAGTATTTTCTTGTAAGTACTATCTTATATTCTTATGATACTTTTTACATTTGAAACAAATTTAAGAACGATTTTTTAAACCCAATTTTTTGTTTCAAACATTCTTTTACTAACTATCAAATCAAAAATCTTTTGATTGGAAAATAACAAAATGATGTTATGAAACTAGTTTGTTACCCGGCCAAGATCAAAGCCATGCATAGAATTACAAAGGTAAAATTGAGACCATTCATCCTTGTGTCCATTTTACTTTGATAGACTGACCATTAGAAGCTCCAATAGGCTATTTAAGATGGGTAGGAATGTTAGTGCAACGATTAAAAAAACAGAAATGACACATTTTTTGTTGCAAAATATCTTTTTTTTTGGTCAAAGTTGCAAAATATCTTTAAAATTGAATTAGTTTTACTTTATTTATTTGTTTTAATATTTTAGTAAGGATAACATTTAAATCAAAATGATATTAATTTAAATGTAAAGATTAATTTTGGAATAAAAGGCTAGTAAAGTAAACCAAATACAACTTAACTAAATTCATTGAATGTTGGTCAAAAATTCAATAATATAATGATTCCTTATATAAAACTCATCATTTAAAATACTATTAAAAATAAATTAACTTCTTCCTTTCAATAAATTTTAAGCTAAACTTATTTAATTGTTTAAATTATTCAAATTACTTAAAGTACTTTTGTAATAAAAATTATGCCTTCATAAAAACTATATAAAAATAAATTTTACTATTTTATTAAAGTGTAGTTATAAATAATTTTTTTATGAAAGTTATAAAAAGTTTTATATGTAATGGTTTGCACTACAAGTTTGTATTGACTATTTATCAATTTAATTTAATAAAGACAATCTAAATCTTATTTTAAATTTCTTTGACCAAAATTCGTATAATTATTTATGAGATTCCCAAATTTAAATCTTATTAAAAAGTCGGCTTAGCTTTCAAACCGATACATCAACATAACTATCTCGAGAACACAAGTTTCCGGAAAAATGATAAAGAGAGAATTTTGTCCACGAGACATTACCAAATTGAAAACATACCAAAATTAAGTGTGGGTATGAGGAGGAATTCTAAGACGCAACGCTTTACTACTCCCTCTCCTTTTAATCTCTTAATAATATAACATGTCATTACAACATTCCAATCCAATACAATAAAAAGATTGTAATTTTTTAAAACATTACGTAATATATTTCTTAAATTTATTTTGTAAATAATAATTTCACATGACATAAAATTTATTTTTAACGTGTTACCAAATAGTAAATGATGTATTAGAAGAGTACCCAACACAAAAATTTATATGATGAAAAAAAGAGCTTACCCTATTAATTCTTTTTAATGACGGATATATGTATTGTTAAAACTTACTAATCAAAATAATTTGTTAGAAAATTAGTTTTTTCACATTCTCATTACTGCCCCTCTCTCACTTCCCCTAACTCTCCTAGCTAGATTAGACCATAAATTAGTTTTAAATGTATTTAACTCATAGGTCAAGTAAAAAGTAAAATATTAATAAACATTATATTGTTACTTCTTAGAGTTTTCTCAAATAACTCATGAATACTTTAACAAAAATTATCTAAGATTGATAATAAGAAATCACATCAATATTATTTTTAATTGAATTTATTGTATTTGATACTAAGCAAAATATTACAAGAATCTTAAACATTGTGCTTGTCGCTAGATATGCTTGTACAGCACACAACGTGACTCTACAATATTATCAAAAGTAGAACTATCCAATATTGCAACAAAGATTTGCCGCTTTCACAAAGCTGCGTGTAATCCAAACCTTGTACATATTTGCCTACATGTTTCATTAGTACCGCATGGCCCAAAGGGCCATGCAATGATCAAGGACACTCTTCATAACAGCTCCTTTTGCTACTACCAACGTAATGTCATTAGAATCTTTGTGCACATCATAATTTCAAATTTAATGAAACGTTTCTGACTAATGAAAATTTCAATTATTGATTTTTTCAAGAGCATTATTGATAATAAAAATAATTAGAAGAAGAATTGTCTGTGTTTATGGATAGACCATTTAACTTGATAGGATTATATTATTATTTACACAAATACTTAAAAAGCAACATCCTCCAATACTCTTTTCAATTTTTAAGAACTTTGAAACCATTAATTAAAGAAGATAGACAATTTTAGATATTTTTAAAAATTTGATAATTTAAAATGGAAAACTTTCTTAAGTGACTAGAAATCCAAAATCAAATTTATAGCCATGAAGCTTTATTAGAATAACTTGTAACCATGAGCCTTTAAAACATGACATCAAAATTAAGATCAGAGCGCACTCATCCCATTGCATTTGGCGAAAGTCCAATGAAAATTTTAAAACATTGAAGTATTTTCTTGTAAATACTATCTTATATTCTTATGATACTTTTACATTTGAAACAAATTTAAGAAATCCATTTTTAAACTCAATTTTTTGTTTCAAACATTCTTTTACTAACTATCAAATCAAAAATCTCTTGATTGGAAAAATAACAAAAGGATGTTATGAAACTAGTTTGTTACCCAAGCCAAGATCAAAGCCATGCATAGAATTACAAAGGTAAAATTGAGACCATTCATCCTTGTGTCCATTTTACTTTGATAGACTCGACCATTAGAAGCTCCAATAGGCTATTTAAGATGGGTAGGAATGTTAGTGCAACGAAAAAAAAAAAGAAATGACACATTTTTTGTTGCAAAATATCTTTTTTTTTTGGTCAAAGTTGCAAAATATCTTTAAAATTGAATTAGTTTTACTTTATTTATTTGTTTTAATATTTTGTAAGGATAACATTTAAATCAAAATGATATTAATTTAAATGTAAAGATTAATTTTGGAATAAAAGGCTTGTAAAGTAAACCAAATACAAATTTTAACGTAAATTCATTGAATGTTGGTCAAAAAATTCAATAATATAATGATTCCTTATATAAAACTCATCATTTAAAATACTATTAAAAATAAATTAACTTCTTCCTTTCAATAAATTTTAAGCTAAACTTATTTAATTGTTTAAATTATTCAAATTACTTAAAGTACTTTTGTAATAAAAATTATGCCTTCATAAAACTATATAAAAATAAATTTTACTATTTTATTAAAGTGTAGTTATAAATAATTTTTTATGAAAGTTATAAAAAGTTTTATATGTAATGGTTTGCACTATGTTTGTATTGACTATTTATCAATTTAATTTAATAAAGACAATCTAAATCTTATTTTAAATTTCTTTGACCAAAATTCGTATAATTATTTATGAGATTCCCAAATTTAAATCTTATTAAAAAGTCTGGCTTAGCTTTCAAACCGATACATCAACATAACTATCTCGAGAACACAAGTTTCCGGAAAAATGATAAAGAGAGAATTTTGTCCACGAGACATTACCAAATTGAAAACATACCAAAATTAAGTGTGGGTATGAGGAGGAATTCTAAGTCGCAACGCTTTTACTACTCCCTCTCCTTTTAATCTCTTAATAATATAACATGTCATTACAACATTCCAATCCAATACAATAAAAAGATTGTAATTTTTAAAAACATTACAGTAATATATTTCTTAAATTTATTTTGTAAATAATAATTTCACATGACATAAAATTTATTTTTAATGTGTCACCAAATAGTAAATGATGTATTAGAAGAGTACCCAACACAAAATTTATATGATGAAAAAAAGAGCTTACCCTATTAATTCTTTTAATGACGGATATATGTATTGTTAAAACTTACTAATCAAAATAATTTGTTAGAAAATTAGTTTTTTCACATTCTCATTACTCCGTCCTCTCTCTCACTTCCCTAACTCTCCTAGCTAGATTAGACCATAAATTAGTTTTAATGTATTTAACTCATAGGTCAAGTAAAAAGTAAAATATTAATAAACATTATATTGTTACTTCTTAGAGTTTTCTCAAATAACTCATGAATACTTTAACAAAAATTATCTAAGATTGATAATAAGAAATCACATCAATATTATTTTTAATTGAATTTATTGTATTTGATACTAAGCAAAATATTACAAGAATCTTAAACATTGTGCTTGTCGTTAGATATGCTTGTATGCACACAACGTGACTCTACAATATTATCAAAAGTAGAACTATCCAATATTGCAACAAAGATTTGCCGCTTTCACAAAGTTGCGTGTAATCCAAACCTTGTACATATTTGCCTACATGTTTCATTAGTATCGCATGGCCCAGCTGGCCATGCAATGATCAAGGACACTCTTCATAAAAAGCCTCCTTTTGCTACAAACAATGTAATGTCATTAGAATCTTTGTGCACATCATAATTTCAAATTTAATGAAACCTTTCTGACTAATGAAAATTTCAATTATTGATTTTTTCAAGAGCATTATTGATAATAAAAATAATTAGAAGAAGAATTGTCTGTGTTTATGGATAGACCATTTAACTTGATAGGATTATATTGATATTTACACAAATACTTAAAAAGCAACATCCTCCAATACTCTTTTCAATTTTTAAGAACTTTGAAACCATTAATTAAAGAAGATAGACAATTTTAGATATTTTTAAAAATTTGATAATTTAAAAGGGAACACTTTCTTAAGTGACTAGAAATCCAAAATCAAACTTATAGCCATGAAGCTTTATTAGAATAAATTGTAACCATGAGCCTTTAAAACATGACATCAAAATTAAGATCAGAGCGCACTCATCCCATTGCATTTGGCGAAAGTCCAATGAAAATTTTAAAACATTGAAGTATTTTCTTGTAAGTACTATCTTATATTCTTATGATACTTTTTACATTTGAAACAAATTTAAGAACGATTTTTTAAACCCAATTTTTTGTTTCAAACATTCTTTTTACTAACTATCAAATCAAAAATCTCTTGATTGGAAAAAATAACAAAAGGATGTTATGAAACTAGTTTGTTACCCAAGCCAAGATCAAAGCCATGCATAGAATTACAAAGGTAAAATTGAGACCATTCATCCTTGTGTCCATTTTACTTTGATAGACTCACCATTAGAAGCTCCAATAGGCTATTTAAGATGGGTAGGAATGTTAGTGCAACGATTAAAAAAAAAGAAATGACACATTTTTTGTTGCAAAATATCTTTTTTTTTTTTGGTCAAAGTTGCAAAATATCTTTAAAATTGAATTAGTTTTACTTTATTTATTTGTTTTAATATTTTGTAAGGATAACATTTAAATCAAAATGATATTAATTTAAATGTAAAGATTAATTTTGGAATAAAAGGCTTGTAAAGTAAACCAAATACAAATTTTAACTAAATTCATTGAATGTTGGTCAAAAAATTCAATAATATAATGATTCCTTATATAAAACTCATCATTTAAAATACTATTAAAAATAAATTAACTTCTTCCTTTCAATAAATTTTAAGCTAAACTTATTTAATTGTTTAAATTATTCAAATTACTTAAAGTACTTTTGTAATAAAAATTATGCCTTCATAAAAACTATATAAAAATAAATTTTACTATTTTATTAAAGTGTAGTTATAAATAATTTTTTTATGAAAGTTATAAAAAGTTTTATATGTAATGGTTTGCACTACAAGTTTGTATTGACTATTTATCAATTTAATTTAATAAAGACAATCTAAATCTTATTTTAAATTTCTTTGACCAAAATTCGTATAATTATTTATGAGATTCCCAAATTTAAATCTTATTAAAAAGTCTGGCTTAGCTTTCAAACCGATACATCAACATAACTATCTCGAGAACACAAGTTTCCGGAAAATGATAAAGAGAGAATTTTGTCCACGAGACATTACCAAATTGAAAACATACCAAAATTAAGTGTGGGTATGAGGAGTGAATTTAAGTCGCAACGCTTTACTACTCCCTCTCCTTTAATCTCTTAATAATATAACATGTCATTACAACATTCCAATCCAATACAATAAAAAGATTGTAATTTTTAAAAACATTACAGTAATATATTTCTTAAATTTATTTTGTAAATAATAATTCTCACATGACATAAAATTTATTTTTAATGTGTCACCAAATAGTAAATGATGTATTAGAAGAGTACCCAACACAAAATTTATATGATGAAAAAAAGAGCTTACCCTATTAATTCTTTTAATGACGGATATATGTATTGTTAAAACTTACTAATCAAAATAATTTGTTAGAAAATTAGTTTTTTCACATTCTCATTACTCGTCCCTCTCTCTCACTTCCCTAACTCTCCTAGCTAGATTAGACCATAAATTAGTTTTAAATGTATTTAACTCATAGGTCAAGTAAAAAGTAAAATATTAATAAACATTATATTGTTACTTCTTAGAGTTTTCTCAAATAACTCATGAATACTTTAACAAAAATTATCTAAGATTGATAATAAGAAATCACATCAATATTATTTTTAATTGAATTTATTGTATTTGATACTAAGCAAAATATTACAAGAATCTTAAACATTGTGCTTGCTGTTAGATATGCTTGTACAGACACAACGTGACTCTACAATATTATCAAAAGTAGAACTATCCAATATTGCAACAAAGATTTGCCGCTTTCACAAAGCTCATGTGTAATCCAAACCTTGTACATATTTGCCTACATGCTTCATTAGTACCGCATGGCCCAAAGGGCCATGCAATGATCAAGGACACTCTTCATAACAGCCTCCTTTTGCTACAAACAATGTAATGTCATTAGAATCTTTGTGCACATCATAATTTCAAATTTAATGAAACTTTTCTCGACTAATGAAAATTTCAATTATTGATTTTTTCAAAGCATTATTGATAATAAAAATAATTAGAAGAAGAATTGTCTGTGTTTATGGATAGACCATTTAACTTGATAGGATTATATTGATATTTACACAAATACTTAAAAAGCAACATCCTCCAATACTCTTTTCAATTTTTAAGAACTTTGAAACCATTAATTAATGAAGATAGACAATTTTAGATATTTTTAAAAATTTGATAATTTAAAATGGAAAACTTTCTTAAGTGACTAGAAATCCAAAATCAAACTTATAGCCATGAAGCTTTATTAGAATAACTTGTAACCATGAGCCTTTAAAACATGACATTAAAATTAAGATCAGAGCTACACTCATCCCATTGCATTTGGCGAAAGTCCAATGAAAATTTTAAAACATTGAAGTATTTTCTTGTAAGTACTATCTTATATTCTTATGATACTTTTACATTTGAAACAAATTTAAGAACGATTTTTTAAACTCAATTTTTTGTTTCAAACATTCTTTTACTAACTATCAAATCAAAAATCTTTTGATTGGAAAAAATAACAAAATGATGTTATGAAACTAGTTTGTTACCTCAAGCCAAGATCAAAGCCATGCATAGAATTACAAAGGTAAAATTGAGACCATTCATCCTTGTGTCCATTTTACTTTGATAGACTGACCATTAGAAGCTCCAATAGGCTATTTAAGATGGGTAGGAATGTTAGTGCAACGATTAAAAAAACAGAAATGACACATTTTTTGTTGCAAAATATCTTTTTTTTTTTGGTCAAAGTTGCAAAATATCTTTAAAATTGAATTAGTTTTACTTTATTTATTTGTTTTAATATTTTGTAAGGATAACATTTAAATCAAAATGATATTAATTTAAATGTAAAGATTAATTTTGGAATAAAAGGCTAGTAAAGTAAACCAAATACAACTTAACGAAATTCATTGAATGTTGGTCAAAAAAATTCAATAATATAATGATTCCTTATATAAAACTCATCATTTAAAATACTATTAAAAATAAATTAACTTCTTCCTTTCAATAAATTTTAAGCTAAACTTATTTAATTGTTTAAATTATTCAAATTACTTAAAGTACTTTTGTAATAAAAATTATGCCTTCATAAAAACTATATAAAAATAAATTTTACTATTTTATTAAAGTGTAGTTATAAATAATTTTTTATGAAAGTTATAAAAAGTTTTATATGTAATGGTTTGCACTACAAGTTGTATTGACTATTTATCAATTTAATTTAATAAAGACAATCTAAATCTTATTTTAAATTTCTTTGACCAAAATTCGTATAATTATTTATGAGATTCCCAAATTTAAATCTTATTAAAAAGTCGGCTTAGCTTTCAAACCGATACATCAACATAACTATCTCGAGAACACAAGTTTCCGGAAAAATGATAAAGAGAGAATTTTGTCCACGAGACATTACCAAATTGAAAACATACCAAAATTAAGTGTGGGTATGAGGAGGAATTCTAAGTCGCAACGCTTTACTACTCCCTCTCCTTTTAATCTCTTAATAATATAACATGTCATTACAACATTCCAATCCAATACAATAAAAAGATTGTAATTTTTTAAAAACATTACGTAATATATTTCTTAAATTTATTTTGTAAATAATAATTCTCACATGACATAAAATTTATTTTTAATGTGTCACCAAATAGTAAATGATGTATTAGAAGAGTACCCAACACAAAATTTATATGATGAAAAAAAGAGCTTACCCTATTAATTCTTTTAATGACGGATATATGTATTGTTAAAACTTACTAATCAAAATAATTTGTTAGAAAATTAGTTTTTTCACATTCTCATTACTCTGTCCCTCTCTCTCACTTCCCTAACTCTCCTAGCTAGATTAGACCATAAATTAGTTTTAAATGTATTTAACTCATAGGTCAAGTAAAAAGTAAAATATTAATAAACATTATATTGTTACTTCTTAGAGTTTTCTCAAATAACTCATGAATACTTTAACAAAAATTATCTAAGATTGATAATAAGAAATCACATCAATATTATTTTTAATTGAATTTATTGTATTTGATACTAAGCAAAATATTACAAGAATCTTAAACATTGTGCTTGTCGTTAGATATGCTTGTACAGCACACAACGTGACTCTACAATATTATCAAAAGTAGAACTATCCAATATTGCAACAAAGATTTGCCGCTTTCACAAAGTGCTGTGTAATCCAAACCTTGTACATATTTGCCTACATGCTTCATTAGTATCGCATGGCCCAGCTGGCCATGCAATGATCAAGGACACTCTTCATAACAGCCTCCTTTTGCTACTACCAATGTAATGTCATTAGAATCTTTGTGCACATCATAATTTCAAATTTAATGAAACTTTTCTGACTAATGAAAATTTCAATTATTGATTTTTTCGAAAGCATTATTGATAATAAAAATAATTAGAAGAAGAATTGTCTGTGTTTATGGATAGACCATTTAACTTGATAGGATTATATTGATATTTACACAAATACTTAAAAAGCAACATCCTCCAATACTCTTTTCAATTTTTAAGAACTTTGAAACCATTAATTAATGAAGATAGACAATTTTAGATATTTTTAAAAATTTGATAATTTAAAATGGAAAACTTTCTTAAGTGACTAGAAATCCAAAATCAAACTTATAGCCATGAAGCTTTATTAGAATAACTTGTAACCATGAGCCTTTAAAACATGACATTAAAATTAAGATCAGAGCGCACCATCCCATTGCATTTGGCGTAAAGTCCAATGAAAATTTTAAAACATTGAAGTATTTTCTTGTAAGTACTATCTTATATTCTTATGATACTTTTACATTTGAAACAAATTTAAGAACGATTTTTTAAACTCCAATTTTTGTTTCAAACATTCTTTTACTAACTATCAAATCAAAAATCTTTTGATTGGAAAAATAACAAAATGATGTTATGAAACTAGTTTGTTACCAAGCCAAGATCAAAGCCATGCATAGAATTACAAAGGTAAAATTGAGACCATTCATCCTTGTGTCCATTTTACTTTGATAGACTCGACCATTAGAAGCTCCAATAGGCTATTTAAGATGGGTAGGAATGTTAGTGCAACGATTAAAAAAACAGAAATGACACATTTTTTGTTGCAAAATATCTTTTTTTTGGTCAAAGTTGCAAAATATCTTTAAAATTGAATTAGTTTTACTTTATTTATTTGTTTTAATATTTTGTAAGGATAACATTTAAATCAAAATGATATTAATTTAAATGTAAAGATTAATTTTGGAATAAAAGGCTAGTAAAGTAAACCAAATACAACTTAACTAAATTCATTGAATGTTGGTCAAAAATTCAATAATATAATGATTCCTTATATAAAACTCATCATTTAAAATACTATTAAAAATAAATTAACTTCTTCCTTTCAATAAATTTTAAGCTAAACTTATTTAATTGTTTAAATTATTCAAATTACTTAAAGTACTTTTGTAATAAAAATTATGCCTTCATAAAAACTATATAAAAATAAATTTTACTATTTTATTAAAGTGTAGTTATAAATAATTTTTTTATGAAAGTTATAAAAAGTTTTATATGTAATGGTTTGCACTACAAGTTGTATTGACTATTTATCAATTTAATTTAATAAAGACAATCTAAATCTTATTTTAAATTTCTTTGACCAAAATTCGTATAATTATTTATGAGATTCCCAAATTTAAATCTTATTAAAAAGTGGCTTAGCTTTCAAACGATACATCAACATAACTATCTCGAGGATACAAGTTTCCGAAAAATGATAAAGAGAGAATTTTGTCCACGAGACATTACCAAATTGAAAACATACCAAAATTAAGTGTGGGTATGAGGAGGAATTCTAAGTCGCAACGCTTTACTACTCCCTCTCCTTTTAATCTCTTAATAATATAACATGTCATTACAACATTCCAATCCAATATAATAAAGATTGTAATTTTTTAAAAACATTACAGAATATATTTCTTAAATTTATTTTGTAAATAATAATTCTCACATGACATAAAATTTATTTTTAATGTGTCAGCCAAATAGTAAATGATGTATTAGAAGAGTACCCAACACAAAATTTATATGATGAAAAAAAGAGCTTGCCCTATTAATTCTTTTAATGACGGATATATGTTGTAACACCCTAAAAATTTTTCGCGTCTTAAACGCGAATTATACAAAACATAACATATCAGAGTAGCGGAAATATAACTTACAACTTGTATCAAGTCAAGTTATACAATATAGTACAAAGAAACAAAATAGAATATTATAAGCATAAATGCTCAGATCCATCTTCCACACAAGCATCAACCGCCCGTGCTTCTTTCCTTTTCTTTTATCCTGCTTCTCCAAAAACCACATATGATAGTAGGAGACAACTTGCCTCTGAGCTTTACCGTGACCCCTAGCCACACTCATGAGCCAATTAAAACCTAGACACAAAGCAAGTTAGTACTTATCGATCTCTTAGCAATTCTATTATATGAATTGCCTAAACATAACATATAGACACAAAGAAGTTAATACTTATCGATCTCTTAGCAATTCTATTATATGAATTGTCAAACATGGTAATCCAAGAATGAATTACAATAAAGTTTTATTAATTTTAGTACACCACCAACAACCTAAAAGAAGCATGGGTGGACCCCTGGCCATAGCCAATAAGTGTACAACTCTCAAAGGCGGAATAATCTTTTTAACATTGGGGCCTAGGCCGTGGCTCATGACCGCCTCCCTAGCATACTAACACATAGAGGTCGCCACCTCAACTCGATATTTTTCATATATCACAAATATGGGCCGTTTAGATGAACATTATCATCCCGCGCCAATTATAAAAATAACAATAGAACATTTTATTCAAAGAAGGCTTGGTTTTGATGTATATAATCATCCCGCGCCAAATATAAAATAGAAATGAACATTTTGGTTCAATTCAATTTTTCAAAACATATGTCCTCACACGTATACTAATTACGGTTTTTCAAATAATAATAATATTAATCGTTATTTCAAAACCACTGAATTTGTATCAAAATTTCTAACAAAATTTCGGCAGCAGTTTCCTCCAGAATACTGGACATCCCAAAAAAATCATAATCACCAAAAACTACCTGTACATCATTTTATTCCAAAATCATTATTTCACACATATACAAAATTTTACGGTTTTCCAATAGATTTGAAAATTCAACCAATTCACACCCAACTTTAAAACACATCCAAACAAACAATATTCCACATAAATGCTCTAGGTGGTTAGGAAAAGGATTTAAAAGAAGTTTGAAGCCGAATGGAGCTTCGAGACTTAACATTGACATTGGGAACATAGGAACTTCTCAACTTAGTTCCAAATTCCGCTCCGCTTGCTTCTCCAATCGATTCCAAATCGTATTTCAATCCGATTTCAACCACGCATGTACCACAAAGACACATAATCCAAACCCAAACATATCAATTCAAAAATCAAAGCATTATGGTTTCGTTTTAAATCTTCAAACACGCGCCATTTTCGTAAAATAGCGCTTTTGACTCTAAAATTCTAAACTTCAAATTTGAAAATCATTCAAACATAGTTCAAAAACGATGTTTAAATTCCTAAGCGAGTAAAACTCACCTCCTCATGATGAAAATCACGAACCACCGAGACGCTCCAAGCTCCCGATTCCAAACTTCACGAACTCGCCCAACCCGCTCCAAAATCGAACCGAACACTCCACGCCGCTTGTTGAGCTTCCAATCATCAATTCCAAGCTTCATTTCGCTTAAATCCATAAATCCTCAATTTTGAGCTTCAAAACCCATTAATGGCAACTTGAGTTAGAGAATAAATTAGGTGTGAAAGTGGTACCAATAGATAGAGTACTAAAAATGGAAGAAAACAAGACCAAAAGCCCTTACCCTGCTACGTGGAGGAGATCTTCCATTTCTATTTCCTTCCTCCATCGCCACTCTCTCTGGTTTCTCCTCCTGCTGTTTCATTTTTTTTCCAATTCCTTCCTTTCTCTCACGCTGCTCTCTGCTCCCCTTTCTATTCCTTTCTTCTTTTATTATTATATCCATTTCTTAATTCCTTCCTTCTCTCTCTCTCTCTCGCCACGTTTTTTTCTCTTTCTTAATTCTTTCTTATTTTATCACAAGTGTGGAATGAGAGAGTATTTTGGATACTTTTTGTGTCTCTGAGATCATTTAACTAAGTCGATAAATCCTAAAATACCCTTAGAGTACTAATTTCCACTCGCTTTATGCATTTAAATTATTTTCTCCGCAATTATAAATTGCTTTCGCCACAACCTCATATCCGTGACTTGATTTATTACCTATTCGAGTAATAAATCACTGTTAATTTCTTAATTTGAAATTAACTAAATTAGTGGATGTTACAAATACCCCAACTTGAAAAATTTTGTCCTCAAAATTTGACAAACATACCTCAAGAGTATATATACGGATATCTAATCCACATATCGCCCTCTAATTCCCAAATAGCTTCCTCGAACCAAAAACGACATACAAACTCTAAGCAATTGTAATTGTTCTCGTCCAAGCATTTTTCTTCATGACCTTAGATATGACTTGGATTTGGCTGAAATGACGAATTAGTCAAAGATCGATCGCTTCTAACTCCACAGCTTGATCGGGATTAGAAGGTCTTTCCTCAATTAGGATACAAGAAACACTTCATTTAAATTGAACAATTCCCAAGATAAAACTATACAATACTCCACTAGCACCATACACTCGAGAATCGAAGTTCTTCACGGCAGCAATACTCTACCAGAATAATGGTTGATGTAACTTTTACAATACAGATCATCGATCCAACTCTCGTAGTCTACCCTTACATCAACATAACCCTTTTGTCGACTCGCAGTTACCTTCAATTCTCCCTACATAACCATTAGTTTTCCATTTCAAATCATGAGTCTGAAAATCCTTTTCATGAGGCTTCTCTTGCATGAATACTTAAACCAAGATTTCTTGTTAATTCAAAGATCAAAACACCGCCTAAACTCTTCCCAAGGCCATCAGGCATTTGAAATCCTGCAGACGGATTCGTAAGAATGAAGATTGAAATAGAAGTCAATCCTCTTACAATTCTCGAAATATTCCTCACAATCGAAATCCCATCCAAACGGCCGACCTTTACAAGTTAACCGAATGAGTGGAAGAACTATTGTGAGAATTCTTCCGATAAACCTACCATACAACCAATTAGTTCCAATAACTCCTTACTTCCGTGACCGATAATCTGTGAACTCCCAATTCATCACGCCTTCATCCTTACTAGAATCTCATCGCCATAAATGCATCGGATACCACATATCCTTGACATTTTACTTCAAACCTCCCAAATCGCACTTCAGAGGTTTAGTGTACAACTTCTTTACTGAAGTATATTCGCATAATGCGAGACGTGAGTCACGATCCACCATAGTCTTAATGTATACCAAGATGTTATCAATGAAAATTTTAACAACTAGTCTAAGTACGGTGGAAAAACCTGCTCATGTAATCCATGAATACCGTGAGGAACATTAGTTAGACCAAAGAGCATCACTACTCACTCGTGAATGTCCATATCTAGTATGGAAAGTCGTTTTCTGAGTAACTACAGCCTCTAACATTTAATTAAAAGTAACCCGACCTTAAACCAATCTTTGAAAACACTATTGCACCTGAAGTTCGATTAAGCAAGTCATCTATACTTGGCAAGGATACTTATTCCCAAAAGTAACTTTGTCCATCCAAGTAATTCATTCCCGATCTCCCCGCCTCCCATCTTTCTTTTCAATAATTAACACTAAGCACCCCAACTTGTGGGAAAACTAGGTCACATTACCTTTCTGCTTTATTAGATATCTTATTAGCACTTTGGGTTAAACTCTCACACTACAGTTGTTCCTAATCGACTCACCAATGGGTAAAGGTTTTGTAAAAGTTCCTTGAAAACATTTGAATATGAAGTAATCTTCCCACTTACCTATAGGAGTTTGTTTCTTCGCTAACCCGAAATACTAATAAAACATATCTTCACCTCGTGACTCATTCTTCAAAACTCAATTCCGAGATCCTGATGATCTCACACAAATGTATGGCCTTTCGTAACCCGGAAATCGATGACTATTCCAACCAACCTTTCCTTGAATCAATCTATTATTCATTCACTTGGATTCCATCAACAATAAGTGATACAATGATGTACCCATCTCCAATATCAAAACATTCTTTAGATTAGGGACTATTAATAATATTATACCCATGTTACTAACTCAAGAACTAATCACTAGAGTTGCTAATGTAACTTGTGAACCAAAATTTCATGCATTACAAATGGATTACGATCAAGTCCTTTGACTTTATTTCATTGAATATAGACGAGTGATTGCCGAACTAGCTACCTTCCAATCAAAACAACATTTCTTGATCGACTCGCTTGGAATAGCATAGCCATAAGTCACATTATCTCTAGCTAAAGCTTCGTTAGAATATCACAAATATTCCTCAGATTTTCTTCAAATTTGGAGCACCATACGCTTCAAGTTATAACTATTATATACTTCTAAGCAACTTCATCATCATAGTCCTTAGAGTCATTAACTAAGGTATGGATCATATTTCAAACAATTTTTCTAAAGCCAACCATTCTCTTGAATTGAGTCTAATACTCAAGTACTCCAAAGATAAAAGAATCTAACCTCATAGATCCTCGCTTGATACATAACCGCTTTCCTAGCTAAGTAGGACTTTCTAAGCTTGAACGCTTATGTTTGATTCTCACTGAGTCAAACTAGTTATTATACTCATCAAAGAAATAATCAAAATAGAAGGATTCTTCTACGGAATCAAACGGCTCAAGATGATGTTTCCAACGTTGACTCCGAGAACAATTCTCACCACTTTAGTCATTCCTTTGGTCCCACAACTCTCTGGGCCCACAAACGCTCAAACATAACCATAACCTCTTTAACGATCCATTTGGTATGGAACATGTCTTGCTTAACAATAAGTAAGGTGTCTCACGCCACTTAATTCCGCCTTACTATAGAACAATAGCACTTTAAGAGATTGAAAGTTCCACCCTTGGATATATCGTGACATACCACATAATCGCTCGCTTTTGGAAGCTCCACCGATCGTGGAAAAGCTATAGCTACTAACAACCTTTCTCGGGGAATAGGTCCATAGGAAAACTATAATGAGTATCATCCTAAAACAAGTTGTTTAGGAATCTCATCTTAATGACTTAAAATCCTCTTTCAACTTCCCAAGCCTATAATAGGTTTATGTTCTACAACCGCTTTAGTACCAAACAACTTGGGATAATACAGAGATACAGTTCAGAATACCATGAACAACTGATTCACAAACTACTCATATGTGTAGACATTTTCGTTAGCTTTCCAACGCATCCCTAACATAAGAATCGGAGTTCTGGATTAGAAGTTATAAATAAAACGAAGTGGTGAACTATCTAAAATTTCTCACAAACCGAGACTAGCTTCCTCATAATATATATATATCAATCATCTTGAATATATTTTCCTCACATGTGACATCTCATTTTCATTATCGCTCGCCATTTCTCAAAATCAAGCAAATACCATTGCATAACTTGATTGGACACAAGTTTCCGTAAATAGATTTAAAAGATATTCCTCCGCCTCATCCGAAAGTTTAACATTAAAATTCCCTATAAAAGTGTCTTTCAATCCAATAATCACTCTTTCCAAATATTACCGTGTAACGGGAATTATTTGAAACCCAAAGACATGTTACCATCAAAATCACCTATTGATCTTATCTTGATTAGGACTTGTCTCGTAAACCGTGAACCAAAACTAATTCGATCCGCATCGGGTCTCAGAGCCAATTCCGAGATTGCACTACAACTTACTAGATCGGCTTCATAGCATTTCGCAGCATGGCTTTAAGGAAAAAGGAACCTTATCAATACTGCAGCCTATCCAGAGGAAACCTCTAACCGCAATCTAAGTCGGGTTTATTCTATCCATAAAGTAAGGTTATATATAGGATAATATTTCCATAATCGCTAGATCGACTAATCAACGGCCAGACCTCGTGCATCAATTAATCTTAACAGTCTTACGACATCGCCTTGTTACACTATCGCTTAAAGACTTTTTCTTAATTGTAGTTCCTCGCAGACCTACGATAACTTCCACCGCAATTCCACAATTGCACTGTTCACCGATTGAACATTCGCCCACAGCTTTCTTCGAACCAACTAGGTCGCCTTTATTTACTTCGTAACACCAACTATAGCCCTTTGCTTTCGCAAGCGGCTCGATAAACCGAGAAGGCCAAAATTCCTATGGTGTGTGGTTTGGACATTTTCGGCCGAGGCAACTAATCGTCATAATTCTCAAGAACTCACATGAAACATTGAGTGGATCCTCGACTCAATACTTCACATAATATAATCGAAAGGTTCTCGACATTTAATTGTCTAAGTCCCTAGCCGACATAATCTAACCTTTTGACCATAAGGTCTCTACGTCCGACTAGGTCGAACCGCCCGATACCAAATGTAACACTTAAAATTTTTTCGCCTTAAACGCGAATTATACAAAACATAACATATCGTAGTAGCGGAAATATAACTTACAACTTGTATCAAGTCAAGTTATACAATATAGTACAAAGAAACAAAATAGAATATTATAAGCATAAATGCTCGTGATCCATCTTCCACACAAGCATCAACCGCCCGTGTTTCTTCCTTTTCTTTTATCCTCGCTTCTCCAAAAACCACATATGATAGGGTGAGACAACTTGCCTCAGTTGAGCTTTACCGTGACCCCTAGCCACACTCATGAGCCAATTAAAACCTAGACACAAAGCAAGTTAGTACTTATCGATCTCTTAGCAATTCTATTATATGAATTGTTAAACATAACACATAGACACAAGAAGTTAATACTTTATCGATCTCTTAGCAATTCTATTATATGAATTGTCAAACATGGTAATCCAAGAATGAATTACAATAAAGTTTTATTAATTTTAGTACACCACCAACAACCTAAAAGAAGCATGGTGGACCCTGGCCATAGCCAATAAGTGTACAACTCTCAAAGGCGGAATAATCTTTTTAACATTGGGGCCTAGGCCGTGGCTCATGACCGCTCCCCTAGCATACTAACACATAGAGGTCGCCACCTCAACTCGATATTTTTCATATATCACAAATATGGGCCGGTTTAGATGAACATTATCATCCCGCGCCAATTATAAAAATAACAATAGAACATTTTATTCAAAGAAGGCCGGTTTTGATGTATATAATCATCCCGCGCCAAATATAAAATAGAAATGAACATTTTGGTTCAATTCAATTTTTCAAAACATATGTCCTCACACGTATACTAATTACGGTTTTTCGAAATAATAATAATATTAATCGTTATTTCAAAACCACTTCGAATTTGTATCAAAATTTCTAACAAAATTTCACTGAGTTTCTCCGTAATACTGGACATCCCAAAAAAATCATAATCACCTGAAAAACCAGCCCAGACATCATTTTATTCCAAAATCATTATTTCACACATATACAAAATTTTACGGTTTTCCAATAGATTTGAAAATTCAACCAATTCACACCCAACTTTAAAACACATCCAAACAAACAATATTCCACATAAATGCTCTAGGTGGTTAGGAAAAGGATTTAAAAGAAGTTTGAAGCCGAATGGAGCTTCGAGACTTAACATTGGACATTGGGAACATAGGAACTTCTCAACTTAGTTCCAAATTCCGCTCCGCTTCGCTCTCCAATCGATTCCAAACTGTATTTCAATCCGATTTCAACCACGCATACCACAAAGACACATAATCCAAATTCCAAACATATCAATTCAAAAATCAAAGCATTATGGTTTCGTTTTAAATCTTCAAACACGCGGCATTTTCGTAAAATAGCGCTTTTTGACTCTAAAATTTCAAACTTGAAATTTGAAAATCATTCAAACATAGTTCAAAAACGATGTTTAAATTCCCTAAGCGAGTAAAACTCACCTCCTCGTGATGAAAATCACGTAACCACCGAGACGCTCCAAGCTCCCGATTCCAAACTTCACGAACTCGCTCCAACCCGCCTCCAAAATCGAACCGAACACTCCACGCCGCTTGTTGAGCTTCCAATCATCAATTCCAAGCTTCAATTTCGCTTAAATCCATAAATCCCTCAATTTTGAGCTTCAAAACCCATTAATGGCAACTTGAGTTAGAGAATAAATTAGGTGTGAAAGTGGTACCAATAGATAGAGTACTAAAAATGGAAGAAAACAAGACCAAAAGCCCCTTACCCTGGGTGCTACGTGGGAGGAGATCTTCCATTTCTATTTCCTTCCTCCATCGCCACTCTCTCTCGGTTTCTCCTCTGTTTCATTTTTTTTTTCCAATTCCTTCCTTTCTCTCACGCTGCTGCTCTCTGCCCCTTTCTATTCCTTTCTTCTTCTTTTATTATTATATCCATTTCTTAATTCCTTCCTTCTCTCTCTCTCTCTCTCTCGCCACGCTTTTCTCTCTTTCTTAATTCTTTCTTATTTTATCACAAGTGTGGAATGAGAGAGTATTTTGGATACTTTTTGTGTCTCTGAGATCATTTAACTAAGTCGATAAATCCTAAAATACCCTTAGAGTACTAATTTCCACTCGCTTATGCATTTAAATTATTTTCTCCTAAGCAATTATAAATTGCTTTCACACAACCTCATATCCGTGACTTGATTTATTACCTATTCGAGTAATAAATCACTCGTTAATTTCTTAATTTGAAATTAACGAAATTAGGGATGTTACATATGTATTGTTAAAACTTACTAATCAAAATAATTTGTTAGAAAATTAGTTTTTTCACATTCTCATTACTCTGTCCCTCTCTCTCACTTCCCTAACTCTCCTAGCTAGATTAGACCATAAATTAGTTTTAAATGTATTTAACTCATAGGTCAAGTAAAAAGTAAAATATTAATAAACATTATATTGTTACTTCTTAGAGTTTTCTCAAATAACTCATGAATACTTTAACAAAAATTATCTAAGATTGATAATAAGAAATCACATCAATATTATTTTTAATTGAATTTATTGTATTTGATACTAAGCAAAATATTACAAGAATCTTAAACATTGTGCTTGTCGTTAGATATGCTTGTACAGCACACAACGTGACTCTACAATATTATCAAAAGTAGAACTATCCAATATTGCAACAAAGATTTGCCGCTTTCACAAAGTTGCAGTGTAATCCAAACCTTGTACATATTTGCCTACATGCTTCAATTAGTATCGCATGGCCCAAAGGCCATGCAATGATCAAGGACACTCTTCATAACAGCCTCCTTTTGCTACAAACAACATGTAATGTCATTAGAATCTTTGTGCACATCATAATTTCAAATTTAATGAAACTTTTCTGACTAATGAAAATTTCAATTATTGATTTTTTCAAGAGCATTATTGATAATAAAAATAATTAGAAGAAGAATTGTCTGTGTTTATGGATAGACCATTTAACTTGATAGGATTATATTGATATTTACACAAATACTTAAAAAGCAACATCCTCCAATACTCTTTTCAATTTTTAAGAACTTTGAAACCATTAATTAAAGAAGATAGACAATTTTAGATATTTTTAAAAATTTGATAATTTAAAATGGAAAACTTTCTTAAGTGACTAGAAATCCAAAATCAAACTTATAGCCATGAAGCTTTATTAGAATAACTTGTAACCATGAGCCTTTAAAACATGACATTAAAATTAAGATCAGAGCGCACCATCCCATTGCATTTGGCGTAAAGTCCAATGAAAATTTTAAAACATTGAAGTATTTTCTTGTAAGTACTATCTTATATTCTTATGATACTTTTTACATTTGAAACAAATTTAAGAACGATTTTTTAAACCCAATTTTTTGTTTCAAACATTCTTTTACTAACTATCAAATCAAAAATCTTTTGATTGGAAAAATAACAAAATGATGTTATGAAACTAGTTTGTTACCTGAAGCCAAGATCAAAGCCATGCATAGAATTACAAAGGTAAAATTGAGACCATTCATCCTTGTGTCCATTTTACTTTGATAGACTCGACCATTAGAAGCTCCAATAGGCTATTTAAGATGGGTAGGAATGTTAGTGCAACGATTAAAAACAGAAATGACACATTTTTTGTTGCAAAATATCTTTTTTTTGGTCAAAGTTGCAAAATATCTTTAAAATTGAATTAGTTTTACTTTATTTATTTGTTTTAATATTTTAGTAAGGATAACATTTAAATCAAAATGATATTAATTTAAATGTAAAGATTAATTTTGGAATAAAAGGCTAGTAAAGTAAACCAAATACAACTTAACTAAATTCATTGAATGTTGGTCAAAAAATTCAATAATATAATGATTCCTTATATAAAACTCATCATTTAAAATACTATTAAAAATAAATTAACTTCTTCCTTTCAATAAATTTTAAGCTAAACTTATTTAATTGTTTAAATTATTCAAATTACTTAAAGTACTTTTGTAATAAAAATTATGCCTTCATAAAACTATATAAAAATAAATTTTACTATTTTATTAAAGTGTAGTTATAAATAATTTTTTATGAAAGTTATAAAAAGTTTTATATGTAATGGTTTGCACTACAAGTTGTATTGACTATTTATCAATTTAATTTAATAAAGACAATCTAAATCTTATTTTAAATTTTTTGACCAAAATTCGTATAATTATTTATGAGATTCCCAAATTTAAATCTTATTAAAAAGTGGCTTAGCTTTCAAACGATACATCAACATAACTATCTCGAGGATACAAGTTTCCGGAAAAATGATAAAGAGAGAATTTTGTCCACGAGACATTACCAAATTGAAAAACATACCAAAATTAAGTGTGGGTATGAGGAGGAATTCTAAGTCGCAACGCTTTACTACTCCCTCTCCTTTTAATCTCTTAATAATATAACATGTCATTACAACATTCCAATCCAATATAATAAAGATTGTAATTTTTAAAAACATTACGTAATATATTTCTTAAATTTATTTTGTAAATAATAATTCTCACATGACATAAAATTTATTTTTAATGTGTCACCAAATAGTAAATGATGTATTAGAAGAGTACCCAACACAAAATTTATATGATGAAAAAAAGAGCTTGCCCTATTAATTCTTTTTAATGACGGATATATGTATTGTTAAAACTTACTAATCAAAATAATTTGTTAGAAAATTAGTTTTTTCACATTCTCATTACTCTGCCCTCTCTCTCACTTCCCTAACTCTCCTAGCTAGATTAGACCATAAATTAGTTTTAAATGTATTTAACTCATAGGTCAAGTAAAAAGTAAAATATTAATAAACATTATATTGTTACTTCTTAGAGTTTTCTCAAATAACTCATGAATACTTTAACAAAAATTATCTAAGATTGATAATAAGAAATCACATCAATATTATTTTTAATTGAATTTATTGTATTTGATACTAAGCAAAATATTACAAGAATCTTAAACATTGTGCTTGTCGCTAGATATGCTTGTACAGACACAACGTGACTCTACAATATTATCAAAAGTAGAACTATCCAATATTGCAACAAAGATTTGCCGCTTTCACAAAGCTGCGTGTAATCCAAACCTTGTACATATTTGCCTACATGCTTCAATAGTAATCGCATGGCCCTGGTGGCCATGCAATGATCAAGGACACTCTTCATAACAGCTCCTTTTGCTACAACAATGTAATGTCATTAGAATCTTTGTGCACATCATAATTTCAAATTTAATGAAACCTTTCGACTAATGAAAATTTCAATTATTGATTTTTTCAATAGCATTATTGATAATAAAAATAATTAGAAGAAGAATTGTCTGTGTTTATGGATAGACCATTTAACTTGATAGGATTATATTGATATTTACACAAATACTTAAAAAGCAACATCCTCCAATACTCTTTTCAATTTTTAAGAACTTTGAAACCATTAATTAAAGAAGATAGACAATTTTAGATATTTTTAAAAATTTGATAATTTAAAATGGAAAACTTTCTTAAGTGACTAGAAATCCAAAATCAAACTATAGCCATGAAGCTTTATTAGAATAACTTGTAACCATGAGCCTTTAAAACATGACATCAAAATTAAGATCAGAGCGCACTCATCCCATTGCATTTGGCGAAAGTCCAATGAAAATTTTAAAACATTGAAGTATTTTCTTGTAAGTACTATCTTATATTCTTATGATACTTTTACATTTGAAACAAATTTAAGAACGATTTTTAAACCCAATTTTTGTTTCAAACATTCTTTTTACTAACTATCAAATCAAAAATCTTTTGTTTGGAAAAATAACAAAATGATGTTATGAAACTAGTTTGTTACCCAAGCCAAGATCAAAGCCATGCATAGAATTACAAAGGTAAAATTGAGACCATTCATCCTTGTGTCCATTTTACTTTGATAGACTCGACCATTAGAAGCTCCAATAGGCTATTTAAGATGGGTAGGAATGTTAGTGCAACGATTAAAAACAGAAATGACACATTTTTTGTTGCAAAATATTTTTTTTTTTGGTCAAAGTTGCAAAATATCTTTAAAATTGAATTAGTTTTACTTTATTTATTTGTTTTAATATTTTGTAAGGATAACATTTAAATCAAAATGATATTAATTTAAATGTAAAGATTAATTTTGGAATAAAAGGCTAGTAAAGTAAACCAAATACAAATTTTAACTAAATTCATTGAATGTTGGTCAAAAAATTCAATAATATAATGATTCCTTATATAAAACTCATCATTTAAAATACTATTAAAAATAAATTAACTTCTTCCTTTCAATAAATTTTAAGCTAAACTTATTTAATTGTTTAAATTATTCAAATTACTTAAAGTACTTTTGTAATAAAAATTATTCCTTCATAAAACTATATAAAAATAAATTTTACTATTTTATTAAAGTGTAGTTAAAAATAATTTTATTATGAAAGTTATAAAAAGTTTTATATGTAATGGTTTGCACTACAAGTTTGTATTGACTATTTATCAATTTAATTTAATAAAGACAATATAAATCTTATTTTAAATTTCTTTGACCAAAATTCGTATAATTATTTATGAGATTCCCAAATTTAAATCTTATTAAAAGTGGCTTAGCTTTCAAACCGATACATCAACATAACTATCTCGAGAACACAAGTTTCCGGAAAAATGATAAAGAGAGAATTTTGTCCACGAGACATTACCAAATTGAAAAACATACCAAAATTAAGTGTGGGTATGAGGAGTGAATTCTAAGTCGCAACGCTTTACTACTCCCTCTCCTTTTAATCTCTTAATAATATAACATGTCATTACAACATTCCAATCCAATACAATAAAAAGATTGTAATTTTTTAAAAACATTACAGTAATATATTTCTTAAATTTATTTTGTAAATAATAATTCTCACATGACATAAAATTTATTTTTAATGTGTCACCAAATAGTAAATGATGTATTAGAAGAGTACCCAACACAAAATTTATATGATGAAAAAAAGAGCTTACCCTATTAATTCTTTTTAATGACGGATATATGTATTGTTAAAACTTACTAATCAAAATAATTTGTTAGAAAATTAGTTTTTTCACATTCTCATTACTCATCCTCTCTCTCACTTCCCTAACTCTCCTAGCTAGATTAGACCATAAATTAGTTTTAAATGTATTTAACTCATAGGTCAAGTAAAAAGTAAAATATTAATAAACATTATATTGTTACTTCTTAGAGTTTTCTCAAATAACTCATGAATACTTTAACAAAAATTATCTAAGATTGATAATAAGAAATCACATCAATATTATTTTTAATTGAATTTATTGTATTTGATACTAAGCAAAATATTACAAGAATCTTAAACATTGTGCTTGCTGTTAGATATGCTTGTACAGACACAATGTGACTCTACAATATTATCAAAAGTAGAACTATCCAATATTGCAACAAAGATTTGCCGCTTTCACAAAGTTGTGTGTAATCCAAACCTTGTACATATTTGCCTACATGTTTCATTAGTAATCGCATGGCCCAAGGGGCTATGCAATGATCAAGGACACTCTTCATAACAGCCTCCTTTTGCTACAACCAATGTAATGTCATTAGAATCTTTGTGCACATCATAATTTCAAATTTAATGAAACTTTTCTGACTAATGAAAATTTCAATTATTGATTTTTTCAAGAGCATTATTGATAATAAAAATAATTAGAAGAAGAATTGTCTGTGTTTATGGATAGACCATTTAACTTGATAGGATTATATTGATATTTACACAAATACTTAAAAAGCAACATCCTCCAATACTCTTTTCAATTTTTAAGAACTTTGAAACCATTAATTAAAGAAGATAGACAATTTTAGATATTTTTAAAAATTTGATAATTTAAAATGGAAAACTTTCTTAAGTGACTAGAAATCCAAAATCAAACTTATAGCCATGAAGCTTTATTAGAATAACTTGTAACCATGAGCCTTTAAAACATGACATTAAAATTAAG
Organism: Oxytropis ochrocephala; assembly: GCA_020916435.1. NCBI lineage: Eukaryota > Viridiplantae > Streptophyta > Magnoliopsida > Fabales > Fabaceae > Oxytropis > Oxytropis ochrocephala. Next base: position 49,719,958 of record CM037092.1, on the reverse strand, counting down.
ATCAGAGCGCACTCATCCCATTGCATTCATGAAAGTCCAATGAAAATTTTAAAACATTGAAGTATTTTCTTGTAAGTACTATCTTATATTCTTATGATACTTTTTACATTTGAAACAAATTTAAGAACGATTTTTTAAACCCAATTTTTTGTTTCAAACATTCTTTTACTAACTATCAAATCAAAAATCTTTTGATTGGAAAAATAACAAAATGATGTTATGAAACTAGTTTGTTACCTGAAGCCAAGATCAAAGCCATGCATAGAATTACAAAGGTAAAATTGAGACCATTCATCCTTGTGTCCATTTTACTTTGATAGACTGACCATTAGAAGCTCCAATAGGCTATTTAAGATGGGTAGGAATGTTAGTGCAACGATTAAAAAAACAGAAATGACACATTTTTTGTTGCAAAATATCTTTTTTTTTGGTCAAAGTTGCAAAATATCTTTAAAATTGAATTAGTTTTACTTTATTTATTTGTTTTAATATTTTGTAAGGATAACATTTAAATCAAAATGATATTAATTTAAATGTAAAGATTAATTTTGGAATAAAAGGCTAGTAAAGTAAACCAAATACAACTTAACGAAATTCATTGAATGTTGGTCAAAAAAATTCAATAATATAATGATTCCTTATATAAAACTCATCATTTAAAATACTATTAAAAATAAATTAACTTCTTCCTTTCAATAAATTTTAAGCTAAACTTATTTAATTGTTTAAATTATTCAAATTACTTAAAGTACTTTTGTAATAAAAATTATGCCTTCATAAAAACTATATAAAAATAAATTTTACTATTTTATTAAAGTGTAGTTATAAATAATTTTTATGAAAGTTATAAAAAGTTTTATATGTAATGGTTTGCACTACATGTTGTATTGACTATTTATCAATTTAATTTAATAAAGACAATCTAAATCTTATTTTAAATTTTTTGACCAAAATTCGTATAATTATTTATGAGATTCCCAAATTTAAATCTTATTAAAAAGTGGCTTAGCTTTCAAACGATACATCAACATAACTATCTCGAGGATACAAGTTTCCGGAAAAATGATAAAGAGAGAATTTTGTCCACGAGACATTACCAAATTGAAAACATACCAAAATTAAGTGTGGGTATGAGGAGTGAATTCTAAGTCGCAACGCTTTACTACTCCCTCTCCTTTTAATCTCTTAATAATATAACATGTCATTACAACATTCCAATCCAATATAATAAAGATTGTAATTTTTTAAAACATTACAGTAATATATTTCTTAAATTTATTTTGTAAATAATAATTCTCACATGACATAAAATTTATTTTTAATGTGTCACTCAAATAGTAAATGATGTATTAGAAGAGTACCCAACACAAAATTTATATGATGAAAAAAAGAGCTTGCCCTATTAATTCTTTTAATGACGGATATATGTATTGTTAAAACTTACTAATCAAAATAATTTGTTAGAAAATTAGTTTTTTCACATTCTCATTACTCTGCCCTCTCTCTCACTTCCCTAACTCTCCTAGCTAGATTAGACCATAAATTAGTTTTAAATGTATTTAACTCATAGGTCAAGTAAAAAGTAAAATATTAATAAACATTATATTGTTACTTCTTAGAGTTTTCAAATAACTTATGAATACTTTAACAAAAATTATCTAAGATTGATAATAAGAAATCACATCAATATTATTTTTAATTGAATTTATTGTATTTGATACTAAGCAAAATATTACAAGAATCTTAAACATTGTGCTTGCTGCTAGATATGCTTGTACAGACACAACGTGACTCTACAATATTATCAAAAGTAGAACTATCCAATATTGCAACAAAGATTTGCCGCTTTCACACAGTTGCGTGTAATCCAAACCTTGTACATATTTGCCTACATGCTTCATTAGTATCGCATGGCCCGTGGCCATGCAATGATCAAGGACACTCTTCATAATGTGCCTCCTTTTGCTACACCAATGTAATGTCATTAGAATCTTTGTGCACATCATAATTTCAAATTTAATGAAACCTTTCTGACTAATGAAAATTTCAATTATTGATTTTTTCAATAGCATTATTGATAATAAAAATAATTAGAAGAAGAATTGTCTGTGTTTATGGATAGACCATTTAACTTGATAGGATTATATTGATATTTACACAAATACTTAAAAAGCAACATCCTCCAATACTCTTTTCAATTTTTAAGAACTTTGAAACCATTAATTAAAGAAGATAGACAATTTTAGATATTTTTAAAAATTTGATAATTTAAAATGGAAAACTTTCTTAAGTGACTAGAAATCCAAAATCCAACTATAGCCATGAAGCTTTATTAGAATAACTTGTAACCATGAGCCTTTAAAACATGACATTAAAATTAAGATCAGAGCGCACCATCCCATTGCATTTGGCGTAAAGTCCAATGAAAATTTTAAAACATTGAAGTATTTTCTTGTAAGTACTATCTTATATTCTTATGATACTTTTTACATTTGAAACAAATTTAAGAACGATTTTTTAAACCCAATTTTTTGTTTCAAACATTCTTTTACTAACTATCAAATCAAAAATCTTTTGATTGGAAAAATAACAAAATGATGTTATGAAACTAGTTTGTTACCCAAGCCAAGATCAAAGCCATGCATAGAATTACAAAGGTAAAATTGAGACCATTCATCCTTGTGTCCATTTTACTTTGATAGACTCGACCATTAGAAGCTCCAATAGGCTATTTAAGATGGGTAGGAATGTTAGTGCAACGATTAAAAAAACAGAAATGACACATTTTTGTTGCAAAATATCTTTTTTTTGGTCAAAGTTGCAAAATATCTTTAAAATTGAATTAGTTTTACTTTATTTATTTGTTTTAATATTTTGTAAGGATAACATTTAAATCAAAATGATATTAATTTAAATGTAAAGATTAATTTTGGAATAAAAGGCTAGTAAAGTAAACCAAATACAACTTAACTAAATTCATTGAATGTTGGTCAAAAATTCAATAATATAATGATTCCTTATATAAAACTCATCATTTAAAATACTATTAAAAATAAATTAACTTCTTCCTTTCAATAAATTTTAAGCTAAACTTATTTAATTGTTTAAATTATTCAAATTACTTAAAGTACTTTTGTAATAAAAATTATGCCTTCATAAAACTATATAAAAATAAATTTTACTATTTTATTAAAGTGTAGTTATAAATAATTTTTTTATGAAAGTTATAAAAAGTTTTATATGTAATGGTTTGCACTACAAGCGGTATTGACTATTTATCAATTTAATTTAATAAAGACAATCTAAATCTTATTTTAAATTTTTTTGACCAAAATTCGGTATAATTATTTATGAGATTCCCAAATTTAAATCTTATTAAAAAAGCTGGCTTAGCTTTCAAACGATACATCAACATAACTATCTCGAGGATACAAGTTTCCGGAAAAAATGATAAAGAGAGAATTTTGTCCACGAGACATTACCAAATTGAAAACATACCAAAATTAAGTGTGGGTATGAGGAGTGAATTCTAAGTCGCAACGCTTTACTACTCCCTCTCCTTTTAATCTCTTAATAATATAACATGTCATTACAACATTCCAATCCAATATAATAAAGATTGTAATTTTTTAAAACATTACGTAATATATTTCTTAAATTTATTTTGTAAATAATAATTCTCACATGACATAAAATTTATTTTTAATGTGTCAGTCAAATAGTAAATGATGTATTAGAAGAGTACCCAAACACAAAATTTATATGATGAAAAAAAGAGCTTGCCCTATTAATTCTTTTAATGACGGATATATGTATTGTTAAAACTTACTAATCAAAATAATTTGTTAGAAAATTAGTTTTTTCACATTCTCATTACTCTGTCCCTCTCTCTCACTTCCCCTAACTCTCCTAGCTAGATTAGACCATAAATTAGTTTTAAATGTATTTAACTCATAGGTCAAGTAAAAAGTAAAATATTAATAAACATTATATTGTTACTTCTTAGAGTTTTCTCAAATAACTCATGAATACTTTAACAAAAATTATCTAAGATTGATAATAAGAAATCACATCAATATTATTTTTAATTGAATTTATTGTATTTGATACTAAGCAAAATATTACAAGAATCTTAAACATTGTGCTTGTCGCTAGATATGCTTGTATTGCACACAACGTGACTCTACAATATTATCAAAAGTAGAACTATCCAATATTGCAACAAAGATTTGCCGCTTTCACAAAGTTGCGTGTAATCCAAACCTTGTACATATTTGCCTACATGCTTCATTAGTACCGCATGGGCCCGGTGGCCATGCAATGATCAAGGACACTCTTCATAACAGCTCCTTTTGCTATACCAAATGTAATGTCATTAGAATCTTTGTGCACATCATAATTTCAAATTTAATGAAACCTTTCTGACTAATGAAAATTTCAATTATTGATTTTTTCAATAGCATTATTGATAATAAAAATAATTAGAAGAAGAATTGTCTGTGTTTATGGATAGACCATTTAACTTGATAGGATTATATTGATATTTACACAAATACTTAAAAAGCAACATCCTCCAATACTCTTTTCAATTTTTAAGAACTTTGAAACCATTAATTAAAGAAGATAGACAATTTTAGATATTTTTAAAAATTTGATAATTTAAAATGGAAAACTTTCTTAAGTGACTAGAAATCCAAAATCAAACTATAGCCATGAAGCTTTATTAGAATAACTTGTAACCATGAGCCTTTAAAACATGACATCAAAATTAAGATCAGAGCGCACCATCCCATTGCATTTGGCGTAAAGTCCAATGAAAATTTTAAAACATTGAAGTATTTTCTTGTAAGTACTATCTTATATTCTTATGATACTTTTTACATTTGAAACAAATTTAAGAACGATTTTTTAAACCCAATTTTTTGTTTCAAACATTCTTTTACTAACTATCAAATCAAAAATCTTTTGTTTGGAAAAATAACAAAATGATGTTATGAAACTAGTTTGTTACCTGAAGCCAAGATCAAAGCCATGCATAGAATTACAAAGGTAAAATTGAGACCATTCATCCTTGTGTCCATTTTACTTTGATAGACTGACCATTAGAAGCTCCAATAGGCTATTTAAGATGGGTAGGAATGTTAGTGCAACGATTAAAAAAACAGAAATGACACATTTTTTGTTGCAAAATATCTTTTTTTTTGGTCAAAGTTGCAAAATATCTTTAAAATTGAATTAGTTTTACTTTATTTATTTGTTTTAATATTTTGTAAGGATAACATTTAAATCAAAATGATATTAATTTAAATGTAAAGATTAATTTTGGAATAAAAGGCTAGTAAAGTAAACCAAATATACAAATTTTAACGAAATTCATTGAATGTTGGTCAAAAAAATTCAATAATATAATGATTCCTTATATAAAACTCATCATTTAAAATACTATTAAAAATAAATTAACTTCTTCCTTTCAATAAATTTTAAGCTAAACTTATTTAATTGTTTAAATTATTCAAATTACTTAAAGTACTTTTGTAATAAAAAATTATGCCTTCATAAAAACTATATAAAAATAAATTTTACTATTTTATTAAAGTGTAGTTATAAATAATTTTTTATGAAAGTTATAAAAAGTTTTATATGTAATGGTTTGCACTACAAGCGGTATTGACTATTTATCAATTTAATTTAATAAAGACAATCTAAATCTTATTTTAAATTTTTTTGACCAAAATTCGTATAATTATTTATGAGATTCCCAAATTTAAATCTTATTAAAAAGTGGCTTAGCTTTCAAACGATACATCAACATAACTATCTCGAGGATACAAGTTTCCGAAAAATGATAAAGAGAGAATTTTGTCCACGAGACATTACCAAATTGAAAACATACCAAAATTAAGTGTGGGTATGAGGAGTGAATTCTAAGTCGCAACGCTTTACTACTCCCTCTCCTTTTAATCTCTTAATAATATAACATGTCATTACAACATTCCAATCCAATATAATAAAGATTGTAATTTTTTAAAAACATTACAGAATATATTTCTTAAATTTATTTTGTAAATAATAATTCTCACATGACATAAAATTTATTTTTAATGTGTCAGTCAAATAGTAAATGATGTATTAGAAGAGTACCCAACACAAAATTTATATGATGAAAAAAAAGAGCTTGCCCTATTAATTCTTTTAATGACGGATATATGTATTGTTAAAACTTACTAATCAAAATAATTTGTTAGAAAATTAGTTTTTTCACATTCTCATTACTCTGTCCCTCTCTCTCACTTCCCCCTAACTCTCCTAGCTAGATTAGACCATAAATTAGTTTTAAATGTATTTAACTCATAGGTCAAGTAAAAAGTAAAATATTAATAAACATTATATTGTTACTTCTTAGAGTTTTTCTCAAATAACTCATGAATACTTTAACAAAAATTATCTAAGATTGATAATAAGAAATCACATCAATATTATTTTTAATTGAATTTATTGTATTTGATACTAAGCAAAATATTACAAGAATCTTAAACATTGTGCTTGTCGCTAGATATGCTTACACGCACACAACGTGACTCTACAATATTATCAAAAGTAGAACTATCCAATATTGCAACAAAGATTTGCCGCTTTCACAAAGTTGCGTGTAATCCAAACCTTGTACATATTTGCCTACATGCTTCATTAGTATCGCATGGCCCGGTGGCCATGCAATGATCAAGGACACTCTTCATAACAGCTCCTTTTGCTACATACCAATGTAATGTCATTAGAATCTTTGTGCACATCATAATTTCAAATTTAATGAAACCTTTCTGACTAATGAAAATTTCAATTATTGATTTTTTCAATAGCATTATTGATAATAAAAATAATTAGAAGAAGAATTGTCTGTGTTTATGGATAGACCATTTAACTTGATAGGATTATATTGATATTTACACAAATACTTAAAAAGCAACATCCTCCAATACTCTTTTCAATTTTTAAGAACTTTGAAACCATTAATTAAAGAAGATAGACAATTTTAGATATTTTTAAAAATTTGATAATTTAAAATGGAAAACTTTCTTAAGTGACTAGAAATCCAAAATCAAACTATAGCCATGAAGCTTTATTAGAATAACTTGTAACCATGAGCCTTTAAAACATGACATCAAAATTAAGATCAGAGCGCACCATCCCATTGCATTTGGCGAAAGTCCAATGAAAATTTTAAAACATTGAAGTATTTTCTTGTAAGTACTATCTTATATTCTTATGATACTTTTTACATTTGAAACAAATTTAAGAACGATTTTTAAACCCAATTTTTTGTTTCAAACATTCTTTTACTAACTATCAAATCAAAAATCTTTTGTTTGGAAAAATAACAAAATGATGTTATGAAACTAGTTTGTTACCCAAGCCAAGATCAAAGCCATGCATAGAATTACAAAGGTAAAATTGAGACCATTCATCCTTGTGTCCATTTTACTTTGATAGACCGACCATTAGAAGCTCCAATAGGCTATTTAAGATGGGTAGGAATGTTAGTGCAACGATTAAAAAAACAGAAATGACACATTTTTTGTTGCAAAATATCTTTTTTTTTTTTTTTTGGTCAAAGTTGCAAAATATCTTTAAAATTGAATTAGTTTTACTTTATTTATTTGTTTTAATATTTTGTAAGGATAACATTTAAATCAAAATGATATTAATTTAAATGTAAAGATTAATTTTGGAATAAAAGGCTAGTAAAGTAAACCAAATACAAATTTTAACGAAATTCATTGAATGTTGGTCAAAAAATTCAATAATATAATGATTCCTTATATAAAACTCATCATTTAAAATACTATTAAAAATAAATTAACTTCTTCCTTTCAATAAATTTTAAGCTAAACTTATTTAATTGTTTAAATTATTCAAATTACTTAAAGTACTTTTGTAATAAAAATTATGCCTTCATAAAAACTATATAAAAATAAATTTTACTATTTTATTAAAGTGTAGTTATAAATAATTTTTTTTTATGAAAGTTATAAAAAAGTTTTATATGTAATGGTTTGCACTACAAGTTTGTATTGACTATTTATCAATTTAATTTAATAAAGACAATCTAAATCTTATTTTAAATTTTTTGACCAAAATTCGTATAATTATTTATGAGATTCCCAAATTTAAATCTTATTAAAAAGCTGGCTTAGCTTTCAAACGATACATCAACATAACTATCTCGAGGATACAAGTTTCCGGAAAAATGATAAAGAGAGAATTTTGTCCACGAGACATTACCAAATTTGAAAACATACCAAAATTAAGTGTGGGTATGAGGAGTGAATTCTAAGTCGCAACGCTTTACTACTCCCTCTCCTTTTAATCTCTTAATAATATAACATGTCATTACAACATTCCAATCCAATATAATAAAGATTGTAATTTTTAAAAACATTACAGTAATATATTTCTTAAATTTATTTTGTAAATAATAATTCTCACATGACATAAAATTTATTTTTAATGTGTCATCAAATAGTAAATGATGTATTAGAAGAGTACCCAACACAAAATTTATATGATGAAAAAAAAAGAGCTTGCCTATTAATTCTTTTAATGACGGATATATGTATTGTTAAAACTTACTAATCAAAATAATTTGTTAGAAAATTAGTTTTTTCACATTCTCATTACTCTGTCCCCTCTCTCTCACTTCCCTAACTCTCCTAGCTAGATTAGACCATAAATTAGTTTTAAATGTATTTAACTCATAGGTCAAGTAAAAAGTAAAATATTAATAAACATTATATTGTTACTTCTTAGAGTTTTCTCAAATAACTCATGAATACTTTAACAAAAATTATCTAAGATTGATAATAAGAAATCACATCAATATTATTTTTAATTGAATTTATTGTATTTGATACTAAGCAAAATATTACAAGAATCTTAAACATTGTGCTTTGTCGCTAGATATGCTTGTACAGGACACAACGTGACTCTACAATATTATCAAAAGTAGAACTATCCAATATTGCAACAAAGATTTGCCGCTTTCACAAAGTTGCGTGTAATCCAAACCTTGTACATATTTGCCTACATGCTTCAATTAGTAATCGCATGGCCCGGTGGCCATGCAATGATCAAGGACACTCTTCATAACAACTCCTTTTGCTACAATCAATGTAATGTCATTAGAATCTTTGTGCACATCATAATTTCAAATTTAATGAAACCTTTCGACTAATGAAAATTTCAATTATTGATTTTTTCAATAGCATTATTGATAATAAAAATAATTAGAAGAAGAATTGTCTGTGTTTATGGATAGACCATTTAACTTGATAGGATTATATTGATATTTACACAAATACTTAAAAAGCAACATCCTCCAATACTCTTTTCAATTTTTAAGAACTTTGAAACCATTAATTAAAGAAGATAGACAATTTTAGATATTTTTAAAAATTTGATAATTTAAAATGGAAAACTTTCTTAAGTGACTAGAAATCCAAAATCAAACTATAGCCATGAAGCTTTATTAGAATAACTTGTAACCATGAGCCTTTAAAACATGACATCAAAATTAAGATCAGAGCGCACCATCCCATTGCATTTGGCGTAAAGTCCAATGAAAATTTTAAAACATTGAAGTATTTTCTTGTAAGTACTATCTTATATTCTTATGATACTTTTTACATTTGAAACAAATTTAAGAACGATTTTTTAAACCCAATTTTTTGTTTCAAACATTCTTTTACTAACTATCAAATCAAAAATCTTTTGTTTGGAAAAATAACAAAATGATGTTATGAAACTAGTTTGTTACCTGAAGCCAAGATCAAAGCCATGCATAGAATTACAAAGGTAAAATTGAGACCATTCATCCTTGTGTCCATTTTACTTTGATAGACTGACCATTAGAAGCTCCAATAGGCTATTTAAGATGGGTAGGAATGTTAGTGCAACGATTAAAAAAACAGAAATGACACATTTTTTGTTGCAAAATATCTTTTTTTTTTGGTCAAAGTTGCAAAATATCTTTAAAATTGAATTAGTTTTACTTTATTTATTTGTTTTAATATTTTGTAAGGATAACATTTAAATCAAAATGATATTAATTTAAATGTAAAGATTAATTTTGGAATAAAAGGCTAGTAAAGTAAACCAAATACAAATTTTAACGAAATTCATTGAATGTTGGTCAAAAATTCAATAATATAATGATTCCTTATATAAAACTCATCATTTAAAATACTATTAAAAATAAATTAACTTCTTCCTTTCAATAAATTTTAAGCTAAACTTATTTAATTGTTTAAATTATTCAAATTACTTAAAGTACTTTTGTAATAAAAATTATTCCTTCATAAAAACTATATAAAAATAAATTTTACTATTTTATTAAAGTGTAGTTATAAATAATTTTATTATGAAAGTTATAAAAAGTTTTATATGTAATGGTTTGCACTACAAGCGGTATTGACTATTTATCAATTTAATTTAATAAAGACAATATAAATCTTATTTTAAATTTCTTTGACCAAAATTCGGTATAATTATTTATGAGATTCCCAAATTTAAATCTTATTAAAAAGCTGGCTTAGCTTTCAAACCGATACATCAACATAACTATCTCGAGAACACAAGTTTCCGGAAAAAATGATAAAGAGAGAATTTTGTCCACGAGACATTACCAAATTGAAAACATACCAAAATTAAGTGTGGGTATGAGGAGTGAATTCTAAGTCGCAACGCTTTACTACTCCCTCTCCTTTTAATCTCTTAATAATATAACATGTCATTACAACATTCCAATCCAATATAATAAAGATTGTAATTTTTTAAAAACATTACGTAATATATTTCTTAAATTTATTTTGTAAATAATAATTTCACATGACATAAAATTTATTTTTAATGTGTCATCAAATAGTAAATGATGTATTAGAAGAGTACCCAACACAAAATTTATATGATGAAAAAAAGAGCTTACCCAATTAATTCTTTTAATGACGGATATATGTATTGTTAAAACTTACTAATCAAAATAATTTGTTAGAAAATTAGTTTTTTCACATTCTCATTACTCTGTTCCTCTCTCTCACTTCCCCCTAACTCTCCTAGCTAGATTAGACCATAAATTAGTTTTAAATGTATTTAACTCATAGGTCAAGTAAAAAGTAAAATATTAATAAACATTATATTGTTACTTCTTAGAGTTTTCTGAAATAACTCATGAATACTTTAACAAAAATTATCTAAGATTGATAATAAGAAATCACATCAATATTATTTTTAATTGAATTTATTGTATTTGATACTAAGCAAAATATTACAAGAATCTTAAACATTGTGCTTTGTTGCTAGATATGCTTGTACAGACACAACGTGACTCTACAATATTATCAAAAGTAGAACTATCCAATATTGCAACAAAGATTTGCCGCTTTCACAAAGTTGCGTGTAATCCAAACCTTGTACATATTTGCCTACATGCTTCAATAGTATCGCATGGCCCAAGTGGCCATGCAATGATCAAGGACACTCTTCATAACAGCTCCTTTTTCTACAGTCAACAGAATGTCATTAGAATCTTTGTGCACATCATAATTTCAAATTTAATGAAACCTTTCTGACTAATGAAAATTTCAATTATTGATTTTTTCAAGAGCATTATTGATAATAAAAATAATTAGAAGAAGAATTGTCTGTGTTTATGGATAGACCATTTAACTTGATAGGATTATATTGATATTTACACAAATACTTAAAAAGCAACATCCTCCAATACTCTTTTCAATTTTTAAGAACTTTGAAACCATTAATTAAAGAAGATAGACAATTTTAGATATTTTTAAAAATTTGATAATTTAAAAGGGAAAACTTTCTTAAGTGACTAGAAATCCAAAATCAAACTTATAGCCATGAAGCTTTATTAGAATAAATTGTAACCATGAGCCTTTAAAACATGACATCAAAATTAAGATCAGAGCGCACCATCCCATTGCATTTGGCGTAAAGTCCAATGAAAATTTTAAAACATTGAAGTATTTTCTTGTAAGTACTATCTTATATTCTTATGATACTTTTTACATTTGAAACAAATTTAAGAAACGATTTTTAAACTCAATTTTTTGTTTCAAACATTCTTTTACTAACTATCAAATCAAAAATCTTTTGATTGGAAAAATAACAAAATGATGTTATGAAACTAGTTTGTTACCTGAAGCCAAGATCAAAGCCATGCATAGAATTACAAAGGTAAAATTGAGACCATTCATCCTTGTGTCCATTTTACTTTGATAGACTGACCATTAGAAGCTCCAATAGGCTATTTAAGATGGGTAGGAATGTTAGTGCAACGATTAAAAAAAAGAAATGACACATTTTTTGTTGCAAAATATCTTTTTTTTTTGGTCAAAGTTGCAAAATATCTTTAAAATTGAATTAGTTTTACTTTATTTATTTGTTTTAATATTTTGTAAGGATAACATTTAAATCAAAATGATATTAATTTAAATGTAAAGATTAATTTTGGAATAAAAGGCTAGTAAAGTAAACCAAATATAGCTTAACGAAATTCATTGAATGTTGGTCAAAAAAATTCAATAATATAATGATTCCTTATATAAAACTCATCATTTAAAATACTATTAAAAATAAATTAACTTCTTCCTTTCTATAAACTTTAAGCTAAACTTATTTAATTGTTTAAATTATTCAAATTACTTAAAGTACTTTTGTAATAAAAAATTATGCCTTCATAAAAACTATATAAAAATAAATTTTACTATTTTATTAAAGTGTAGTTATAAATTTTTTTTTTATTAAAGTTATAAAAAAGTTTTATATGTAATGGTTTGCACTACAAGCTGTATTGACTATTTATCAATTTAATTTAATAAAGACAATCTAAATCTTATTTTAAATTTCTTTGACCAAAATTCGTATAATTATTTATGAGATTCCCAAATTTAAATCGATTAAAAAGTCGACTTAGCTTTCAAACGATACATCAACATAACTATCTTGAGAACACAAGTTTCCGGAAAAAATGATAAAGAGAGAATTTTGTCCACGTAGACATTACCAAATTGAAAAACATACCAAAATTAAGTGTGGGTATGAGGAGTGAATTCTAAGTCGCAACGCTTTACTACTCCCTCTCCTTTTAATCTCTTAATAATATAACATGTCATTACAACATTCCAATCCAATATAATAAAGATTGTCATTTTTTAAAAACATTACAGAATACATTTCTTAAATTTATTTTGTAAATAATAATTCTCACATGACATAAAATTTATTTTTAATGTGTCAGTCAAATAGTAAATGATGTATTAGAAGAGTACCCAACACAAAATTTATATGATGAAAAAAAAGAGCTTACCCTATTAATTCTTTTAATGACGGATATATGTATTGTTAAAACTTACTAATCAAAATAATTTGTTAGAAAATTAGTTTTTTCACATTCTCATTACTCTGTCCCTCTCTCTCACTTCCCCCTAACTCTCCTAGCTAGATTAGACCATAAATTAGTTTTAAATGTATTTAACTCATAGGCAAGTAAAAAGTAAAATATTAATAAACATTATATTGTTACTTCTTAGAGTTTTCAAATAACTCATGAATACTTTAACAAAAATTATCTAAGATTGATAATAAGAAATCACATCAATATTATTTTTAATTGAATTTATTGTATTTGATACTAAGCAAAATATTACAAGAATCATAAACATTGTGCTTGCTGCTAGATATGCTTGTACAGACACAACGTGACTCTACAATATTATCAAAAGTAGAACTATCCAATATTGCAACAGCATTTGCCGTTTTCACAGGTTGCAGGTAATCCAAACCTTGTACATATTTGCCTACATGCTTCAATAGTACTGCATGGCCCGGTGGCCATGCAATGATCAAGGACACTCTTCAAAACAGCTCCTTTTGCTACAGTCAACAGAATGTCATTAGAATCTTTGTGCACATCATAATTTCAAATTTAATGAAACCTTTCTGACTAATGAAAATTTCAATTATTGATTTTTTCAATATCATTAGTGACGGAATGCCCTCAAGGCTTATTTTGGTGATGGATCCACATGCATTATACCCTTGGTGTTGGGTTGCATTCATGCATATACTCATGCGTTTGGTGACGTGTTTTGTTGACTATGAGTTGATGTGTTATAACTTGAGGTTGTGTGTTTGTTTGTTGAGCCGAGGTTGTTTCTAGTTGTCTTTCTCTAACATGATGTTTATCATATTGCTATACCCAAAAATCCGGTTTGGACTTTTCGCTTGACAACGTGAAAAATAGTAGAGCCGCCACCAATATTTATTTAGGAAAACATTGAAAAACCTTTTTGAAAAAAAAAGCGGGTGGTCTTTTGAAAATGCAGAGATGTAGGTTCGGGATCGGTTACGCATGGGGAAGGTATTAGCACCCCACGCGTCCTTTCTACCGAAAGGGAACCATTAACTTGATGTGTGGTTTAGGAAAAGTTGATTTGAAAGCAATTTGTTCTACTTCTTTTCTTTTCTTTTTTTTATTTGTTTAAGAGTTTATTTTATTGAAAAAGAGGGGGAAGAATATTTTTGGTTATCTTTGAAAAGCAGAACAAAACAAAGATTTTTTGAAAAGGGTGCTTGACGGGACATGAACCCGGTCCTCACGCACTTCACTGGGATGAGGATCAAAGCTACGTAGTTCTTGCTTTTTTTATGGTTTTTTGAAAGTGTGCTTGACGGGACATGAACCCGGGCCCCACGCACCTCACCGGGATGAAGGATCAAAACTACGTAGTTCTCGCTTTTGCGTCTCAAAACGGCTTAAGAGTTTTTCATGATTGGGTGAGCGTTCGTGGCGACCGAACAACAACGGTTAGAATGGCCACACTACTAACTCTTTTGAAAATATAATCGTCATTAATGACCTAAACGCAATGGCGGCGCTTGGTTATCAATGATAATTGGTTTTATTTAATGGGGAAGAAAACATTTTTGCAAAGACGGGAGTGTTTGTGGAGACCGAACAACAACGGTTAGAATGGTCCCACTACTAACTCACCGGGAATAAGAAAATCATCATTAATAATCTAAACGGCAACGGCGCGATTGATTATTAATGACAATTTATCTTATCCTTATTTTGAAAATAAGAAGAGTTTTTTTATTTGAGTATAAGAAATGGGTTTTAGAAAAGAAGTAGCACACTTCAAATCAAATTTAAATCTATAACCAAATGCAAATGAATGAATGAATGAAGTTCAAACATGTTCAATTAATCAATCAATCAAGAACATGTTAGTCATTAACTAAGATTAAACAATGCCCATATAATTAAGGGACTCAATTGTCAACGATGCGAGACAAAATTCTTAAAATATTTGCGTGCGTGTGTGAGAGAGGTGCATTTGTCTTAATGACTCTATGCTACACAGGTAGTAGACTTACGTCTTCATATAAGAGCACATGCATGGGGGAGGGAGTGCACACAATTAAGTCAAGAATTTCAAATAGCATCATGAACAAGTGATACAATTAATTATAGGCCTAGGATATTCTTAGTTGGATGATTGAACAAGTAAGCAAAGATAACATTTAAATCAAAATGATATTAATTTAAATGTAAAGATTAATTTTGGAATAAAAGGCTAGTAAAGTAAACCAAATATAGCTTAACGAAATTCATTGAATGTTGGTCAAAAAAATTCAATAATATAATGATTCCTTATATAAAACTCATCATTTAAAATACTATTAAAAATTAATTAACTTCTTCCTTTCTATAAAGTTTAAGCTAAACTTATTTAATTGTTTAAATTATTCAAATTACTTAAAGTACTTTTGTAATAAAAAATTATGCCTTCATAAAAACTATATAAAAATAAATTTTACTATTTTATTAAAGTGTAGTTATAATTTTTTTTTATGAAAGTTATAAAAAAGTTTTATATGTAATGGTTTGCACTACAAGCTGTATTGACTATTTATCAATTTAATTTAATAAAGACAATCTAAATCTTATTTTAAATTTCTTTGACCAAAATTCGTATAATTATTTATGAGATTCCCAAATTTAAATCTTATTAAAAAAGTGACTTAGCTTTCAAACGATAAATCAACATAACTATCTCGAGAACACAAGTTTCCGGAAAAATGATAAAGAGAGAATTTTGTCCACGTAGACATTACCAAATTGAAAAACATACCAAAATTAAGTGTGGGTATGAGGAGTGAATTCTAAGTCGCAACGCTTTACTACTCCCTCTCCTTTTAATCTCTTAATAATATAACATGTCATTACAACATTCCAATCCAATATAATAAAGATTGTCATTTTTAAAAACATTACAGAATACATTTCTTAAATTTATTTTGTAAATAATAATTCTCACATGACATAAAATTTATTTTTAATGTGTCGAGTCAAATAGTAAATGATGTATTAGAAGAGTACCCAACACAAAAATTTATATGATGAAAAAAAGAGCTTACCCTATTAATTCTTTTAATGACGGATATATGTATTGTTAAAACTTACTAATCAAAATAATTTGTTAGAAAATTAGTTTTTTCACATTCTCATTACTCTGTCCCTGTCTCTCACTTCCCTAACTCTCCTAGCTAGATTAGACCATAAATTAGTTTTAAATGTATTTAACTCATAGGTCAAGTAAAAAATAAAATATTAATAAACATTATATTGTTACTTCTTAGAGTTTTTTTGAAATAACTCATGAATACTTTAACAAAAATTATCTAAGATTGATAATAAGAAATCACATCAATATTATTTTTAATTGAATTTATTGTATTTGATACTAAGCAAAATATTACAAGAATCATAAACATTGTGCTTTTCGCTAGATATGCTTGTACTGGACACGTGACTCTACAATATTATCAAAAGTAGAACTATCCAATATTGCAACAGCATTTGCCGTTTTCACAGGTTGCAGGTAATCCAAACCTTGTACATATTTGCCTACATGCTTCAATAGTACTGCATGGCCCAGTGGCCATGCAATGATCAAGGACACTCTTCATAACAGCTCCTTTTGCTACAGTCAACAGAATGTCATTAGAATCTTTGTGCACATCATAATTTCAAATTTAATGAAACCTTTCTGACTAATGAAAATTTCAATTATTGATTTTTCCAAAGAAAGATTATTGATAATAAAAAAATTAGAAGAAGAATTGTCTGTGTTTATGGATAGACCATTTAACTTGATAGGATTATATTGATATTTACACAAATACTTAAAAAGCAACATCCTCCAATTCTCTTTTCAATTTTTAAGAACTTTGAAACCATTAATTAAAGAAGATAGACAATTTTAGATATTTTTAAAAATTTGATAATTTAAAATGGAAAACTTTCTTAAATGACTAGAAATCCAAAATAAAACTTATAGCCATGAAGCTTTATTAGAATAACTTGTAACCATGAGCCTTTAAAACATGACATCAAAATTAAGATCAGAGCGCACCATCCCATTGCATTTGGCGTAAAGTCCAATGAAAATTTTAAAACATTGAAGTATTTTCTTGTAAGTACTATCTTATATTCTTATGATACTTTTTACATTTGAAACAAATTTAAGAACGATTTTAAACCCAATTTTTTGTTTCAAACATTCTTTTACTAACTATCAAATCAAAAATCTCTTGATTGGAAAAATAACAAAATGATGTTATGAAACTAGTTTGTTACCTGAAGCCAAGATCAAAGCCATGCATAGAATTACAAAGGTAAAATTGAGACCATTCATCCTTGTGTCCATTTTACTTTGATAGACTGACCATTAGAAGCTCCAATAGGCTATTTAAGATGGGTAGGAATGTTAGTGCATAGATTAAAAAAAAAAGAAATGACACATTTTTTGTGTCAAAATATCTTTTTTTTTTGGTCAAAGTTGCAAAATATCTTTAAAATTGAATTAGTTTTACTTTATTTATTTGTTTTAATATTTTGTAATGATAACATTTAAATCAAAATGATATTAATTTAAATGTAAAGATTAATTTTGGAATAAAAGGCTAGTAAAGTAAACCAAATATAGCTTAACGAAATTCATTGAATGTTGGTCAAAAAAATTCAATAATATAATGATTCCTTATATAAAACTCATCATTTAAAATACTATTAAAAATAAATTAACTTCTTCCTTTCTATAAATTTTAAGCTAAACTTATTTAATTGTTTAAATTATTCAAATTACTTAAAGTACTTTTGTAATAAAAATTATGCCTTCATAAAAGTATATAAAAATAAATTTTACTATTTTATTAAAGTGTAGTTATAAATTTTTTTTTATGAAAGTTATAAAAAGTTTTATATGTAATGGTTTGCACTACAAGCTGTAATGACTACTATCAATTTAATTTAATAAAGACAATCTAAATCTTATTTTAAATTTCTTTTACCAAAATTTGGTATAATTATTTATGAGATTCCCAAATTTAAATCTGAGAAAACTAAGTATGTGTTTTGCTTATTATATATCATATTTGATAAACATGTTATTCCATTTTTAATACTAGATTTGTTTTACATTAAAGTTTAATTCTAACAATATTTTGTTCTGAATTTTATCTTTTAATAATGTCAAAGTAAATATATAGATTAGTAAATATATGATTTAAGATTAATATTTTCTAAAAAAACTCATTTTTGATATTGACTAGGATATTGTCAAAAATATATAAACCTATTTATTAAAAAAAGTGACTTAGCTTTCAAACGATACATCAACATAACTATCTCGAGAACACAAGTTTCGGAAAAAATGATAAAGAGAGAATTTTGTCCACGTAGAGGAGTGAATTCTAAGTCGCAACACTTTACTACTCCCTCTCCTTTTAATCTCTTAATAATATAACATGTCATTACAACATTCCAATCCAATATAATAAAGATTGTAATTTTTAAAAACATTACAGAATATATTTCTTAAATTTATTTTGTAAATAATAATTCTCACATGACATAAAATTTATTTTTAATGTGTCAGTCAAATAGTAAATGATGTATTAGAAGAGTACCCAACACAAAATTTATATGATGAAAAAAAAAAGAGCTTACCTTATTAATTCTTTTAATGACGGATATATGTATTGTTAAAACTTACTAATCAAAATAATTTGTTAGAAAATTAGTTTTTTCACATTCTCATTACTCTGTCCCTCTCTATCACTTCCCCCTAACTCTCCTAGATGAGACCATAAATTAGTTTTAAATGTATTTTACTAATAGGTCAAGTAAAAAAGTAAAATATTAATAAACATTATATTATTACTTCTTAGAGTTTTCTGAAATAACTCATGAATACTTTAACAAAAATTATCTAAGATTGATAATAAGAAATCACATCAATATTATTTTTAATTGAATTTATTGTATTTGATACTAAGCAAAGTATTACAAGAATCATAAACATTGTGCTTGCTACTAGATATGCTTGTACAGACACAACGTCATGGTGAATTAAATGACGGGTAATGACGGTGTAGTGACGATGGATTTAATGACGGTGATAAATGCAGTGCCAGTGTGAATTCATACATGATGTGAATGTTGTGGTTGATGCATTGTTCATGGAGTCACATTTTGCCTCATATGCATCCAAGGGACGGATATAGACTTCGGCCTCGATATCGTAGGCTTCGGCCTCCATATCATTAGTGACGGAATGCCCTCAAAGCTTATTTTGGTGATGGATCCACATGCATTATACCCTTGGTGTTGGGTTGCATTCATGCATATACTCATGCGTTTGGTGACGTGTTTTGTTGACTATGAGTTGATGTGTTATAACTTGAGGTTGTGTGTTTGTTTGTTGAGCCGAGGTTGTTTCTAGTTGTCTTTCTCTAACATGATGTTTATCATACTGTTGCGCCCCGAAAAATCCGGTTTGGACTTTTCGTTTGACAACGTGAAAAATAGTAGAGCCGCCACCAATATTTATTTAGGAAAACATTGAAAAAACCTTTTTTGAAAAAAGCGGGTGGTCTTTTGAAAACGCAGAGATGTAGGTTCGGGGATCGGTTACGCATGGGGAAGGTATTAGCACCCCACGCGTCCTTTCTACCGAAAGGGAACCATTAACTTGATGTGTGGTTTAGGAAAAGTTGATTTGAAAGCAATTTGTTCTACTTATTTTCTTTTCTTTTTTTTATTTGTTTAAGAGTTTATTTTATTGAAAAAGAGGGGGGGGGGGGGGGAAAGAATATTTTTGGTTATCTTTGAAAAGCAGAACAAAACAAATATTTTTTGAAAAGGGTGCTTGACGGGACATGAACCCGGTCCTACGTACCCTCACTGGGATGAGGGATCAAAGCTACGTAGTTCTTGCTTTTTTATGGTTTTTTGAAAGTGTGCTTGACGGGACATGAACCCGGTCCTACGTACCCTCACTGGGATGAAGGATCAAAACTACGTAGTTCTCGCTTTTGCGTCTGAAAACGGCTTAAGAGTTTTTCATGATTGGGTGAGCGTTCGTGGCGACCGAACAACAACGGTTAGAATGGCCACACTACTAACTCTTTTGAAAATATAATCGTCATTAATGACCTAAACTGCAATGGCGCGTTTGGTTATCAATGATAATTGGTTTTATTTAATGGGGAAGAAAACATTTTTGCAAAGACGGGAGTGTTTGTGGAGACCGAACAACAACGGTTAGAATGGTCCCACTACTAACTCACCGGGAATAAGAAAATCATCATTAATAATCTAAACGACAACGGCGCGATTGATTATTAATGACAATTTATCTTATCCTTATTTTGAAAATAAGAAGAGTTTTTTTATTTGAGTATAAGAAATGGGTTTTAGAAAAGAAGTAGTACACTTCAAATCAAATTTAAATCTATAACCAAATGCAAATGAATGAATGAATGAAGTTCAAACATGTTCAATTAATCAATCAATCAAGAACATGTTAGTCATTAACTAAGATTAAACAATGCCCATATAATTAAGGGACTCAATTGTCAACGATGCGAGACAAAATTCTTAAAATATTTGCGTGCGTGTGTGAGAGAGGTGCATTTGTCTTAATGACTCTATGCTACACAGGTAGTAGACTTACGTCTTCATATAAGAGCACATGCATGGGGGAGGGAGTGCACACAATTAAGTCAAGAATTTCAAATAGCATCATGAACAAGTGATACAATTAATTATAGGCCTAGGATATTCTTAGTTGGATGATTGAACAAGTAAGCAAAGATAACATTTAAATCAAAATGATATTAATTTAAATGTAAAGATTAATTTTGGAATAAAAGGCTAGTAAAGTAAACCAAATATAGCTTAACGAAATTCATTGAATGTTGGTCAAAAAATTCAATAATATAATGATTCCTTATATAAAACTCATCATTTAAAATACTATTAAAAATTAATTAACTTCTTCCTTTCTATAAAGTTTAAGCTAAACTTATTTAATTGTTTAAATTATTCAAATTACTTAAAGTACTTTTGTAATAAAAAATTATGCCTTCATAAAAACTATATAAAAATAAATTTTACTATTTTATTAAAGTGTAGTTATAATTTTTTTTTTATGAAAGTTATAAAAAAGTTTTATATGTAATGGTTTGCACTACAAGCTGTATTGACTATTTATCAATTTAATTTAATAAAGACAATCTAAACCTTATTTTAAATTTCTTTGACCAAAATTCGGTATAATTATTTATGAGATTCCCAAATTTAAATCTTATTAAAAAAGCTGACTTAGCTTTCAAACGATAAATCAACATAACTATCTCGAGAACACAAGTTTCCGGAAAAAATGATAAAGAGAGAATTTTGTCCACGTAGACATTACCAAATTGAAAAACATACCAAAATTAAGTGTGGGTATGAGGAGTGAATTCTAAGTCGCAACGCTTTACTACTCCCTCTCCTTTTAATCTCTTAATAATATAACATGTCATTACAACATTCCAATCCAATATAATAAAGATTGTCATTTTTTAAAAACATTACAGAATACATTTCTTAAATTTATTTTGTAAATAATAATTCTCACATGACATAAAATTTATTTTTAATGTGTCAGTCAAATAGTAAATGATGTATTAGAAGAGTACCCAACACAAAATTTATATGATGAAAAAAAAAGAGCTTACCCTATTAATTCTTTTAATGACGGATATATGTATTGTTAAAACTTACTAATCAAAATAATTTGTTAGAAAATTAGTTTTTTCACATTCTCATTACTCTGTCCCTGTCTCTCACTTCCCCCTAACTCTCCTAGCTAGATTAGACCATAAATTAGTTTTAAATGTATTTAACTCATAGGTCAAGTAAAAAAATAAAATATTAATAAACATTATATTGTTACTTCTTAGAGTTTTCTGAAATAACTCATGAATACTTTAACAAAAATTATCTAAGATTGATAATAAGAAATCACATCAATATTATTTTTAATTGAATTTATTGTATTTGATACTAAGCAAAATATTACAAGAATCATAAACATTGTGCTTGCTGCTAGATATGCTTGTACAGACACGTGACTCTACAATATTATCAAAAGTAGAACTATCCAATATTGCAACAGCATTTGCCGTTTTCACAGGTTGCAGGTAATCCAAACCTTGTACATATTTGCCTACATGCTTCAATAGTCTTGCATGGCCCAAAGTGGCCATGCAATGATCAGGACACTCTTCATAACATGACTCCTTTTGCTACTGACCAACAGAATGTCATTAGAATCTTTGTGCACATCATAATTTCA
Organism: Oxytropis ochrocephala; assembly: GCA_020916435.1. Classification (NCBI taxonomy): domain Eukaryota; kingdom Viridiplantae; phylum Streptophyta; class Magnoliopsida; order Fabales; family Fabaceae; genus Oxytropis; species Oxytropis ochrocephala. The sequence continues at coordinate 49,697,195 of CM037092.1, read as the reverse complement.
AATTTAATGAAACCTTTCTGACTAATGAAAATTTCAATTATTGATTTTTCCAGCAGCATTATTGATAATAAAAAAAATTAGAAGAAGAATTGTCTGTGTTTATGGATAGACCATTTAACTTGATAGGATTATATTGATATTTACACAAATACTTAAAAAGCAACATCCTCCAATTCTCTTTTCAATTTTTAAGAACTTTGAAACCATTAATTAAAGAAGATAGACAATTTTAGATATTTTTAAAAATTTGATAATTTAAAATGGAAAACTTTCTTAAATGACTAGAAATCCAAAATAAAACTTATAGCCATGAAGCTTTATTAGAATAACTTGTAACCATGAGCCTTTAAAACATGACATCAAAATTAAGATCAGAGCGCACCATCCCATTGCATTTGGCGTAAAGTCCAATGAAAATTTTAAAACATTGAAGTATTTTCTTGTAAGTACTATCTTATATTCTTATGATACTTTTTACATTTGAAACAAATTTAAGAACGATTTTAAACCCAATTTTTTGTTTCAAACATTCTTTTACTAACTATCAAATCAAAAATCTCTTGATTGGAAAAATAACAAAATGATGTTATGAAACTAGTTTGTTACCTGAAGCCAAGATCAAAGCCATGCATAGAATTACAAAGGTAAAATTGAGACCATTCATCCTTGTGTCCATTTTACTTTGATAGACTGACCATTAGAAGCTCCAATAGGCTATTTAAGATGGGTAGGAATGTTAGTGCATAGATTAAAAAAAAAAGAAATGACACATTTTTTGTTGCAAAATATCTTTTTTTTTTGGTCAAAGTTGCAAAATATCTTTAAAATTGAATTAGTTTTACTTTATTTATTTGTTTTAATATTTTGTAATGATAACATTTAAATCAAAATGATATTAATTTAAATGTAAAGATTAATTTTGGAATAAAAGGCTAGTAAAGTAAACCAAATATAGCTTAACGAAATTCATTGAATGTTGGTCAAAAAAATTCAATAATATAATGATTCCTTATATAAAACTCATCATTTAAAATACTATTAAAAATAAATTAACTTCTTCCTTTCTATAAATTTTAAGCTAAACTTATTTAATTGTTTAAATTATTCAAATTACTTAAAGTACTTTTGTAATAAAAAATTATGCCTTCATAAAAAGTATATAAAAATAAATTTTACTATTTTATTAAAGTGTAGTTATAAATTTTTTTTTATGAAAGTTATAAAAAGTTTTATATGTAATGGTTTGCACTACAAGCTGTAATGACTACTATCAATTTAATTTAATAAAGACAATCTAAATCTTATTTTAAATTTCTTTTACCAAAATTTGGTATAATTATTTATGAGATTCCCAAATTTAAATCTGAGAAAACTAAGTATGTGTTTTGCTTATTATATATCATATTTGATAAACATGTTATTCCATTTTTAATACTAGATTTGTTTTACATTAAAGTTTAATTCTAACAATATTTTGTTCTGAATTTTATCTTTTAATAATGTCAAAGTAAATATATAGATTAGTAAATATATGATTTAAGATTAATATTTTCTAAAAAAAACTCATTTTTTGATATTGACTAGGATATTGTCAAAAAATATATAAACCTATTTATTAAAAAAGCTGACTTAGCTTTCAAACGATACATCAACATAACTATCTCGAGAACACAAGTTTCCGGAAAAAATGATAAAGAGAGAATTTTGTCCACGTAGAGGAGTGAATTCTAAGTCGCAACACTTTACTACTCCCTCTCCTTTTAATCTCTTAATAATATAACATGTCATTACAACATTCCAATCCAATATAATAAAGATTGTAATTTTTTAAAAACATTACAGAATATATTTCTTAAATTTATTTTGTAAATAATAATTCTCACATGACATAAAATTTATTTTTAATGTGTCAGTCAAATAGTAAATGATGTATTAGAAGAGTACCCAACACAAAATTTATATGATGAAAAAAAAAAAGAGCTTACCTTATTAATTCTTTTAATGACGGATATATGTATTGTTAAAACTTACTAATCAAAATAATTTGTTAGAAAATTAGTTTTTTCACATTCTCATTACTCTGTCCCTCTCTATCACTTCCCCCTAACTCTCCTAGATGAGACCATAAATTAGTTTTAAATGTATTTTACTAATAGGTCAAGTAAAAAAGTAAAATATTAATAAACATTATATTATTACTTCTTAGAGTTTTCTGAAATAACTCATGAATACTTTAACAAAAATTATCTAAGATTGATAATAAGAAATCACATCAATATTATTTTTAATTGAATTTATTGTATTTGATACTAAGCAAAGTATTACAAGAATCATAAACATTGTGCTTGCTACTAGATATGCTTGTACAGACACAACGTCATGGTGAATTAAATGACGGGTAATGACGGTGTAGTGACGATGGATTTAATGACGGTGATAAATGCGATTGCGGTGTGAATTCATACATGATGTGAATGTTGTGGTTGATGCATTGTTCATGGAGTCACATTTTGCCTCATATGCATCCAAGGGACGGATATAGACTTCGCCTCGATATCGTGAGGCTTCGGCCTCCATATCATTAGTGACGGAATGCCCTCAAAGCTTATTTTGGTGATGGATCCACATGCATTATACCCTTGGTGTTGGGTTGCATTCATGCATATACTCATGCGTTTGGTGACGTGTTTTGTTGACTATGAGTTGATGTGTTATAACTTGAGGTTGTGTGTTTGTTTGTTGAGCCGAGGTTGTTTCTAGTTGTCTTTCTCTAACATGATGTTTATCATATCTTTATTTGCCCGAAAAATCCGGTTTGGACTTTTCGTTTGACAACGTGAAAAATAGTAGAGCCGCCACCAATATTTATTTAGGAAAACATTGAAAAAACCTTTTTTGGAAAAAGCGGGTGGTCTTTTGAAAACGCAAAGATGTAGGTTCGGGGATCGGTTACGCATGGGGAAGGTATTAGCACCCCACGCGTCCTTTCTACCGAAAGGGAACCATTAACTTGATGTGTGGTTTAGGAAAAGTTGATTTGAAAGCAATTTGTTCTACTTCTTTTCTTTTTTTTTTTATTTGTTTAAGAGTTTATTTTATTGAAAAAGAGGGGGAAAGAATATTTTTGGTTATCTTTGAAAAGCAGAACAAAACAAAGATTTTTTGAAAAGGGTGCTTGACGGGACATGAACCCGGTCCTACGTACCCTCACTGGGATGAGGATCAAAGCCACGTAGTTCTTGCTTTTTATGGTTTTTTGAAAGTGCTTGGCGGGACATGAACCCGGTCCCACGTACCTCACCGGGATGAAGGATCAAAACTACGTAGTTCTCGCTTGCGCCTCAAAACGGCTTAAGAGTTTTTCATGATTGGGTGCGTTCGTGGCGACCGAACAACAGCGGTTAGAATGGCCACACTACTAACTCTTTTGAAAATATAATCGTCATTAATGACCTAAAGCGCAATGGCGCGCGTTTGGTTATCAATGATAATTGGTTTTATTTAATGGGAAGAAAACATTTTTGCAAAGACGGAGTGTTTGTGGAGACCGAACAACAACGGTTAGAATGGTCCCACTACTAACTCACCGGGAATAAGAAAATCATCATTAATAATCTAAACGGCAACGGCGCGATTGATTATTAATGACAATTTATCTTATCCTTAGAATGGGGTTTATTTTATGAAGATAAAAAGTTGGAAATGCAAGTGAGAAAATGTTTTGGGTATTTTTGCAAATTGATAAGTGGTAAAACTTTTAGTAAAAAGTTATTGAAGGGTAAAGTAAAAATGCATGAGGTAGATGGTATTATTTAATGAGATGGTAAAGTAAAAAAGTTAAAATGTTTTTTTTACTTTTGGTGAAACATTAAAGAGTGGTAAAGCAAAAATATAAATGAGTGGTTAAAAGTTAAAAACACATTGACATGATTATACTCATCCACACAAGATCAAATAACAAATTTTAAGCACAAAATGAACCCTAAAAAGGGCCTCTAAGGCCGAAACCATATATGAACAAAACACTAAATTATTTTATGCCAAAATGCACAATCAACACTTTGAACAAAACACAAGATTAAGACATAGATTATCATGCCATGTTGCAAGACACTAATCAAGCAAGATCATGTTTCCTATTCATACCAACCAAAGGGAAAAACAACAAAACCCTAAATTTTTTGTGTACTCAAAATCAAAGCCTCTACATCCCAACATCAAGCCTCCAAATTTACACATCATGGTATGAAACAAGAAAATGAAACATATGATATGACAAAAAATTCTTTATTCACAACATGACATTCAATGAAGAGAAAAATAACAAAATGGGTATGAAAATGCAAACCATATGATTAAAACACAAGAACACTCTCATCAAAGCCAAGGGCTCACTTCAAACACCCAAGGCTCCCAATGTCCTTGACATAGTGTTTGAAATGAACCCTCTAAGCCTCTTTGAGAGAGGAAAGAGGAGTAGGAGAAGAATCTACATGCTAAAACACTAAAAATGCAAAAGAGATTAGACTTACCTCTAGATCATAGCTAAGCAAGAGTAGAAAATGAAGACCAAAAGTAACAAATCACCAACAATCTTCACAAATCAACAACTATGGCCACTCAAACTTGAAGAAAACCAAACCTTTGATGATGTAAATATGGAATTAAGGTTGAAAAGAAGAAGATATATGAATATGGGTGAGTTTAAGGTGATTTGATGGATGAAACTTGAAAAGAAAATGGAGGAGGAAGGAGAGGGAGGGTTCGGCCTAGAGAGGGAGAGAGGAGGAGAGGTTTGTGTTCTAGGGTAAAAATGAGAGTGTGTCCTCTATCATCTCTTATTTTTGGGTTTTTATATGGGGTGTCACATTAAGGGTATTTGTGACAATGTGCTTCTTACAAACAAATAGGATTTGAGATAACATTTAAATCAATGGTCAAGATTGCAATGCACAAGGATTAGGGGTAGTAAGAAAACACAAGTGAGGGTGAGATAGGGGGAGTGGCGCATAACACCAAAAAAAAGGGTTATGTGAAAAAAAATCTATTTTGGGAAGGAAGGCTCATATGAGGAATGATCTAGAATAGGGTTAAGGGTATTTTTGTGAAGAAATGTTATTAAAGAGGGAACTTTGCATTTTTTGGTGAAGGAGTGAGTGTGAGTGGGTGGGAGGATTTACCAAAAGGGGCAAAGTTAAGGATAAGATCAAATCTATTCTTAAGAATTAAGAAATAGAAGAGTGTAGAAGATTTTATTGAGAAAAAGAGAGGAGGTAGCGCATACATGCTGAAATGGGAGAGGAAAAATAAAATAAAAAAACTTGTTTTTGGTATTTTGTCTTATTGAGGACACTTCTTCCTTTTGAATTTTTGAATTTTGAATTTTTGGGCATGCAAATGAGAATGCACCCATTGAAAATATGTTACATATTTTTGGGCACCATGAAATAGCCTCCCCAATTATTCTAGACAACCAAAATTGTCATTTAATAATTGGGGAATTTTTAATGGTCTTTTAGCATTTTTTATGCGATAAAAATAAGGAAAATGCATTTTTAATTATTTTGGACTAGGATATTCTCTCTAAAAATTGTACAAAAATTATCTTGGTTAGAATAAAATGTACTTTTGGTGGATGCCTATTTTTTAACGAGAAAATCATCCTGTTGTGAAAAATGACCAAAATGCCCTTTACCCTAAAAAATCCTAGTTTGTCCAAAAAGTGCATTCCAACTCCAAAAATGATTTTAGAAGCTTGGAAATGACTTTTAGAAACCTAAATGCAATGCATGATGCTCTTTGCTCCTTAATCTATTTATTTTGTGGAAAATTAGGGTTTTGACCTAAACCGGACAAAATTGGGGTATGACACATACATCCTATTATATGTGTTAGAGACTCACCCTTCTGCTTTCTATGTTGCTTCTTATGTCGGCAACGTGCAGGTGATCCTGAGCGAATGTAGTCCTCATACCTTCTCCTAGTCGGTCGTGGCGTCTTACTCTGATATGTAGCACTGGGGGGACGAGTAGCCTATTAGTGGTTTTAATTTAAGTTGTGGAATTGTAACTTGGTGATGTATATGAGACATGTTTTATTCTGCTGCGTGATGATTATGTGGACTGTTATGTCCTTGAACCGAGGTTGTTGGGACTTCGTCCCTTTGACTATAGTGCTATGTATCATGCTGTTGTTTGTTGTATTGCGCCATTTATGTTTGTTGGTTTTTCATGACGTAAATGTAGCACTCTCTTGTGGGGGATTTTCGAAAACTTTGATTTTAATAATTAAATATTAGTTTATTAGAAGGGGGTGTTACATTAGTGGTATCAGAGCAAAAGTTCGGTCTGTCCGACCAAGTTGTTGAGTCTTGAGTTTCCTAATCCTCGAGTCTTGTGCTCGTTCTGAATCGATCTTGTTTAAATGATTATTGTGATGGCTGGAAGGGCCGGAAGGAATGACGCTGCTCTTGCTGCTGCTTTGGAGGCGATGGCAAATGCTGTGGGGAATCAGCAAGCTGTCGAGGATGCTGGAGCTCGTAGACTAGCTACTTTCCAGAGGGAGAACCCTCCTACTTTCAAGGGGAGGTATGACCCCGATGGGGCTCTTGCATGGTTGAAGGAGATTGAGAGGATTTTTCGTGTTATGGATTGTACGACTGCTCAGAAGGTGAGGTATGGTACTCACATGTTAGCCGAGGAGGCCGACGATTGGTGGCTTGAGGTTCTGCAGAGGTTGTAGAATGCTGGCGAAGAGATCACGTGGGATGTCTTCAAGAGGGAATTTATGAGGAAGTACTACCCTGAAGATGTTCGGGGCAAGAAAGAGATGGAGTTTTTAGAATTGAAGAAGGGGAACAAGTCAGTGGCCGAGTATGCGGCGAAGTTTGTAGAGTTGGTGTTGCACCCCGAAAAATTTGGTTTGGGTTTCTCAATGTACAACGTGGAAAAATTTTGAAGCCGCCACCAATATTTTAATTTTAAGACCAAAACATTGAAAAAAAGTCTTTTGAACAAGGCGGATGGTCTTTTGAAAACTAGAGATATAGGTTCGTGGGTCGATTACGTGTGAGGAAGGTATTAGCATCAGACACGCCCTTTTCTACCGAAAGGGAACCTCTAACTAAGTGTGTGGTTTTAACGTTTGATTTGAAAAATACCTAGATTTGCCTATTTATTTCTTGTTTGAAGATGAATGGGAAAACTTAATGAAAATTTTTATTTTTGGCGCTTTGCGAGAGTTGGCCACTCGCTCCTACGTATCTCACAGTGCGATGGAGAATTCAAAGCTACGTAGTTCTTGGTTGTCATGAAAAGTTTTTTTGTTTTTATCTTTTAGTGAGTTTTGAAATAGGGCGAGTATTCAAATGAATGATTAAACTAACAAAGGTTATGGGTAATCACCGCTAAGTACTCTTGAAAAATGGGAGTCACCGCCACTAGTCGGGCGAACAAAGGTTACGATTGACCGTTAGTAGCGACTGCGTTTTTATTTGATCTTTTGAAAATGGTTTTGAAAGAGATTAATTGGCACGAATGATCAAACTAACCAAACTTATGAGTGACCATCGCTTATTGTTCTTTGGAAAAGACATTGCCACCAATGGCTAGACGAACAAAGGTTACGATTAGCCACTAGCAACAATGGGTTTAAAAATGATTTTTTTTGTTATGAAAAATGCTAATGTTTATGGATGCGAAAAGGATTTTTATTTGTTGCGCTTGACGAGAACGTGGCTCGCTCCTACGTATCCCAAATGGGAATCAAAGCGACGTAGTTCTAATTTGAAGAGAAAATGTTTTTGAAAGGGTTTTGGAAAGGGGAAGAGCTTTCATAATGACCAAGCAAGCAAAGGCTTTGAGTGATCATTACTAATAACTCTTGATAGCGTTCATGACAATCAAACAAGCCAAGGCTTTGGGTGATAGTCACTAATAACTTGCATTAATTAGAAAAGAATTTGAAAGATTTTTGGGAAAAGGGTGAATTTATTATCAATGATTGGTTACAAAATTCAAACACATTCAATAATCAAGTAATCATGCATATGTCAAACATCAACTAAGACTAAACATGCCGATACAATCAAAGATTCAATTGTCAAGGATGCAGGGTGAATTTCTCAAAACAAATGCGTGTGTGTGAGGAGGAGTGCATTTACCCTAATGATTCTATGCTACAACAAGCAAGTAGGCTTACGTCTTCATTAGGAGGTCATACACATGGAGGGAATGGCACACAATTAAATCAAGACAATTTAAGTAGCATCAAAAACAAGTAAACAATTGGTCATAGGCATAGAGTGATCTTAATTAAACTAATGACATGTGAGCAACAATTTCTTAATAACATGAACAAAGAGGAATTGCATCAAGGCTAAGGTAAGCCTATCCTTTGCAATACCTCACGAACCCTAAACCCTAAACATACAATCTCATTTGTTATTCACTAAGAAATTAAAAGGGGAAGGTTGAATCATCTAAAATCATCTTCACCACTTTAAAACATGATGCACTAGGCATAAGTGGGAATCATATGATTTATCATCAATAATGGACAATAATAAAACTAGAATACAAGAGTAAGTAAGTAAACACTAAAACCAAGTTGAATCTCATAGAGCAATCCTCTCACTTTGGGAAAAGTGCACTAGGCACTAGTGAGAATCAACTTGCCTATCATCAACAACTAACAATAAGTAAACTAAGCAAGATTTAAATAAACACAAAAACTAGGTTGAATCACATAGAGCAATCCTCTAACTTTGAGAAAAGTGCACTAGGCACTAGTGAGAATCAACTTGCCTATCATCAACAACTAACAATAAGTAAACTAAGCAAGATTTAAATAAACACAAAAACTAGGTTGAATCACATAGAGCAATCCTCTCACTTTGAGAAAAGTGCACTAGGCACTAGTGAGAATCAACTTGCCTATCATCAACAACTAACAATAAGTAAACTAAACAAGATTTAAATAAACACAAAAACTAGGTTGAATCACATAGAGCAATCCTCTCACTTTGAGAAAAATGCACTAGGAACTAGTGAGAATCAACTTGCCTATCATCAGCAACTAAAATAACATTTAACACTAAAATGAAATACTAACAACAAGATTAAACATTATCAAACAAAGAACAACAAAATCTCATTAAAGCCAATTCTAACATAATATGCGAACTAAATAACACATGAAACAACAATTTTATTTCTCAACAAGATATAAAATTAACACAAAACAACATGAATCAATTTATTCAAGGGTGAGAGGCGCCTTAAACACCCAAGCCTCCCTAAGTGCTTGTCCATAGTGTTTAAGGCTCCTCTCACCAACAACAACTAGCAAATCACATTTTTATGAGAGTATGCGAAATGAAGGAAAGAAAAAGTGTGTTTTTTTGATGCAAAAATGTTGGAGACAATGCTATGGTTTTTAGAGTATACCTTAGACCAAGCTAGATTATGAAGAAAAGGAGAGCAAGAACACAAATGAAGAAGATACCCAAGTGATGATGATTCTTTAGTTTTAGTGAAGAATGGAGGTAGTATGTGAAAGAGGAATGGATTTCAGGTGAAATGATAGTGTTTGGGTGAAGGAAAACAAAAATATGGATGGAGGAGGAGGAGAGGGGGTGTTCGGCCAAGGAGAGGGAAGGAGAGGAGAGAGTTGTGTGCTAGGTTTAGTGTAGGAGAGAATGAGCAAAAGGTGTGGTGTATGAAAATGAGAGGGTATTTATAGAATTAGTGAAGGGCTAGGGTTAAAATGGTAATCAAGCCATAAAAGGGAATTAATATTCAGCTGAAAATAAAATGAAATAAATAATTGAACTTGGGCACCAAGCAAAAGGGTTATTTTGGTCATTGTTCTTGGGAGGTGCTCTAGATTGCACTTTAATTTTGAATGAAGGGTTGAGATCACTTCTCACATGGATTGAGGTGGTGAGAAAACACAAAATGGAGAGGGAAATGGGGGGAGAGCTGACGGTTTTGAAATGGAAAAGGGGGAGAATTTGCCAACTTTTGCAAGTTGGCAATTGTACTATTTGTTCCCCATGTGCACAACATTATCTCTTCCTTTTTTTTACTATTCTTTTTTCTTGATTATAAAAATCTCTCCATTTTGGGCTTCATCTTAGGAATCAATCAATAGGCTCAAAATTCCATGATATCACCACTCCCAAAATTGATTTGATACCTCACCTTGAAGGAAATTCCCATTTTACCCTTTCCTTGAAATTTGAATTTTTATGCAAACAATTAACATTCATGCGCATAAAAAATTATAATTAAGCACATTTTTCCTCAAATAATTCCCTTGACAATTGTCCAGTGATTTGTGATGGAAAATCGTTTTTTCTGTGAAATGACCAAAATACCCTTTTTGACCCTAAAACCCTAATTTGCCCAAAAAGTGCATTTCAACCCTAAAAATGATTTCAAGAACCTTGGAATGACTTCTAGGACCCAAAATGAAATGCATAATGCTCTTCACTCTTCAATTTATTTATTTTTGTGGAAAATTAGGTTTTGACCAAAGCCAGGACAAAATTGGGGTATGATGGTTGGTTAAGTTCTACCCTCACTACAATGGTGCTCTACTTTGAATTCTCTAAATGTATTAAGTTTGAAAATGGTATGAGGCCGACATCAAGAAGACAATTGGATACCAAAAGATTCGAGTGTACTCCGAGTTGGTTGTGATTGTAGAATCTTTGAGGAGGATAGCAATGTCGCCTATAAGATTGTGAAAGAGAAGCGGAATTCTCAGTATCGTGGGAAGCCTTATGATGTTTTCGTGGCAAAGGCAAGTCGAAAGTTGGTTCGGGAAAGAAGCCTAGTGGGGAGATGCTCTGCTAGCGTAGTGTGTTACAAGTGTGGGTTGCTTGGTCACGGGAAGAATGAGTGCAAAAGTAGGTGAAAGGAGATGTTTACCGTGTGGCAAGGAGGGTCACATGGCTGCTGACTGTGAGCTCAAGGGCATGATTTGCTTCAATTGTTGTGAGGCAGGTCACATTAGCACCAAGTTTACTAAACCGAAGAAAGAGAAGAGTGGTGGAAAGGTGTTTGCTCTCGCAGGATCCGAGGTGACTAATGAGATAAGAGGTACATGCTTTATTAATGGTATTCCTTTGATTGCTATTGTTGATACCGGTGCCACGCATTCATTCATTTCTGGCTATATGTGTTAAGAAATTGGGTCTAGCCTTGTCTTCTTTGATGAGGGAGATAGTTATCGATACTCCAGCTAAGGGTTCGGTGACTACCTCTCTTGTGTGTGTGAAGTGCCCTCTGTCAGTCTTCGGCAGAGACTTTGTTGTTGATTTGATTTGTTTGCCATTGGATGGGTTGGATGTCATCCTTGGTATGGAGTGGTTAGTGGATAACCATGTTCATATTAATTGCTTTAGTAGTTCGTGAGTTTCCTTCTTCCGAGGTGGAAGAATGCATTTTGTTACTGTGGTCGTGACGGCGCAAAGTAATGAAGGAAGGAGTTATGTTGTTTGCTTTGAGGGCGTCGTTGTCTGTCGAGAATCAAGCTAAGATTAATGAATTGTCGGTGGTGCGAGAATTTCCTGAGGTATTTCCTGACGAGATTCCGGATGTACCACCTGAGAGGGAAGTCGAATTTGCTATTGATCTAGTACCGGGTACTAGACTGGTGTTTATGGCACCTTGTAGGATGTCTGCATCCGAGTTGTCCGAGTTGAAGAAGCAGCTTGAGGATTTGCTTGAGAAGAAGTTTGTAAGGCCAAGTGTGTCGCCGTGGGGCGCTCTTGTGTTGTTAGTAAAGAAGAAGGATTGGAGCATGAGGCTCTGTGTTGATTATCGGTAGTTGAATAAAGTGACGATTAAGAATAAGTATCCACTTCCAAGGATTGATGATTTGATGGATCAATTGGTGGGTGCTCAAGTGTTTTCTAAGATTATCTGAGGTCGGGTTACCATCAAATCAAGGTGAAGGATGAAGATATTCCTAAGACGGCGTTTAGAACTCGGTATGGACACTATGAGTATTCGGTGATGCCATTTGGTGTTACGAATGCTCCGGGGGTATTCATGGAATATATGAATTGTATTTTTCATGAATATCTAGATCGGTTTGTGGTGGTGTTCATTGATGATATTCTGGTTTACTCCAAGTCGGAAGAAGAGCATGCCGAGCATTTGAAGTTGGTGTTGGAAATCTTGAGGGATAGGAAGCTGTATGCTAAGCTATCTAAGTATGAATTCTGGTTAAGAGAAGTGAGTTTCTGTAACATCCCTAATTTCGTTAATTTCGAATTATGAAATTAACGAATAATTTATTATTCAATTAAATAATAAGTCAAGTCTCAGATATGAGGTTGTCGCGAAAGCAATACTTAATTGCTAGATTATATTTGTTATTAGCACTCTTGTTTGAATTGTGGGTGATTGTTAGGATAAGAAATGGGTTTAAGTGAGGGTTAGAGCATCAACGGTATTACTGTCTTTTTCCCATTCACTTAAACTTCCCTTCAGCTCATTAAGGCTAGGGAGACACCACACATTTTAAAACAAAAAAAAAACAGAATTCTGGTTTTGAGTGTAAAGAGAAAAACAAGAGAAAGAGAGGGAGAGGGTAGCGTGAGAGAGAGGAAGATGAAGAGGAAAGCTAGTCTCAAATCCTTGATGCGTATGTGAATTCTAGCCACCATTTTCTTCCATTTTCCTTCCTCTACCTGTAACACCCCGATTTTCGTGGGTTGTAACTCTTTAATATGTGCTTGCCTTATGAACTATTTTGGAGTATTATGATTAAACTATTTTAATTTGTTGTGTGTTGGGGTATAAGAATTAGTTGAAAACTTTAAAATGTATTTTTATATACTATTGGTGATATACAATTATTAATATACATTTATTTTATTTTTATAAAATATGAGTGTTTGAGATATTACTTCCTTAGAACATTATTTTGATCTATTGAGGCGTTAAAATAATAGTTGTAGTTAAATTGGGCTTTGAAAATGATTTAAATAGGATTTTTGAGCATTTTACTCGCATACACCTCCTTGTTCCTACCGAGGCACCCCCGAGTCAACTTAGCCCGAACTCCCTCCCGGCGTTCGGCCCACCACTCGCCACCCAGTAACCCACCCGCCGGCGGCTTCTTCTTCCTCAGCGTGAAAACGCTGCAACAAATCGAAAAACCTAGCCAGCCTTCCTTCCTTCCACGCGTTTTCACTCCTCCCTCCACGACCAGACCCCAAGCTCCGCCCTTCCACTCGAAATCAAGCGGTGAGTTCATATCCGGTGTCTGTTTCACCTATTTTGATCGGCTTCTCAGACTTCCATCGTCACCCATTTTTGCGAAACTCCATAGCCACCACGCCCAGCCACCTTTAAGTCGCGATTCCGACCACCGAAACCTCACCTCCCCTTCGTGAACCAAACTAAATCACCGCCAGAGCCTCCCTCATTCTCCTTCGATTTGTATATGCCCATGTACAGTACCCATTCGCCAAGTTCTCTCCCTTCAATTTCACGAGCCTCCCACTCTGTACAGAACTTTAAAAACACTCTTCTATAGATACAGTTTCAACTGTTCTTAAATTGGGTGTTATGCTCAGATTTGCCCAATACTCCCTGAGCGATGAAATTCCATATATTCAATTCAGATTTGGTCCTTTGGATAGTTCGATTCGTGTGCTCTCAAATCTGCTTGAAATGTCATATGCGAACAATCCCCTCGCAGTCCGTCTACTCGGATAGGTACTTCCTTTCGAAAACACGACTGATTAATCAAGTAAATGTTTTCCTATTATTCTTTTTAGTTATTTGACTGAATGTTTGTTGAATTATGTGCTTCTGAGTCGACGACTATGCAATTGGATTTATAACATGCTCGAGAGTCCGCCATTGCTCTTCGCTAATCCTGTGGGAATAAACTCGCAATCAGGTAAGGGGACTCTCTTTCCATAGCCAATAGTTTATAAAACTTGGAACCATAGGATTGAGTGTTAGAAGTTGTTTGATTGGATTCTTATATGCTAGATTGATTGATTTGGTGATGAATGTAATGATTATATGATTGGATTGAGTTTTTATGTGATAATTGGATTGATAAGGTTATTTTGAGTGGTGTTAGCATGTTAATAGTATGACGTTGAATGAAAACAATAGGGAGAATTGAGAATGATGGTTAGGTGTTGGTTGTTATGCTTGAGTGAATTTTTGGCAATGTTACTTGTGTATATGAATGGTGTTCTTAATTGGGTGTTGAGGATATTGATGATTGTTGGTATGACTAGGTTGTTGTAGTCAATTCACTCTAGTAAAATAAGTGGGTGATGGTGATAGTGGGTGATAGGTGTTAGAGTGGTGGTTTGAACAAGGAATAATAAATCCATGGCGTTTAGGAGAGTTTAGGATCGGCGTGTGTGAACCTTGCTAGGGCGCCAAATTGCAGGAATTTGGCGCTGGCCGCTGTGATGTGGGTGGTAGGTGGGTTCTTTGGGTGGGAACAAGACCAAGCGGCGCCAATCTGTGAGAGAAATTGGCGCCGGGAGTGGAGTTTGGCTAGAAGCAGTGCAGGTGTGTTGCGAGACAGGGGAGGGCGCCAAATCCCGGAAAATGGCGCTGGTGTGTGTGTTGGGTGTGTGTCTGTGTGTGTGTAGTGATGGGGGGGGGGGCGCCATGTGGTGGAAATTTGGCGCTGGCCCCGAGAGTTGCGGCGTGGGGAGGTGTAGTGCAGGGGTGGGGCGCCATTTCCACGAGGAGGAATCGGGCGCGTGTGCCTTGTTGGTGCAGGGGAATGCTAGTTTATGCGTGAACAGTGCAAGGGGCGCCAATTTGGCTGCCCCAGTGCGCCTGGTGGCGCCTGTGTCTAGGCTAAATTAATTATTAAGGTGTCAAAATAGTCCCTAGGTGCTAAATTAATTATTAAGGTGTCAAAATAGTCCCTATGTGTCAAAATGGTCCGTAGGCGTCAAAAGGTCCTTGAATGTTGGGAATTGGTCCCCAGGTGTTGAATTGGTCCTTAGATGGTGCGTTTGGACCTAGGTGACGTGAGGTGCCGAGGTGAATGGGGTGATGTGCCGAGGTGAAGGAGGTTGGTGACCGAGGTGAGTGAGGCGAGGCGAGGTGTCGAGGTGAATGGGGTGAGGTGCCGAGGTGTGTGAGAGTGTACCGAGGTGTGTCTTGTGTGTGCCGAGGTGTGTGAGTGGGAGCCGAGGTATGTGAGTGTGCGTGCCGAGGTGTTTGAGTGGGTGCCGAGTTGTGTGAGTGGGAGCCGAGGTGTGTGAGGGTGTGCCGAGGTGTGTGAGTAAATAAAATTAAAGGTGATTATTCTATGTATGATTCTTGGTGATTGTTTGGTGTGGTGATGCATGCTGATGGTGAGTATATTTTGGGTGATTGAGGGTCTATGACCTCTCTTGATGATTGGTGGGTAAATAAACTAATGGTGAGCATTCTAATGCATAATGTGGTGTTTTGGTGTGATGGTGCATAGTCATGGTGTCGCATAATCATATGCATTTTTGGTGAATAGGCCTCGGCCTCATAAAATATTTTGGTGAATGCCTTCGGGCCTTTTGGTGAATGGTGAATGCCGGGCCTTTTGGTGATTGGTGAATGCCCTCCGGGCCTTTTGGTGATGGATCCACATGCATATGCCCTCGGCGTTGGGTGCATATCATGCACTTGCATACATTTTCGGTGGTGTTTGGGTGTGTATAACTATTGGTGAAATTGATCGGATTATACTGTATTGGTGTGCTAATGCTTGTCTTATTGCGTTGCTTGTTTTATTTACTATTACCTATGAAATGAGACTCACCCTTTTCGCTTGGAATGTTGCTCTTATGTGGCAACGCTGCAGTGGTGTGATGGATCAAGGTGACGTGAGTACCTTCTTCTAGTATGGTTGAGTCACTCGATACGTAGCACCGGGGATATTTAGGATTTGTCGTGTATTTTATGAATTGACTTTTCATTTGGATAATCGTATTTTTACGTATTTGAGTTTTGTTAATTCCATTTGAAATGGTGTTTATTCGGATTGATTTGTTATGGTGCTATGTATCTTAACTTGGAGTTCATTCTATTTAGTATTTTGGAATTTTTAAATGTGGCACCCTCAGTGGTCGCACTAAAGTTTTTCGTGAGACTCGATTCTCAAATTGATCAAATAATAGACTATGTAGAAGGGGTGTTACATTAGTGGTATCAGAGAACATTCGGTCCTAACCTTAGGACCATTTGTATTGTCTATTGTGTCTTCCGATGTGTGAACTCTAAGTAGAGTTGCACGCATTACTTGTTGATACTTGGTAATTAGGAGGGTGACCAACTTTGTTGGTGAAGTTCTCAAGATAATAGGGTGAGTGGTAGATATTCTTAGAAAAGAGTATCATGAAATGAGAGAGTCGGGTATAATGTTAGAATCTAACCTAGACCCCGAATGACTCTTTTCCCTTAGAGACATTTTTCATAGAGCCTGATCTCTTACTTAGACCATGTGTCGTGTTCGTTATGTTTTCTTGGTGTGAAGTTTGTGTCGTAGTCATTTGTTTGTTGCTTTCGTGTTTCTGAAACACTGAATTTATATAAGCTGAACTTCTATGATTTGAATTTTATGATATGTGGTTTTATGACTAATGAATAAAAAGTGTATTGAGACTGTCTGTGAGATTCTATTAAAATAGGTTTAATTGGTTTATGCTCACAAATGTGTTTAATTTATTTTAATTAAGTATAAAGTGTTTGTGTAAGGGTATTTTTCTTGCGAATTGATGCTTTAGATGTAGACGCTCTGTTGATTATTTTGAGTTGCCTTATCACTATAAGTTGCTATCACTTGTTGCAATGTTTTGATTGCTACAAGAACTATTGTTTTACTACTTGTGTAATTGCATTTGGACATAATGATCTTAGTTGTTCACGGACATTTCAGGTTATTACCACGTTCACTTGTTTTATTTTAATTGTCAAATTGTTTCTCGAATCTTTGAGAACTGTTTCTTGACTTTCATGTCATTCAATCGCTGACTATGAATTCTAAATGTGTAGAATCTCCAAGTTTTTATGATTTAATTATGATTCTAATATTTTCTAAAGCATGATGTTACATGGTTTTGTGATTTAAAATAAATATATACTACAAAGTGCGTATTAACTTCAATTTAACTAGTTTTAATGTTGGATGCGTAAATATGTATTGAGTTTATTTTGATTGATAAATACTAAGTCTTGTATAAGTTTTATTGTTGTCTTCATATACGTGTTTTTAATTGTGTATTGATATTTTGAGTTGAGTGCCTTGTGGGTTGGCCTTGCTAGTTATTATAATGTATTAATTCATTACAAATGTGCTGCATTATTTTGATCACCCTAACTAATAATCATTTTTAGCATTTGCAATTACCGCTCCCTCTTATCCTATAATTGTATTCTTGTTTAATGATCGGTGTAATTGGAGACTATATTCGTATGTTACTATTGTTGTGTTAATTTAGCTTATCTTGTTCTATTTGCTTAATTGCTCTCCGTGCATCATATTGTGAATCCCTCTAACTATAATATAACTGTACTAATGAACGACTTATGTGTTACGTGGTTTTGAAATCTTAGAATAAGAATGTGTCTTTGAGAATGCTTGTATTTTAAATTAGCTTTTAGTATTAGAGGTTCACATAAGTATATAGGTTGACTTGGTTGAACTAATATCTATTCTTCCGAAAAATAGCATGCTCTTATTTTTGTAGGATGATGCTACAGACAAAGTGTTTTGTGAAGTTGTTTTGCTAATGATTTTAAAGTACGACCCCTTTACTAACGTCAATGTCGTGTTATGGTGTTTGAACATATTATTTTTCTTATTTAAACCTTGCAATTAGTGTTTTCTGTTATTTTCACCACATGATTTTTATTTTCTTGAGTTGTGTAATTGTGGATATTTACGTGGAAGAATAACTTCGATAGAGTCTTGTTTGTAAGGTTGTGTTAGGCCGACACATCGTTTACAATCCGGAATATATTGAAGATGTTTTGTACATTGAATGTCCACTATTTCTAGTCATAAGCTTTCACTGTGCGAGTTTCTAACTTTTCTTTCGTTGATGTCTTCCATTTCTTACCTTTGATATCATTGACTCATCTCTCTTGTCACTTTGACAAGGTTTATATTTTTCTTCTGTATGTTTGAACTTCCGAGTATTCCTTCTTTTATTTTGTCCTTGAGCTAGCTGACAAATTTCGAGGACGAAATTTCTTTTAAGGGGGGGTGGATTGTAACACCCCGATTTTCGTGGGTTGTAACTCTTTAATATGTGCTTGCCTTATGAACTATTTTGGAGTATTATGATTAAACTATTTTAATTTGTTGTGTGTTGGGGTATAAGAATTAGTTGAAAACTTTAAAATGTATTTTTATATACTATTGGTGATATACAATTATTAATATACATTTATTTTATTTTTATAAAATATGAGTGTTTGAGATATTACTTCCTTAGAACATTATTTTGATCTATTGAGGCGTTAAAATAATAGTTGTAGTTAAATTGGGCTTTGAAAATGATTTAAATAGGATTTTTGAGCATTTTACTCGCATACACCTCCTTGTTCCTACTGGAGGCACCCCCCCTGAGTCAACTTAGCCCAGAACTCCCTCCCAGCGTTCCAGCCCACTCGCCAGCCCAGAACCCGACCCGCTGGCTTCTTCTTCTTCCTCAGCGTGAAAACGCTGCAACAAATCGGAAAACCTAGCCAGCCTTCCTTCCTTCCTTCCACGCATTTTCACTCCTCCCTCCACGACCGGACCCCAAGCTCCGCCCTTCCACTCGAAATCAAGCGGTGAGTTCATATCCGGTGTCTGTTTCACCTATTTTGATCGGCTTCTCAGACTTCCATCGTCACCCATTTTTGCGAAACTCCATAGCCACCACGCCCAGCCACCTTTAAGTCGCGATTCCGACCACCGAAACCTCACCTCCCCTTCGTGAACCAAACTAAATCACCGCCAGAGCCTCCCTCATTCTCCTTCGATTTGTATATGCCCATGTACAGTACCCATTCGCCAAGTTCTCTCCCTTCAATTTCACGAGCCTCCCACTCTGTACAGAACTTTAAAAACACTCTTCTATAGATACGATTTCAACTGTGTTCTTAAATTGGGTGTTATGCTCAGATTTGCCCAATACTCCCCGAGCGATGAAATTCCATATATTCAATTCAGATTTGGTCCTTTGGATAGTTCGATTCGTGTGCTCTCAAACCGCTTGAAATGTCATATGCGAACAATCCTCATGATCCGCCTACTCGGATAGGTACTTCCTTTCAAAACACGATCGATTAATCAAGTAAATGTTTTCCTATTATTCTTTTTAGTTATTTGGTGAATGTTTGTTGAATTATGTGCTTCGAGTCGACGACTATGCAATTGGATTTATAACATGCTCGAGAGTCCGCCATTGCTCTTCGCTAATCCTGTGGGAATAAACTCGCAATCGTGTAGTGAGGACTCTCTTTCCATAGCCAATAGTTTATAAAACTTGGAACCATAGGATTGAGTGTTAGAAGTTGTTTGATTGGATTCTTATATGCTAGATTGATTGATTTGGTGATGAATGTAATGATTATATGATTGGATTGAGTTTTTATGTGATAATTGGATTGATAAGGTTATTTTGAGTGGTGTTAGCATGTTAATAGTATGACGTTGAATGAAAACAATAGGGAGAATTGAGAATGATGGTTAGGTGTTGGTTGTTATGCTTGAGTGAATTTTTGGCAATGTTACTTGTGTATATGAATGGTGTTCTTAATTGGGTGTTGAGGATATTGATGATTGTTGGTATGACTAGGTTGTTGTAGTCAATTCACTCTAGTAAAATAAGTGGGTGATGGTGATAGTGGGTGATAGGTGTTAGAGTGGTGGTTTGAACAAGGAATAATAAATCCATGGCGTTTAGGAGAGTTTAGGATCGGCGTGTGTGAACCTTGCTAGGGGCGCCAAATTGCAGGGAATTTGGCGCCTGACTGTTGTGATGTGGCTGGTAGGTGGGTTGCTGGGTGGGAACAAGACCAAGGGCGCCAATCTGTGAGGAAATTGGCGCCTGGGAGTGGAGTTTGGCTAGAACAGAATTCTGGGTGTGTTGCAGACAGGGAGGGGGGCGCCAAATCCCCAGGAAAATGGCGCCTGGTGTGTGTTCGGGTGTGTGTCCTGTGTGTGTGTAGTGATGGGCAGGGAGGGGGTGTAACATCCCTAATTTCGTTAATTTCAAATTAAGAAATTAATGAGTGATTTATTATCCGAATAAATAATAAATCAAGTTTCGGATATGAGATTGTTACGAAAGCAATTTAAAATTTGCTAGAGAAAATAATTTAAGTGCATAACTGAGTGAAAATTAGTACTCTAAGGCTATTTTAGTATTTATGCCACTCACCCAAAATGATCTCCGAGACATCAAAAGTATCCAAAATAC
This sequence comes from Oxytropis ochrocephala, assembly GCA_020916435.1. NCBI lineage: Eukaryota > Viridiplantae > Streptophyta > Magnoliopsida > Fabales > Fabaceae > Oxytropis > Oxytropis ochrocephala. Next base: position 49,676,740 of record CM037092.1, on the reverse strand, counting down.
TCTCTCATTCCACACTTGTGATAAAATTAAGAAAGAAATAAGGAAAGTAAGGGATGAGAGAGAGAGAGGCCACGAATGCAGAGAGAGAGATAAGAAAGGAATAAAAAGAAGAAAAAAAAATAGAAAAGAAGGAGAATCGAGAGAGAGACCCAGAGAAAGAAGAGGAAATGGCGTGAGAAGAGGAAGAATGGGTATGGAGGAAGAAGAGGAAAAATGGAAGCCTTAAACTCATCAAAACACAATTCTTCCTTCACCAAAAATGATTTCCTCATCATCCTCTTCGATTTGGTACCAAAATCATCATCAACAACTCACACTCTCTCACTTTGCCATTTTCGAATTTGAAGCTCAAAATGGAGGTTTTGTTGTTCAAGCTCAAAGGAAAGCTTTGAATGGTGTTTGGGAGCGAGTTTAAGGTGGAATGTGCATATATTGAGGTCCAATTTGGGGTTTGTGAAGAATCAAAAGGTTAGGGTTCAAATTGGGATTATGGGTGAATAGTGAATTGAAGCTTGAAGACGATGAATAGTGATTTGGAGGAGTTGCAGCTTAGGGGTTTTGAATTGGAAGCTTGGATTGAGCTGAATTTCGGTTTGGGTAGCTTTGGCTTCGGTTTGGGAGTGTTGGAGGTGACTGGATCGTGTTCGGTTGAGTTCGAGAATACGGGATTGTTCGTGTGTTTTCTCGTTCGTGAGCAAATTCCGACATTTCGGTATTTCGTGATTTTCATCACGAGAGGTGAGTTTTACTCGCTTAGGGAATTTTAAACATCGTTTTTGAACTATGTTTGAATGATTTTCAAATTCCGAAGTTTCGAGAATTTTAGAGTCAAAAACGCTATTTTACGAAAATGACGCGTGTTTGAAAATTTAAAACGAAACCATAATGCTTTGATTTTTGAATTGATATGTTTGGACTGGATTATGTGGAATATTGTTTGTTTGGATGTGTTTTAAAGTTGGGTGTGAATCGGTTGAATTTTCAAATCTATTGGAAAACCGTAGAATTTTGTATATGTACGAAATTAATGATTTTGGAATAAAATGATGTCTGGGTGGTTTTTCGTAAATATTATTTTTGGGATGTCCGTATTACAGAGGAAACTCACGAAATTTTGTTAGAAATTTTGATACAAATTCAAAGTGGTTTTGAAATAACGATTAATATTATTATTATTTCGAAAAACCGAACTAGTGAACGTGTGTGGACTTATGTCTTGGAAAATAAACCGAACGAAATGTTCTATTTTTATGTTTTGGCTAGGGATGATTATAAATCATCTAAACCTATCCATGAGACCTATAATTATAAATTAAATGGAATTGAAATAATGCTTGCGGAAAATGATATGCTCTATCCGTTATGTTACGATATATAAATATATCGAGTTGAGGTGACGACCTCTATGTGTTAGTATGCTAGGGGAGGCGGTCATGAGCCCCGGCCCTAGGCCCCAATGTTAAAAAGATTATTCCGCCCTTTGAGAGTTGTACACTTATTGGCTATGACCGGGGTCCACCCATGCTTCTTTTAGGTTGTTGGTGGTGTACTAAAATTAATAAAACTTTATTGTAATTCATTCTTGGATTACCATGTTTGACAATTCATATAATAGAATTGCTAAGAGATCCATAAGTATTAACTTGCCGTGTCTATGTTTTATGTTCTCGCAATTCATATAATAGAATTGCTAAGAGATCCAAGTAAGTATTAACTTGTTGTGTCTATGTTTTATGTTTCGCAATTCATATAATAGAATTGCTAAGAGATCCAGTAAGTACTAATTTCTGTGTGTATATGATTTTAATTGGCTCATGAGTGTGGCTAGGGTCACGGTAAAGCTCATCGAGACAAGTTGTCTCACCCAATATATTGTGGTTATTTTACAGAGAAACAGGAAAGAGGAAAGCTAAGAAGCACGGCTAGTTGAAGCTTGTGTTGAAGATGGCTAAGGAGCATTTATGCTTATGTATTTCCGTTTGTGTTTCTTTGTATTTTGGTTGTATAACTTGTATTGATACAAGTTGTATATTATGTTCCGCTACTCGATATATTCGGATATGTAATATTAGCATTGCAATCGCGAAAAATTTTCGTGGTGTTACATTTGGTATCAGAGCGGTTCGACCTAGTCGGACGTAGAGACCTTATGGTCAAGAGATTAGATAGAGTCACTTAGGGATTGTGGATGAGCAATTGTTAGAACCTTCCAAAGATGTTATGTGAAGCTTTGAGCTTGATCAACTCAATTTTTCATGCAAGGTAATCGGGAATGATAACGATTGGTTGCCTTAGCCCCGAAAATGTCCAAACCCTACACCATAGGAATTTCGGCCTTCTCGGTTTATCGAGCACGCAATGAAAGCAAATGGCTCTGATTGGTGTTTTGAAGTAAGCAATGGGCGCTAAATTGGTTCGAGGAAATTGTGGGCGAATGTTCAATCAATGAACCAAGTGCGATTGTAGAATTGCGGTGGAAGTTATTGTAGGTCATACAAAGAGCTACAATTAAGAAAAGCCTTTAGGCGGGAATAATGTGAAGATCGTAAGATTCGTTAAGATTAACGGACACCCGGAATCCTAATTATTGATTAGCCGGTCTATCGCCATCGAAATATTGTTTTACAATAACCTTACCTTATGGTTAGAGTAAACCCCAACTTAGATCGCATTAGAGATATCCTTTTGGATAGTCTGCGAGTCTTGATCATGTTTCTTTTTTTCCTTTACGCCATATTGCGAAATGCTATGAAGCCGACCTAGTAGGTTGTAGTTCAATCTCTGTATTGGCTACGGAACCCAATGTTGATCGAGTTAGTTATGATCACGGTTTTTGAACCAAGTCTCAATCAAGATAAGAGCAGTAGGTGACTTGATGGTGACATGTACTGGATTTCAAACTATTCCCAGTTATGGCAATATTTTAGAAAGAGTGATTCATGGATTGAAAGACCTGCACCTATATTGGATGCTAATGTTAAACTTTCAGATGAGGAATTTGGAAGGGCATATTTTTAATCTATTCCTGAAAGCTCGTTTTCAATCAAGTTATAGAATGGGCATGGAAGACGATAGCTGGATGGCACTCATGGACCGTTATTCGATTCTAAGAAATGACAGCAGTGAGGAAAATGAGATGTCACATGTGAGGGAAATATATTCAAGATGATTGATATATATATTATGAGGAAGCTAGTCTCGGTATGTGAGAAATTTTTCGATAGTTCTCCGACTTGTTTTATTTATAACTTCTAATCCAGGAACTCCGATTCTTATGTTCCGGGATGCGTTGGAAAGCTAACGAAAATGTCTACACATCTGAGTAGTTTGTGAATCAGTTGTTCAGTGGTATTCTGAACTGTATCTCGGTAATATCCCAAGTTGTTTGGTACTAAAGCGGTTGTAGAACATAAACCTATTATAGGCACAGGAAGTTGAAAGAGGATTTTAAGTCATTAAGATGAGATTCCTAAACACTGTTTTAGGATGATACTCATTATAGTTTTCCAATGGTTTTATTCCCGGAAAAGGTTGTTAGCGACTATAGCTTTTCAACGATCGGTGGAGCTTCCAAAAGCGATCGATTATGAGATATGCCGCAAGATATCCAAGGGTGGAACATTCAATTTCTTAAAGTGTTGTTGTTCTATAGTAAGACGGAATCAAGTGAGCGTGAGACACCTTACTTATTGTTAAGCAAGACGTGTTCCATGCCAAATGGATACGTTAAAGAGGTTATGTTTATGCTTGAACGTTTGTGGAGCTGGAGAGTTGTGGGACCAAAGGAATGACTAAAGTGGTGAGAATTGTTCTCGGAATCAACGTTGGAAGCATTATCTTGTGCCCGTTTGATTCCGTAGAAGAATCCTTCTATTTTGATTAGTTCTTTGATGAGTATAATAACTGGTTTGATTTCGTGATGAATCCAAACATAAACGTTCCGCAGAGAAAGTCCTACTTAGCTAGGAAAGCGGTTATGTATCAAGCGAGGGATCTATGTGGTTAGATTCTTTTATGCTTGAGTATTTGAGTATTAGACTCCATTCAAGAGAATGGTTGGCTTGAGAAAAGTTGTTTGACATATGATCCATACCTTAGTTAATGACCCTAAGGACCATGATGATGAGGCTGCTGAAGTATATAATAGTTATAACGGGAACTGTACGGTGCTGCAAATTTGAAGGAGAGTATGAGGAGTATTTATGGTACTTTTAACGAAGCTTTAACTACAAAAAATGTAACTTAAGACTATGCTATTCCAAACAGATCAGTCAAGAAATGTTGTTTTGATTGGAAAGTGGCTAGTTCGGAAATTACTCGTCTATATTCAATGAAATAAAGTCAAAGGACTTTGATCTGTAATCCATTGTAATGCATGAAATTTTGGTTCACAAGTTAGATTTGCAACTTACTGTGATTAGTTACTGAGTTAGTAACATTGGTATAATATTATTAATAGTCCCTAATCTAAAGAACATTTTGATATTTGGGATGGGTACGTCCTTGTATCACCATTGTTGATGGATTCTAAGTGAATGAATAGTAGATTTCAATTCAAGGGAATGATTGGTTGGAATAGTCATCTGACTTATAGGTTCTGAAAGGCCGTCCAGGTGTGTGAAAATATCCGGATTTAGGAATTGAGATTCAAAGACTGAGTCACAAGGTGAAAATACGTCTCATTAGTATGTCGGGTTAACAAAGAAACAAACTCCTATGGGTAAGTGGGAAGATTATTTCACATTCAAATGTTTCCAAGAAAATTTTTTACAAAACCGTTACCCATTTGTGAGATAGTCATGAACTCAGTAGTGACAGAGTTTAACCCGAAGTTCTAATAGTACAGTATTTCCAAGAAATCGGAACGTGATGTTACCTAGTTTTCCCACAAGTTGGGGTGCGCCTGTGTCACTTGTTGGAAAGAAAAGATGGGAGCAGGAGGTCGGGTATAAATTACCTCCAGTTGGATAAAGTTATGGTTAAGAATAAGAATCTATGCTTAGGTTGTTTAGCTTCAAGGTGAAGCAGTGATTTCGAAAGTGTGGTCTAAAGTCGGGTTATTTTTAATTAAAAGTTAGGACTTAGATATTCCGAAGACAGTTTTCTATACTAGATATGGACATTGCGAGTGAGTAGTGATGCTCTTCGGTCTAACTAATGTTCCTACGGTATTCATGGATTACATGAACCGAGTTTTTCACCCGTATTTAGATTTGTTGTTGAAATTTTCCCGATAACATTTTGGTATACATTAAGACCATGTGGATCGTGACTTACATCTCCGCATTGTCTGAATATACTTCGAGTAAAGAAGTGATGGGCTAAACCTCCGAAGTGCGATTTCGGGAGGTTTGAAGTAAAATGTCAAGGATATGTGGTATCCGATCTGTTATGGCAAAGAAATTCTAGTAAGGAGTTATTGGAACTAATTGATTTGTATAATAGGTCTATCGGAAGATTCTCACGATAGTTATTTCACTCATTCGGTTAACTTGTAAAGGTCGGCCGTTGAATGAGATTTGATTGTGAGGAATAATTTTTAGAGTTGTATGAGGATTGACTTGTTTCAATCTTTATTCTTCCGAATCCATCCCCGATTTCTAAATTTACAATGACGCCTTGGAAAGGGTTTAGTGTGTGTTTGGTCTTTGAATCAACAAGAGGTAGTTGTGCACCCATGTAAGAGAAGCCTCATGAGGAGAATTATTTAACTCATGATTTGTAATGGGCAAATTGTGTGTATATAAAAAAAAAAAAAAAAAAAAAAAAAAAAAAAAAAATCAAGATAGCTCAGTCGACAAAAAGGTTATGTTGACAATAGGAGTAGACCACGAGAGTTGGATCGATGATCTTGTATTGTAAGAGTTACATCAACCATTATTACCTAGGTGAGAGCATTGCCGCGAAGAAACTCAGTTCTCGAGTGTATTGTACTAGTGGAGTATTGTATAGTTTTATCTTGGGCATTGTTCAATTTAAAGGAAGTATTTCTGTATCCTAATTGAGGAAAGACCTTCTAATCCCGACCAATCGTGGAGTTAGAAACGATTGATCTTTGACTAATTCGTCATTTCAACCTTAACCAAATCTAAGTCATATCTTAGGTCATGAAGAGAAAATGCTTTGACGAGAACAATTACAATTGTTTAAGGAGTTTGTAATGGTTTTTCGGTCCAGGAGCTATTTGGGAATTAGAGGACGATATGCGGATTAGATATCCGTATATATTCTCTTGAAGTATGTTTGTCAAATTTTGAGGACAAAATTTTTTCAAGTCAGTGATCAGTAACATCCCTAATTTCGTTAATTTCAAATTAAGAAATTAATGAGTGATTTATTATCCGAATAAATAATAAATCAAGTTTCGGATATGAGATTGTTACGAAAGCAATTTAAAATTTGCTAGAGAAAATAATTTAAGTGCATAACTGAGTGAAAATTAGTACTCTAAGGCTATTTTAGTATTTATGCCACTCACCCAAAATGATCTCCGAGACATCAAAAGTATCCAAAATACTCTCTCATTCCACACTTGTGATAAAATTAAGAAAGAAATAAGGAAAGTAAGGGATTGAGAGAGAGAGAGGGCCACGGAACAGAGAGAGAGATAAGAAAGGAATAAAGAAGAAAAAAAAAATAGAAAAGAAGGAGAATCAGAGAGAGAGACCCGAGAGAAAGAAGAGGAAATGGCGTGAGAAGAGGAAGAATGGGTATGGAGGAAGAAGAGGAAAAATGGAAGCCTTAAACTCATCAAAACACAATTCTTCCTTCACCAAAAATGATTTCCTCATCATCCTCTTCGATTTGGTACCAAAATCATCATCAACAACTCACACTCTCTCACTTTGCCATTTTCGAATTTGAAGCTCAAAATGGAGGTTTTGTTGTTCAAGCTCAAAGGAAAGCTTTGAATGGTGTTTGGGAGCGAGTTTAAGGTGGAATGTGCATATATTGAGGTCCAATTTGGGGTTTGTGAAGAATCAAAAGGTTAGGGTTCAAATTGGGATTATGGGTGAATAGTGAATTGAAGCTTGAAGACGATGAATAGTGATTTGGAGGAGTTGCAGCTTAGGGTTTTGAATTGGAAGCTTGGATTGAGTGAATTTCGGTTTGGGTAGCTTTGGCTTCGGTTTGGGAGTGTTGGAGGTGACTGGATCGTGTTCGGTTGAGTTCGAGAATACGGGGATTGTTCGTGTGTTTTCTCGTTCGTGAGCAAATTCCGACATTTCGGTATTTCGTGATTTTCATCACGAGAGGTGAGTTTTACTCGCTTAGGGAATTTTAAACATCGTTTTTGAACTATGTTTGAATGATTTTCAAATTCAAGTTTCGAGAATTTTAGAGTCAAAAACGCTATTTTACGAAAATGACGCGTGTTTGAAAATTTAAAACGAAACCATAATGCTTTGATTTTTGAATTGATATGTTTGGACTGGATTATGTGGAATATTGTTTGTTTGGATGTGTTTTAAAGTTGGGTGTGAATCGGTTGAATTTTCAAATCTATTGGAAAACCGTAGAATTTTGTATATGTACGAAATTAATGATTTTGGAATAAAATGATGTCCGGACTGGTTTTTTCGTAAATATTATTTTGGGATGTCCAGTATTACGGAGGAAACTCAGAAATTTTGTTAGAAATTTTGATACAAATTCAAAGTGGTTTTGAAATAACGATTAATATTATTATTATTTGAAAAACCGAACTAGTGAACGTGTGTGGACTTATGTCTTGGAAAATAAACCGAACGAAATGTTCTATTTTTATGTTTTGGCTAGGATGATTATAAATCATCTAAACCTATCCATGAGACCTATAATTATAAATTAAATGGAATTGAAATAATGCTTTATGGAAAATGATATGCTCTATCCGTTATGTTACGATATATAAATATATCGAGTTGAGGTGACGACCTCTATGTGTTAGTATGCTAGGGGAGGGGTCATGAGCCCCGCCCTAGGCCCCAATGTTAAAAAGATTATTCCGCCTTTGAGAGTTGTACACTTATTGGCTATGACCGGGGTCCACCCATGCTTCTTTTAGGTTGTTGGTGGTGTACTAAAATTAATAAAACTTTATTGTAATTCATTCTTGGATTACCATGTTTAAGCAATTCATATAATAGAATTGCTAAGAGATCCGAGTAAGTATTAACTTGCTTTGTGTCTATGTTTTATGTTTCCCGCAATTCATATAATAGAATTGCTAAGAGATCCAAAGTAAGTATTAACTTGTTGTGTCTATGTTTTATGTTTCGCAATTCATATAATAGAATTGCTAAGAGATCCAGTAAGTACTAATTTCTTTGTGTATATGATTTTAATTGGCTCATGAGTGTGGCTGGGGTCACGGTAAAGCTCACTGAGACAAGTTGTCTCACCCAATATATTGTGGTTATTTCTGAGAGAAACAGGGAAAGAGGAAAGCTAAGAAGCACGGCTAGTTGAAGCTTGTGTTGAAGATGGCTAAGGAGCATTTATGCTTATGTATTTCCGTTTGTGTTTCTTTGTATTTTGGTTGTATAACTTGTATTGATACAAGTTGTATATTATGTTCGCTACTCGATATATTCGGATATGTAATATTAGCATTGCAATCGCGAAAAATTTTCAGGGTGTTACAGGGGGCGCCATGTGGCTGGAAATTTGGCGCCTGGCCCTGAGAGTTGCAGCGTGGGAGGGTGTAGTGCAGGGTGGGGGCGCCATTTCCACAGGAGGCGGCGCCGTGCACTGCAGTGCAGTGGGAATGCTAGTTTATGCGTGAACAGTGCAAGGGGCGCCAATTTGGCTGCCCCAAGTCCGCTGGTGGCGCCTGTGTCTAGGCTAAATTAATTATTAAGGTGTCAAAATAGTCCCTAGGTGCTAAATTAATTATTAAGGTGTCAAAATAGTCCCTATGTGTCAAAATGGTCCGTAGGCGTCAAAAGGTCCTTGAATGTTGGGAATTGGTCCCCAGGTGTTGAATTGGTCCTTAGATGGTGCGTTTGGACCTAGGTGACGTGAGGTGCCGAGGTGAATGGGGTGATGTGCCGAGGTGAAGGAGGTTGGTGACCGAGGTGAGTGAGGCGAGGCGAGGTGTCGAGGTGAATGGGGTGAGGTGCCGAGGTGTGTGAGAGTGTACCGAGGTGTGTCTTGTGTGTGCCGAGGTGTGTGAGTGGGAGCCGAGGTATGTGAGTGTGCGTGCCGAGGTGTTTGAGTGGGTGCCGAGTTGTGTGAGTGGGAGCCGAGGTGTGTGAGGGTGTGCCGAGGTGTGTGAGTAAATAAAATTAAAGGTGATTATTCTATGTATGATTCTTGGTGATTGTTTGGTGTGGTGATGCATGCTGATGGTGAGTATATTTTGGGTGATTGAGGGTCTATGACCTCTCTTGATGATTGGTGGGTAAATAAACTAATGGTGAGCATTCTAATGCATAATGTGGTGTTTTGGTGTGATGGTGCATAGTCATGGTGTCGCATAATCATATGCATTTTTGGTGAATAGGCCTCGGCCTCATAAAATATTTTGGTGAATGCCTTCGGGCCTTTTGGTGAATGGTGAATGCCTTCGGGCCTTTTGGTGATTGGTGAATGCCCTCTGGGCCTTTTGGTGATGGATCCACATGCATATGCCCTCGGCGTTGGTGCATATCATGCACTTGCATACATTTTCTCGTGGTGTTTGGGTGTGTATAACTATTGGTGAAATTGATCGGATTATCTTGTATTGGTGTGCTAATGCTTGTCTTATTGCGTTGCTTGTTTTATTTACTATTACCTATGAAATGAGACTCACCCTTCTCGCTTGGAATGTTGCTCTTATGTGGCAACGTCGCAGTGATGTGTGATGTTGAAGGTGACGTGAGTACCTTCTTCTAGTATGGTTGAGTCAGCTCTGATACGTAGCACCGGGGGGGATATTTAGGATTTGTCGTGTATTTTATGAATTGACTTTTCATTTGGATAACTGTATTTTCTGTATTTGAGTTTTGTTAATTCCGCTGAAATGGTGTTTATTCCCGGATTTCTGTTATGGTGCTATGTATCTTAACTTGGAGTTCATTCTATTTAGTATTTTGGAATTTTTAAATGTGGCACCCTCAAGTGGTCGCACTAAAGTTTTTCGTAGACTCTGATTCTCAAATTGATCAAATAATAGACTATGTAGAAGGGGGTGTTACATTAGCTCAATTGGTAGTGGGAATGCGTTGGAAATGTACAAGAGGTACGAGGTTCGATTCCCACGGAAGGCAAAAACTCTACACGAGGTAGAGAAGTTCTTTGAGGTAGCGCACGGGCCATGAGAGTGGGCCCGGGGCGTTACACTACCCATAGATACCAATATCAACATATATCTCTTCCTTCTTTTCAATCCACCATTATCACACGTCAAGCTCAATATTGACAAAGAAAACTCTGCATAAACAGTGTTGAGATGCAACATTTGGAGTTTTGATTGATAAGGTTCGGGAAGAAATTGGAGTTTCGAAAGCTAGGGTTTACTAGTGGGATTTCAGAATATCAAAGAGGGAGAAAAAAATTGAGATAATGGAGCTTAAATTCGTGGGTATGAAGGATCTTGAAGTGTTGAAAGTTGAGGTGGTTTCAATCAAAAATTTCTGGGCAAAGAACTGAATGTTTGAGCACCTTAAATACTTTGGGTATTGATAGTTTTCTTGTGAAATTTGGCAAAGGAGCTTGAGGGATTCAAAGAGGGCATGTCAAGCTAGAGTTTCAAGCTTTGATTTGCCGTTTGCAAGCCCAATTTTATTGGATGTAAAGGCTAGGAAATAGGGATTTAAATCTACCCTGTAGAAATTTATTGTTGTGATGCCATCTTTGGGGGTTGCTTGTCACCTAATGGAGTGGATTTAGAAGTTGAAAACTTGAAGGTAGCTAGAGGGCATTGCAAGCTTCTATATTCAAGTCATAGTTAGGGTTCTTGAAGCTAAGGACTCGTGGGTTTAGAGAGCTAGAAGAAGAAGGGTTGCTGTCTAATGTGCAAAAACTGTTTTACATCTTCATCCACAAATTTTCTGCTTGAGTTGTTTCAACTTGAGGAGAGTTGTAGAACCAAGTTCTGAAGCAACGTTGTTGATTGGGAGTGAGTTTGAAGAGGTTCAGTTGATGGATTCGTTGTTGAGGGGTTGGGTTCGGTTTTGGAGCTTTTGGAACGAATTCGGAGCGTGTTCGTGTGTTACGGGTCGATCGAGCTTCGGAGAGTCTCGGAATCTCGTGATTTTCATCACGCTAGGTGAGTTTTACTCACGTTTAGGAAATTTAAATGTTTATGTGTGTTATTTGACTAGTTTTCGAATTTTCAAGTTTCGTGAATTTCAGAGTCAAAAACGGTATTTTACGAAAATTATGCGTGCTGAAATTTAGAACGAAACCATAATGATACGACTGTTAAATTGTTATGCCTGGACTGGAATATATTTGATATGACTGTTGAATTGTTATGCCTGGACTAAAATATATTTGATATGACTGTTGAATTGTTATGCCTGGACTGGAATATGTGTATGTTGTAGCTGTTGTGGTTGAATTTGGATCGAAACATAGTTTGGGATCGATTGGAGAACGAAACGGAATGAAAATGGGCAAAGTTGTGTAGTCCTTATTGTCATACCCCAATTTTGTCCGGCTTAGGTCAAAACCCTAGTTTTCCTCAAAAATAAATAAATAAAAGGAAAAAGCATCATGCATTGCATTTAGGCTTCTAAAAGTTATTCTAAAGTTTCTAAAATCACTTTTGATCTAGAATACGCTTTTGGACAAAGTAGGGTTTTTCAGTGCAAAAGGGTATTTTGGTCATTTTTGCAAATAAGGGACAATTCCTCAGGAAAAGCCATTCAGCATGCATTTTTGAGGTATTAGAGGTCACTCCTAGGGGGAAAAGTCATTTTTGAAGTGAAAATGTGTTTCGGGCAAAGAACTAGGGTTTTTAGGGTGAAAGGGCATTTTGGTCATTTCACAATAAAACAGTCTTTCGTCCCAAATCACTGAACAATCATCAATGATTCATTTGAGGAATATTTGTGCTTAATTGTGATTATTTTTGTGCATAAATGTTAAACTTTTTGGCATAAAAATCAAGTTTTTGGATAGAAGGGTAAAATGGTCATTTCCTTTGAGGTGGGGTAAACAAATCAATTTTGGGATTGGTGAGATCATAAAATTCAGAGCCCAATCATTGAATCATGGGACATGGCCCAAAATGGCATGAATTTAGAAGAATGATCTAGAAAGGAATATTCTATTTTCTTTTGAATTTTGAAAGGTCAAGTATAGTACAATTTGCAATTCCACTCACTCTCCCACTCCCTAGCTGCGCACACCAGCCCATAATCACCCCATTTTGATTTATTTTTATTGCTTGCAATTTGTGTTTAAATCTTGGCCTTCCATTCAAGTTTTGGGTGCAATCCTCACCCTTCATTTGAATTAAAATGGCACTTGTGTAATAAGCTTTATGGAAAAATACAATTTTGTAAATGGACTTATCCTTCACCTCCCTTCTTAAGCTGCGCCCTCAGCCCCCTCTCTCCTCACTTTTGTGCTTTTTAATTACCCTCAATCCATGTGACATTGCATCTTGACCATTGATTCAAATTTTATCTAAAATCCTATTGGTTTGCAAGAAGCACATTGTCATAATTTCCCTTTAAGTTTTCACCCCATATAAAAACCCAAAAACAAGAGACCAAAAGTGAAGACTCTCATTTTTACCCTAGCACACAACTTCCTCCTCCTCTCCCTCTCTCAAGGCCGAACCCTCCCCCTCTTCCTCCTCCATTTTCTTTTCAACTTTCATCCACCAAACCACCTAAAACTCACTCTATATTCATATATCTTCTTCCTTTCATCCTCGATTCCATTTTTACACTACTAAGGAGCTTGTTTTCTTTAGGTTTGCGTGACATTTGTTGGTGATTTGTTCTTGATCTTCATTTTACTACTCTTGTGTAGCTTTGATCTTGAGGTAAACATCTTATCTCTTGCATTTTTAACTATTAGCATGTGAATCTTCCTTCTACTCCTCTTTCCTCTCTAAGAGGCTTAGAGGGCTCATTTCAAACACTATGTCAAGGACATTGGGAGCCTTGGGTGTTTGAAGTGAGCCATTGGTCTTGAAGAGGGTGTTCTTGTGTTTTAATCATATGTTTTGCATTTTCACACTCATTTTTTTCACTTTTCCATGAGTAAAGAATTTTTCATACATTATATGCATCTTCTTGTTCATATCATAACTTGTGAGTTGAGTTTTGGTTTGATTCATGAGTGTAGGGGTTCGGTTTTAGGCCTTAGAACTTAGGTTTTTTGTTGTTGCTCCCTTTTCATTTTTGAGTTATGTAAATAAAATGCATGATGTACTTGATTTGCATGATTTGTTCTATGTGTGGATTATGAGTTTTAGCATGAAATAATGTTTTGTTTTGTGCATATGTGATTTCGGCCTTAGAGGCCTTTTTAGGGTTCATTTTAGTGTTTAAAATGTGTGTTTGATCTTGTGTAGAAGTGTGTAATAGTGTTAATGTGTTTTTTCACTTTTTAACCACCCATTCATGTTTTTACCTTACCACTCATTAACATTTTACCAAAAACTAAAAAAAGGGCATTTTAACTTTTTACTTTACTATCTCATTAAATAATTACTATTCACCTCATGCATTTTTACTTTACCATTCATTAACTTTTTACTAAAAGTTTTACTACTTGTTTATTTGCAAAAGTATCCAAAAACATTTTTTACCCTTTGCATTTTATCACTTGTGCTTACATGTTCATGCATCCATTAATATCATGTCTTGCATTCATTATTATATGATCATGCATCCAATAATGCTATGCCTTGCATTCCATAATTGTATACTCATGCATTCATATGCTTGCCTAATCATGCATTCAATAATGTTATGCCTTGCATTCCATAGTTGTATACTCATGCATTCACATGCTTGCCTAATCATGCATTCAATAATGCTATGCCTTGCATCCCATGATTGTATACCCTTGCACTCACATGTTTGCTTAATCATGTATTCAATTGTCCATAGTAACTTGTGAATACTCTTTATGATTGCTATGCTTGTGTTCTTATTGTTGTCTCGGTTTTGACTTGAAAAAGGATTTGTAATGTTCTACTTCCTTTTCAAACTTGAAATTAAATGTTTTCTTTCAAATATAAAAACCCTAAGGCATTTTCCTAAACAAATCATTCGCCATCACTCGAAGCCGTTGCTTGTTTGATCGCTAATGAGGAGTTATTAGTGATAGTTACTCGAAGCCTTTGCTTGTTTGACTATCATGAAAGCTCCCACACCTTAATCAAACACCAACTAATCCAAATTTCAAAAATAACATGAGTTATTAGTGATAATCATCACCGATGCTCGCCATTTTCAAAACAATTTCAAAAAAAGTAATACAATGTTGTCGCTTGTAATCACTCGAAGCCATTGCTTGTTTGATTACCGGTTCCAACTCTCTTTTCTTTCGAGTTAGTATTGAATGCCACTCGAAGCCTTTGCTTATTTGGTGTTCGAGAACACTCGAGTCTTATTTCAAAAACTCCAAAATTTAAACTCCTAAGCCGTTTTCAGACGCAAAGCGAGAACTACGTAGCTTTGATCCCTCATTCCGTGAGGGTACGTAGGACCGGGTTCATGTCCCGTCAAGCACCCTTTTCAAAAAAAATCTTTGTTTTGTTCCGCTTTTCAAAGATACCAAAAACATCCCTTTTTCCCCATTTTTTAATAAAACAATTTCTCAAAAGAAAAGAAAATAAAAGAAGTAGAACGATCGTTTCAAATCAAACATTTCAAAACCACATCAAGTTAATGGTTCCCTTTCGGTAGAAAGGGCGTGTGGGGTGCTAATACCTTCCCCACACGCAACCGACCCCCGAACCTACATCTCTAAGTTTTCGAAAGACCACCCGCTTTTCCCAAAAAAGGTTTTTTCAATGTTTTCCTAAATAAATATTGGTGGCGGCTCTACTATTTTTCACGTTGTCAAACGAGAAATCCAAACCGGATTTTTCGGGGCGCAACACTTATGTCCCCAATATCCGATGTTTCGTTCCGACGCTCCGTTCGACTTCAAACTTCTTTCAAATCCTTTTCCTAACCACTTATATTATATATGGATGATATTGCTATGTTTTGAATGTTGTTTGGTTTGATTTGGTTGAAAGTACAAATCTCTTGAAAAACCGTAAAATCTAGTATACGTGTGGGAACCAATGTTTTATAAATCAAACGATGTTTGGTCTGAGTTTATAAGTTTATAATTGTGATACTATGGTATAAAAACGTATCATAGATATAATTATGTTTTCGGTATATGAATTATATCGAATATAGTAAATGGCCCAATGCGGGTATGATATAAAAATTATATTGTGTATAGGAGACGGCCCAATGCGGGTATGATATTTAATTATATTAATTATGGGTGACGACCCAAGAGGATAGTACACTAGGGAGAGGGAAGTCATGAGCCCTCGAGCTAGGCCCATATGAGGATGTTCACTGTGAGTGGATTGGGTTCACCGCAAACCGAAGAAAAGAAAAATGGTTTAAGGTGTTGTACTAGATATTAAGAGGATAGTGAATAGCCATCAAGAATTGGGTTATGTGTTACACCCCGATTCTACCCCATTTATTTATTTAATTATCAGAGTGTGAAAAGAACAACCAGCATGCATCGGAGCGTTACACATCAACATTTAAACTCAACATTTAAACGACATTAATAGTCAAATTTGGTCTTTCATTAAGACGACGAATAAGTACGTAGCACAACTCAAAATTCATCACAACGCAGCGGAATATAATGATCTATCACATGCATAATCTCAACCAACAACTTAGTGTAAAATACACTTCATATAAAACAATAACGCAAATAGAATGATAGTCTAAAGTAAAAACAGCAAAATCAACAGTGTTCGTCTATCCCCCAGGTGCTACGTATCAGAGCGACTCGACACTGACTCTAAATAGGAAGGAGAGAAGGTCCTTCACACACGACTACGCATGTCACCCACGTAGGGTAACATTAAAACAGAGAAAGGGTGAGTCCAACAACATAAAGGAATATATGATAAGTAATATGCGAGGTCTTAGCAACCATAACTACCGAGACAAAGCACAACATACATACAAGATTATCACAAACAACGCCATCAAGAAGCACAACCATATTACTACAACACGAATGGCAACAACACGACTGAGACATATGCATGGAAATGCAACCCACAACACGGGTATATGCATGTGGTACCATTCAACATAAAACAGCCTTTGTGGCTTCAACTTCAACACTTTGAGCAGAGCTCCAAGACCGCAGCCTTCAACACGGGGTATGCATATGCCATGCGATGGGACTCATGAACAACGCAACAAGAACAACGACACGGACCCTTCAACAACAACAACAACTTAAATAAAGGTCTCATGGACCCACAGCAACAACAACCTGGTTTGGTCTCACCGACCCAATAACAACAACAACAACTTAAATAAAGGTCTCATGGACCCACAACAACAACAACAAAGAACTTAATATTTACTCTTTCAATTTACAAAAGCAACAACACAATACGTTCATCCACATTTAAGCACAACAATTCAAAATGACCCAAACACAAACACAAAGTGGCACCAAACAATACCTATTGGTGCCCTACGGTAACTTGGGCAACTCGGGTGCCACAAACAACAACAAAGAGGCACTGGCAAAGACTCCGTTGCGCCGTGGCGCTAAAATTCCAAAGACAATGGCGCTAGCAAAGAACTTGGCTGCACTAGGCGCCAAAATCGCAAAGTGGCGCCAGTAAGAACTCGGTTGCGCCATGGCGCCAAAACCAAAGAACCTTAACTCAAAGAACTTGGCGCTGGCAAAGACCTTGTTGCGCCAAGGCGCCAAACAACGACCAAATGGCGCCAGCAAAGAACCTTGTTGCGCCATGGCGCCAATTCTAACACAATGGCGCCTAGTGGCGCCTAAGTCCCCATTCCTCGATTTTTACCAATTCTCAAGACAAACAATATTCAACAACAATTAAAACATCAAACAACAAATTGGCAATTCATACACACACCTAACATGTTTCTAAGGTTTATTCATGCATAACATCAAACACATTAAGGGCACAATTTCAACAACAACCTCTCTCACATGGTTAATCAATTTCCAACAAAACCAACAACAAATTCTCATCATAATTTAGTTCTACAACTACTCGTAATCCTAACTAGCATAATAGTTTCCAAATTCCCACATAACCCCATCATATAAACCCTTAGGTAGTTTAACCCCCTTACCTTTGAAACTAGATGAAGATGAAGCTCTCCTTAGAATTCCCAACGAATTTCAAGCAATGGAAACTCCTCTCCTTCAATCGCAGACCTCCGTTCCTCTTCTCTCTCACGAACCGCGTTTCTTCTCCTTCTTTCCTTCCTCTTCTCACCGCCGCACTCTCTCTGTTTCTCTTCTCCTTTCTATTTTTTTTTCTTTCTTTGTTTGTTTTGTTTAGGACTACTAACCTAGGTGTAGTATTTGGGCTCATGTTAATGGGCCCTTTTTACACCCCCTCCTCATTACTCCAACCATCTCCTATCATAACAAAACACACATTTATTTACTTCATATAATTAGATCAATAGATATTAGAATAATTTAATTAAAATAATTAATTAAATTATTTTGGGGTGTTACATTATGAACTATAGATGATTAATTTAAAGTGTACATAGTCATCAAGAATTGGACTATGAATTATTTATGATTTGATTGTTGTATGTAATTCTTTCTGAATTACTAATTATGGTTTTATAAATGGGCGTACTTAGGTTGAGGGGAAACTCTCAATGCTATTGACCAATTCAGTGAAGGATTGGGTGCGTCATAAATAATCTTTTTGAAAAGAAAAATGTTTCATAAATGGACCGAGTGATAGGTAAGGGGTCACGGTAAGACTCACTGAGATATGTTATCTCACCCTATCATTGTTGTTGTTTTTACAGAGAAACAGGGAAATAAGTTCTTTTATGGCACGAGTAGACGACGTGCACGAGAAGGAAATTGAAGATGTAGTTCTTCTAGTTTTACTTATGTTTTCCCTTGTTATCTTTGTATTCGATTTATAACTTAAATTTGTTCTAAGTTATGTATCGTTTCCGCTATTCTTGTAAAGATTGTAAATCTAAGCAGGAAATGTGTCTCTGATGTATGCTAAAGAGGTACACTTTAGTATTTCTACCAGATAGAAGTATTGGGGTGTTACAGTTTCCTTGGTCATGTAATTACCGGTAATTGTATTGCAGTGGATCCTGCTAAGGTTGAGGCCGTGTTGCAATGGGAGGCCCAAGTCGGTCACTGAGATAAGAAGTTTTCTGGGGTTGGCCAGTTATTATAGAAGATTCATTGAAGGCTTTTCCAAGTTGGCACTTCTGTTGACTCAGTTGACTTGCAAGGGGAAGGCGTTTGTTTGGGATGCTCGTTGTGAGGAAAGTTTCAATGAGTTGAAGAAGAGATTGACGACGTCTCCTATCTTGACGTTGCCTAATCCGAGTGAGCCTTTTGTGGTATACTGTGATGCTTCTAAGATGGGCTTAGGCTGTGTACTTATGCAGAATGGTAAGGTAGTTGCTTATGCCTCGAGACAGTTGAGGAATCATGAGAAGAACTACCCTACGCATGATTTGGAGCTTCTTTGCTGGTTGTGTTTTTCATACCAAGATTTGGAGGCATTATCTTTATGGTTCTAGATTTGAAGTGTTTAGTGACCATAAAGGTTTGCAATATTTGTTTGATCAAAAGTAGTTGAACATGAGGCAGAGGAGGTGGTTGGAGTTGTTGAAGGACTATGACTTCGGTCTGAATTATTGTAACACCCTTTTTTTACTAATTACTATTTTAAGAAATAAAAATCAGAGTTTCAAAATTTTTTCACGCACCTCAAAGAGAGTGCTACATTTTCAATTTAAAACAACAACAACAGCACTAAATAGCTCAACGCAACTATGGCGTGATATATAGCACGTCAAATGGGGCGAATCCTCAAACACCTGTTTTAAGTTTTACAGCAATCCAGAAAATAGTTCACCGGCACAGCGGAGAGGAAAACAACAAGTTTAACATATCAAATACACAATCCAAATCAGTCTTATGTTCATCAAAACAAAACATTAAAATAACTAAACTCCCCGCCCCGGGTGCTACATATCAGAGCTGACACAACCGACCAAAGAAGGCATGAACACCTTCACTCAGTATCACCTGCACGTTGCCACGAGAGCAGCCAACATAAAAGCAGTAGGGTGAGTCTCTTTACATAAATAATAACAAGTAGGATAAGCATTATATTAGGAAAGCAACTAGTAACACCAAACCCACAACAATTAAGGCATTTATCATTTACTTATAACACCAAGAAACAACAGTAATGGATTAATTAAGCATCACCAAGATTCACTAAGAAAGCATGAGTATAGGTATGTATGCAATATGCATGTGGATCCATCATCATCCCTATAAGCCTCGAGGGCACACGTCACTTTGGCCGAAGCCCACATCACTTTGGCCGAAGCCCACATCGTCGCTGAATATGCATGCTTTATGTGACTCCATGTCAATGCATCACAACACAATACATTTACCACAACAATTGTTACTCATCACTTTTCACTTCGCAATTCCACTTCATCCACAATATTTGGCCGAAGCCCACACTTCGCTTAATCACCACTTCTACACCCCACACTTCATTATTGGACTAGATGTCACACTAAGGACTAAATCCTCACCTAAGGACTATTTTAGCACCTAGGGACCAATCCCACACCATAAGGACCATTTTAGCACCTAAGGACTATTTTGACACTTAGGGACTATTTTGACATTTAGGGACTATTTTGACATTAAGGGACCAAACATCACTTAGACACCATTGGGCACCAATAGGCGCCAAGGGGCAGCCATTTTGGCGCCCTACCTAGCACAAACACAAGCACAAGGCGCACCACTAGGCGCCAAAGGGCAGCCATTTTGGCGCCCCATACCGTGCCATCCCAGCCACACGCACGCGCGCACGTGCAACGCGCACAGTACGAGAATGGCGCCTCACTTGGCGCCCCTGCCACACCACACGCACACACAGCGCACACACAGGCGGCAAGTTCCTAGTGAATCGCGCCACAGGCCTGTGCACACGCAAAGAAGGCATTAGCCATCAGACAAAGACACACAGCGCCGGACTCAGGAATTCGCGCCCCCTTCTCCAAAGACACCAACCAACTCGCTTGCACACAGCGCCATTTTTCCCAACAAATGGCGCCCCTGCTCCCCTGCACAGCCCCCACCTTAATTAAAACGCATCATAGGCGCCATTTCCTTGTGAATTTGGCGCCCCCCCTCTCTTCTCCTTCACCCTTCAACAATTTCCCCACACCCACACACTCCAACAACATTTTTATCCAACAATTCAACACCCAATTTCAACCACATTCACTTAGGCCTTTAATCAATATCACTAAATCAACACATTTTCATATTTCTTCACATTGAATCATTTAATCAAACACATGGCATGCACATTTAGAAACACAATTATTTCCAACATCAAGCATCATATTATCACCAAATTAAACATCAAATACAACAACAAACATATGATTAACACAAAATTCACACAATCAACCATCCTAGAGCTATTCCACACATAACACATATCATACAAATTATTATAGATGTAATGAGAGTCCCCTAACCTTGAATGAGCTATAACTTTAGTCCAACACCAAAAACCAACAAAATGGAGTACCCCACCCTCCTTTTTCCAGCTGAACCGAATTCTCCCTCTCCTTGGGGTGAAAATGAAAAATCAACAAAGATGGGAATGAGAGGTTAAAGGTTACCACACTAGAAAGAGGAAAGAAAATGGGAAATAATGGACTAAAGAACTCCACTTACCACACAAAACTCAAGAGAAAGCCTTCTCTTTTCTTCCTCCCCCTTGTGTCGGCCTCTCCCTTCTTCTTCTCTCTATTCCTTCGTTTTCTTTCTTTCAAAATGGGACACAATGAGACCCTAACTTAGGGACCCCTAGGTTTATGACTAAACATTGGGCTCACTAATGGCCCTTGGGCCTTATTTCCACCTCCCCAATTAATTCAATTCACCTCCTGTAATAAAAATAAATCCCAACTTAATTATTCTTCTTAAATAAATTAGACCCCTTTTTAGATAAAATAAACCCAACACAATTAATTAACTTAATTAAAGGTTGCATGCCTTAAATAACTTAATTAAATAAATAATTAAATTATTTTGGGCGTTACAATTATCATCCAGGAAAGGCTAATGTTGTAGCCGATGCTTTGAGTTGTAAGTCTTTGCATGTGTCGGCAATGATGGTTAAGGAGCTCGAATTGATTGAGCAATTCCGAGATATGAGTTTAGTTTGTGAAGTGACACCTCGGAGTGTTCGGTTGAGTATGTTGAAAATTACAAATGAGTTTTTGGTTAGCATTAGGGAGGCTCAGAAGTTAGATGTTAAGCTAGTGGATTTGGTGGTTGGAATTGGTCGATCTGAAAATAAGGATTTTGAGTTGGATGCTCATGGTTTGTTGAGGTATCGTAATTAGATTTGTATTCCTGATGAAGAGGAGATAAAGAAGGCAATTCTTGTAGAGTGTCATAGGAGTAGATTGAGTATCCATCCAGGAGCAACAAAGATGTATCAAGATTTGAAGAAGTTATTTTGGTGGCCGGGGATGAAGAGAGATGTAGCTCGGTTTGTGTATGCCTGTTTGACTTGTTAGAAATCAAACAGGAATGTTCTACTTCTTTTCTAAAACTCATTTCCTAGATTCATTTTTAAAAAACCCTTTTATTTTCAAAACAAGAATAAAATAAATTGTCATTGATGACCAATCGCGCTGTTGCCGTTTAGGTTGTTAATGATGATTTTGTTTTCAAAAGGAGTTAGTAGTGAGGCCATTCTAACTGTTGTTGTTCGGTCTTCGCAAAAGCTCAATCCTATTTTCGAAAACTTATTTATTCCTCAAAAATAAATCAATTGTCATTAATGATCAATCGCGCCGTTGCCGTTTAGATTATTAGTGGTGATTTTCTTATCCCCAGCGAGTTAGTAGTGAGGCCATTCTAACCGTTGTTGTTCGGTCGTCACAAACGCTCACCCAATTGCGAAAAACTCTTAAGCCGTTTTCAGACGCAAAAACCAAGAACTACGTAGCTTTGATCCCTCATCCTAGTGAGGGTACGTAGGACCGGGTTCATGTCCCATCAAGCACGCTATCAAAAAAATCACAAAAAAAAGCCAAGAACTACGTAGCTTTGATCCCTCATCCCAGTGAGGGTACGTAGGACCGGGTTCATGTCCCGTCAATCACCCTTTTAAAAAAAAAATCTTTGTTTTGTTCCGCTTTTCAAAGACACCAAAAATATTCTTTTTCCCCCGTTTTTAATAAAACAATTTCTCAAATGAAATAAAAGGAAAAGAAAAGAAGTAGAACAAAAATCATTTCAAATCAACTTTTCCTAAACCACACATCAAGTTAATGGTTCCCTTTCGGTAGAAAGGACGTGTGGGGTGCTAACACCTTCCCCATGCGTAACCGACCCCCAAACCTACATCTCTGAGTTTTCAAAAGACCATCCGCTTTTCCAAAAAAGGTTTTTTCAGTGTTTTCCTAAATAAATATTGGTGGCGGCTCTACTATTTTTCACGTTGTCAAACGAGAAGTCCAAACCGGATTTTTCGGGGCGCAACAGTGTGTGATCTTGATATTTTGACCTCCCCCAACCGAGCTTGGCCTTTAGATTAGGAGGATACGCCACAATACATACTTACCTAATTGTAGCTTATTGTGTGCTCTGGACCGGTTTTCACTCCAAAGGCTCAAGAAGCACATCGATGCAAACCGCCATACACACCCTCCCGAGCTAACGACCAAGCTCGGCTCGACAAGATTGAACGGTCAAAATAACACTTTGCCTCTTCACACACGCTACGATGCGCCTTGGGCATCTACGTGTCACTCGACAACAATACGTACATATAAATATCTGACCTCACTCTAGCAATTATTGGTGAGTGATACACGGATCTCCAAGGCGCATGGTAGTGCGCGTGAAGAGATGAAGTGTGATGTTGACCTTTCAACCTCGCCGATCCGAGCTCGGTCGTTCGATCATGAGGGTGTGCACATCGGTTTGCAGCCAGATCTTATCGAGCCTTTGGAGAGAAGGCACTTTGGACTAAGCTAACCCAGTCCAGAACACAATAAACTACGACTACTTAAAGTATCTAATGTTGAACAATATCAAAAGTGGAATACGGGCACGAAAGTGCCCGTCTTCTGCTAGTTGTAACACCTTGGGCCCTTTTCTTTCTTAGCAGACACCCAAGAGTGTACATCATGAGCTTCTAACAATATTTTGTTAAGAATTTTAGCTTTTAATAATGTCAAAGTAAATATATAGATTAGTAAATATATGATTTAAGCGTAATATTTTCTAAAAAAAACTCAATTTTTGATATTGACTAAGTTATTGTTAAAAAATATATAAACCAATTTATTAAAAAAGCTGACTTAAATTTCTTAAATTTTTTAAACGTGACATCATAAGAATTTTGACATTATAGAATATATTTCAAACAAACATTATAGAATATATTTCTTAAATTGTTTATTTGTTAATTATTTCTTAAATAATAATTCATTCACATGACATAAATTTTATTTTTAATGTGTTGGCCGAATAGTAAACAATGTTTTATCTAACACCCTAGTATTTCAACCTTAGAAGAAATAATAAGAGTATTAACGATTCACAATCTTCAACCCTGCTTAAGATTTTGGACACAACACTAGTATTCCATAAGGTAAAATAGCGGAAAGAAAATTTCATAATATAACTGGAATAGTTTCCTTCGGTCATCCAGATTCAAAAATAATGTTTAACACTGATCGTACCTGACCAATAGAGGTGTAGTACTGATGTAGTCTTTCAGCTCGGTCGCTGGTTGTACTGAGGTCCTTGAATCTTGGCCGCACGCGGGTGGTACATGCAAAGACACTCTGACGCCCTAGTCAACAGTGAATAGCGAACAAGACCACAAGTGAGAATGACGTACCTAATTCTCGGGATTCGTGCCGCATTTATAGCTACAGTATTGGGCCATATTGGGCCTATTGGACTGTATTGGGCCTTGAGTCCACTCCGAAGCGATTGCCCCCAAGCTTTGGGTCGCGGTGTGCGGGCTAAGGCTTGATTTGTTCGCTTCGAATAATGTTGTTAGCGACCGGATTGCCTTTTGCTAGGCCATGATCTTTGGGGGGGGCGTCCAGTCGCTGCCGCACCAAGTCTTGGTTGGTTTGAAATTTAGGCTCTGGGTCGCTCGGGACCAAAACCTATCTTGGGGTCGCTGCCCCCTGTGTGGTCGTTGTGACCATTTTCGAAGTAATTCTGCCATAAATACTAAACCGACAAGTGATTTGATGTTCACGTTTTTCGAGGCAACTCTTGGAGTTCCCAAAGCGCGCCGGTTCGCCTTATTTTGGACTAAGTAATGATGGTAGGTGGAGTTGCGCCTCTTTGTTTTTGGGCCCGAAGTGACTGCTGGCCCATTATATAAGGTGGTGAGGGAGAGTCTTATTCACTCTTTTCTCATCCACACTTTTCTCTGAAATCTTCATCTCTCTCGCTGGCTCGTTGTTTTCCTCTGCTCGCTCGCTCTAAGTTCGATCCGCCCGTGTCCTTCGAGCGGGATTCATCCACCGGCCCTTCAGGTAAACATGACCGCCTTTTTATCTTTATTTGCTTCTTTTAAAGTTTCACCTGGTGGAGGGGGTGTCAGGTTTGGGGACGACCAAGTCGCCCCCTTCTAATGTATGCATTCGACCCTGACCACTTCCCTCTATACAGGTTTAACCTGGCGCGGACGAAACAGACCCGCCGCATCTCTGGTAGCCCAGCCGTCTCATTAGCTCATAGTATGGCGCAACCATCTTCCGCGCTGGCCCGGTCGTCTTCGACCTCCACCGAGGAGTCTTCTAAGTCCTCTGCAACCATAGACTGGACATCTTTCGGCAGTTCCGATCGACCGGCTCAAAATGAAAGGGAGGAAACCTCTCGCGTGCCTTTGGATGAACCAAACCTCGACGGCCTGGTCAATGCCACTGGCGAAACCCATATGAACGATAGCCAGGTCGCTGAGGAGCATGATCGGGTCGCAGCAGAAGAGACTCTAGCGACCGGTGGCGATCAGCAAGGCGTGGCCCAAGACGTGGCCCAAGAAGCGGCCCAAGACGACCCTGAAGAAGCGGCCGAGAAGGACATGTCATGGGCCTCCACTATCCTTCGGAGTCATCGAAGTAGGGTACGCTGCCGCACCCCAGATGAAGCAATCGTGACCGCTCAGTTTTATGTCAATGGTTGGAGGGTCGAGGGCATGGAGAAGACTGAGGACATTTCCACGCGGACCGAGATGCTCAAATTCACCATGTATCGTATTGTGTTCGAGCGCATGGGAATCGTCCTACCTTTTACCAGATTTCAAAGACAAGTCTTGAGATACCTTAAGGTCGCACCTTCTCAGCTGAACCTGAATGCCTGGGCGTTCCTGCAAGGTTATGAGGACGTCTTGACATTACTGGGACGGCCTGTATCCATGAGGTTATTTTTCACCGAGCCAAGAACGAAGGGCGCTCGCAAGGAGGCAGTCTCTCTCAAGAACCGTTCTCAATACAATTTCTTCAAGCCTACATGGAGTCTTTGCCAACTAGTGGAAAATGATTTCTTTTGGGTCGTCCCCCTATACAAATGAGGCGCTCAAGGGGTAGCTCAGATGGCCAAGGATAATAGCGCAGGGACGCCTCTTTTGCCGACCTTGTGGTCCTACGACCAATACCTGAAGAAACCTGGTGAATATGCTTTCAAATAGATGGAGCTTGCCGCCGTGGATATTGGAACGATCCTCAGGCTTAGAAGAATTGCATCCCGCGTTCCTGGAGGTCGTTTAAAAATTAAAAAGATAGAGGATGCCAGAGGCAGTCATGCCGTTAAGGCCGCCCTTGGTGGGTGGCCGCTAAATTCTCTTAGCTGTTTTCTTTTGTTTAACTCGTTATATAACTTGTCACTGATATCTCCTTTGTTTCGTGCAGTTTCCATGGCGGGTGTTCCAGATTTTGACCTCTTAGCTCGCATGGGCGAGGAAGGGGACGACTCTCCCCCGCATGGGATTCCTGTTGTGACCGTTGAGGGAGAAGCCCCTCAACCGGAGATTGTTGCTGACGGGTCGCGGATTGACTTGAACGACCAGGTGGCTTCTGCCGACCGAAATATTCCACAAAATAGCCCACTTGTCCAAGAAAAGATTGGCAAAAGAGGGTGCTCTACTGATGGCGACCCTTCCGAGAGGAAGAAACACAAGAGCAAGAGCCATGGGCAGAGTCGGTCGCCCAAAATTGACTTGCTTGGCTTGGGGGACCAAGACTGTGCTCGCTTCAAGGAAGAGCCCTTTGAAGTGATGGTCGATGCAATGAAGACCGTCTTGGCTGGGTCATCCCCTAACTGGTCGTTTCAGTCTATTTTTTAGCTCACGGGCTAAGTCATCATCACCATCTTCTAGGTCGCTATCAGGATCATAACGAGCATCTAGGTCGGCGACATTGACTTGGTGTCCTTCCCCAAAACTCTGAGGGTCAGAACTTATGGTTTGCTCGTCGCAGATGTCTTGATACAGGTAGTGGCTCTTCTTGGCCGCCTCCATGTCTGCCGCTAAAGTGACGATGTGGTCATTCTTGTCATAAAACTTCATTTCAAATGAACGGTAGATACAACTGCCTCAAGCTTTCCGAGGGTTGGCCGACCTATGATGCAGTGATAGCACGATTTGATTGGCTGAACCAAGAACGTCGTTCTGACCGTTCTGTAGGAGGTGCTTCCGTTTGTGTCGTCACCGAAAGTGACCAATAACTCTAGGGTTCCCAACGGGTATGTGGTCGCCCCATTAATCCTGTTAATGGAGTTGGGTCGGCCTGAGGGACGATCTCACTGCGGTCGATGCTCAATTTGTTAACTAACTCTTCGAACATGATGTCGACCGAGCTTCCTCAGTGTTTCCCATTACAGCGGACACTACTAGGGGAACATAGCTATTGACTCTTCCGTCAAGCAGGTCTTTATCTCCAAAATAGATAGGCGACCTATTCGAGACCGGTCGTGCTGCCGAGGTCGTTCCAACCATGAGTATCTCATTCCACTTCCTCTTTGTGGCCTTATTGGACTTTTTGCGGTCTAGGGGGTTTCCTCCGTGGATAACCATAACGACCTTACGGCCCCTAGATCGCTCGGACGCCCTCTTGAGAGGTATCTTTATCCCCGCCGCCCGATGGCCCGAGTTGCCACGACGCTTTCCCTTTGAATGGGTGGGTTGCCCCCGCATCTCTCTTCGGTCGCTCTGCACCTCGATTCTAACGTTCTTGCTCAACTTACCCTTCTAAATGAGGTCTTCAATATCGTCATTCAGAGCCATGCAGTCGTTGATGTCATGTCCCTTGCTTTGTGATACCTGCAGTATTTTTTGGTGTACCGGCCACCCTTCTTGAGAACAAGGGGATCAGGACGCTTCACCCCAACAAACTCGTTGTTTTGGCAATCCATGTAGATCTGAGCTATGGGTGTGTTCAACCTAGTGCGTTGCTCGTATTTCTTTGGTCTGAAATCCGGCCTGCTTTCATGGTGTTCCTCTGGTCCCTTAGCTGTCCTGCTGTGCTCTTCTTTGGGTCGCGCACGGGTGACCTTCCTCGCTGCCAATGTCTCTTCGTAACCCATATGGTCGTTGGCCCTCCTAATGAATATGCTGAGGTCCGTATAATAGTTGAGAGTGAACTCTTCTGCAGACCTATGGTCTGGCCTGATGCCACTCTTGAGGTACTTCAGCTTGTCTTTATCTGATAGGTAGCGAATTGTCTCGGCCTCGAGATTGAAACGGTGCATATAACGCCTCAACGACTCATTATCGCCTTGAAGATCGTGTCCAAGTGTTCCTCGTACTGGTATTGGCAATGATTGGTCGTGTAATTGGCCAGGAATACTCCAATCAAGCCTTCCCAAGAGGTGATGGTGTTGGGTCGTAGAGATTCCAACCATTCCAACGCCCGGCCGTCGAGCGACTGAGGGAAAAGCAGGCACTTCATCGTTGGGCCCAGCTCCTCAGAATCGCGATAATTGTTGAAGTACCTGATGTGCTTATCTGGGTCTCCGCGACCATCAAAATTATTCAAATTGGGCGGCTTCCTCAGATCCCTTGGGATGCGGTAACGTCGAATTTCCCTCGAAAATGGTCCATGGCCGGTCGTGATTTCACCCGGTCCAAATGGCTGCAGAGCGAGGTATGCCTCATTGGTTGGCATTCCGTAGAATCCTCCGCCGACCGGTTGACCATATAACGGTGGGATCTGAGATGACTGCTTCGGGTTCGTGCTTCTTTGTCCGCTGGGAGACGTCTCTGATTTCACCATTACGATAGTTGTCTAACTCATCGTACGAATTCAACGATCGACTTCTTGACCTGCGGGAACTGGAGGACTCGCAAGAAGAATATCTTGTGACGAGCGGTCCGATTCTAGGTGATAACTGGAGTCTGCGCGACCGTGATCATGAGATCAAGAGCGGTGACTGCGCACGCCCCTGCGAGCGGGAGATCTCCGCGCCCTAACTCTTCGTGCCGAAGATCGGCAAGATGTGCCTCCACGGTGGCAGTCGTTCCTTCTAGGTGGAGTTGAGTGTCTGTGGGAAGGATGCGCTTGAGCTGAGGGCCCTTCATTTCCCGCTCGCTGGCGAACTCGGATTGACCCTCTTTCGAAACGTGAAATCATCTCATCTTCGTCGGCAATGAGTTGGTTTTTGGTTTGAAGTATCTGCATGAACGCCTGAGTCACGTGCTCGGGTAAGGATGCTTCAATTCCTGCATCAATTAGCTCGGCTCGGAGGATTATCTTGTGATTTGTGAATAGTTTGAGGAACGCCCTCTGGGGTTTGCTGCGGATGGGCGTTCCGCCCAGAGGGGTTGACTTGTGATGAAGCCCGCATGGCGTGCTTCCTCGGTGGCATGATGAAGGTAGGATAGCGCTTGGGCCTCCCACTGTGGTCGCCAATTGATCGTACCTGACCAATAGAGGTGTAAGGTCGATGTAGTCTTCATTTCGGTCATTTGGTTGTACCGAGGTCCTTGAATCTTGGCCGCATGCGGAATTGATCGTACCTGACCAATAGAGGTGTAGTGCTGATGTAGTCTTTCAGCTCGGTCGCTGGTTGTACCGAGGTCCTTGAATCTTGGCCGCACGCGGGTGGTACCTGCAAAGACACTCTGACGCCCTAGTCAGCAGTGAATAGCGAACAGGACCACAAGTGAGAATGACGTACCTAATTCTCGGGATTTGTGCCGCATTTATAGCTACTGATTGGGCCATATTGGGCCTATTGGACTCTATTGGGCCTCGAGTCCACCAGAACAAACACCATAACTTTGATTACAAAGTAAAAGGTTAAAGTCTCAAAATATTTCTGAGAAAGAATATGCCAACATAAAAACTTGAATCCTAAGGATCCTCCAAATCTCAAGCAACTACATTCGCAGCTACGTACTTTGCCTCGGTTTGCTTTGTCTTGTCCTATTCATCTGAAAACATCACATAATAAACAGTGAGATTACAATCTCAATGAGTTCCTTCGTGACCCCTCACCATATAACTATTGGTGTTTTTTTTATCTTTATCTTTTTACTTGTCCTCTTAGCACAACCCGAGAAAACAAGTCACTCAATCTCTACTAGATCCCAACCCAACAATCATTGTCGAGTAATGCTAGGCCTTGGCTTTGGGCTCATGACTTCCCTCCACCAAATATGCTATTAACCTCTTGGGATCATCATCCCCTCATATATTATGAGTACTTAACCTTTGGTTATTCACACTCGGTAAATATATAATTCAACCCAATATATAAACCGAAAACCAAACCTCATTACTTATCTCTAAACATAATTCAAATCATTTCAAATACATATAGGATAACATCAATAAGGTTTAGAAGCACTTACTTGGTTACAAGAGTCAAATGTCTAGAATGTGACCATTGAGCTTGATTGCAAAGCGGTAGTAGATGGTGTTCATGGTTCATCTAATTTTGTTACCGAATATGGAGTTATATTACATTCTTGTCGGCTACTTTTATCTTCTCTAGGAAACTACCTTGTTAGTTTTACCAGGAGGCAAGCGAATCTTGTTGCTCACACTCTTGCGAGAGCGTCAAGTTCTTATGCTAGCTCCCACGTTTTTGATTATATTCCCACTTGTATTGACTCTTTGATTATGAATGAAATGTTATAAGTTTATTTTGGTCAAAAAAAATATTGTCAAAGTAAATGTATCATCCTAAATTTTAGACGTCATAAAGTCTATAATGTTAACCATTTTAATAGAAAAATGTAACATCCTAATATTTCAACCTTGGAAAAAGTATAAAGGGTATTAACACTTCACAAAAAGCAGAGTTCTAATTACCCTACTTAAGGATTTGAACATAAGAAATCTTGACCGAATAACCCATCTCTTTAGGTTCCATTGATAACTCTTATTTATAAGAGTTATTAAGCATTTTACACGCTTAAATCATTGTGAGTTCTCATGTAATTTACTCTTTAGAGTTGTAAATATGATGTTCTAGATATGTCAAGGTTGAATTCCTAGATTGATAATATTTGGCTCAATGGTGCCCCTCTTTTGGTTTTAATGTGTATGTTCTAGTGTTGCAGCATTAAGTGTGCAGCAATGCTATTTTGCGACACATGAAATAGAAAGTGGAGGCGCTGATTTTACGCATTGTGGTGGCGGATAAGGACTAGTTTCATGATTGTGAGAGATGTACACTGGAAGGAAAGGTACATGTCACCTTTTTACTAGCCACCTTGCACTTTTAGGCACACATAAGGACAAAATGTGCCTCCAAATTAGGGTTATTCTTGGATCATGAACCCTAGGACTATAAAAGGCATCATTTCTCCCTCATTTCTTACGCTTGGGAAAGTTTAGAAATAGCTTTCCACGATTTTTGTACCAAAGCTACCTCACTATTACACCGAAAATGATACTATTGTGAGATTAGTGTTTGCAACAATTCTAGAACCTCTTTCTACTTGGATATTTCTATCTTTGGGAGTTGTTTTTGTATCTTCATGTTGAAGAACTTGGAGCTCACCTTCGGTTTCCCTCTTTTAGTATAATTTCTCATGTATTACTAGTTATGACTTTCACATTTATATGTTTAAGATGTTTTTCTTGCCTTGTTTGCTCATCATGAGCTAAACCCTCTTAGTTGGTATGCTACATTTTTTGTAATGAATTTTTAACCCATTTAATGAAGTATGTTTGATGCAGTTTACGCATTTTATCTTTTGCATGCAAGTCAATATTTCCATCTTGAATTAGGAATGACCAATTAATTTTGAGTAGCATTTATGAATTCTGAAAAGTTTGTGAATAGATCTCAAAAGATAATATGGGTAGTGGTTAATTAAAGACATTTCATTAACCCTTGCTTAAACCGTAGACATAGGAGGGAAACACCCATAAGGTTATATTGCACGTGCTTAAACAGCCTAAGGTGGACCTATTTAGGTCTTAGACATAAGCTCTTGTAGTGAAACCCTAGTGTAAAGAAACTGAAAAAGTGTAACTTATTGTTGCAAAGACCTAATGATGCAAAGATTAGACTTCACATTAATTTGTTAAAATGGATTTACTTAGTACAAGCATCCCAACTTATTCTCGACTCTGATTTCCTATTCTTTTACTTATATCTTGCTTGTTGATTTTACCAAAAACTTGTGTCCTTACCTTATTTTTAGTCACTAAATTCTTAATCAAATTAAACTCTCTTCAAACCCTAAAGTGTACACTTGCACTATATTTTCCACAACAATTTTTTGGTCGTTGCCGGGGATTAAAGAGTTTTATAGACTGTTTAATTAGTTAGCAACTTATTGCCCTTGTTTTCTAGTTGTTGTGTTGTGTTGTTTGTTGTTACAAAGAAGAGTTGCCGCAACATCTATTCCGCAAAGATATGCATGAGCATAAACGTAACACACCAGAATTTTAGTTGCACCCAGAAATAGAGAGACTGTTTAGGAGACTGAGAAGATTTCACAGCACTCCAGAACTTATTGACTTGGGTAGAGCTGTTGTCATGGCATGATGGTACTCCACCTCCCATTCCTACAGTGGTTGGTACTGACCATGGTGAGGATCTACTGAGACAACAATTCATTAACATGAATGTCATAGGTTTGACTAATGACAGAGACAGACCTATGAGGGACTATGCAGTCTTTGACCCTCAAACTATGCAAATTGGCATAGTGAGGCCAGAGATTGCTACAACTCATTTTGAATTTAAGCCTATGATGTTCCAAAGGCTTCAAACAATTGGGCAATTTGGTGTTGGTCCCCTTGAGGATCCACATTTGCATTTAAAATAATTTGTAGAAGTTTGTAGTAATTTCATACTCTCTAGTGTTTCTGATGATTCATTCAAACTTAAATTTTTTCCTTATTCCTTGAAGGATAGAGCTGAGGCTTGGCTTAATTCCTTAGAGCCTAACTCTATCACTACTTGGAATGAGATGGCTGAAAATTTTATAACAAAATATTTTCCACCCATCAAGAATGCCAGATTGAGAACTGAAATTAAAACTTTTAAGCAAACTGATTTGAAACATTGTTTGAAGCATGGGAAAGATATAAAGAGTTGTTGAGGAAGTATCCCCATCATGGGATTCCGGTCATTATTCAAATGAAGACTTTTTACAATGGGTTGAAGCCTCAAACTAGATATAATGTAAGTGTTCAATAAACCGGAGGATTTCCGTTTTGAGATCTCGAAGGAGCTCATCTAAAGCCCCTCCAAGGCCAAGTTCCCCACCTGAAAAAGCTAGAGAAAGGTTGCTCAACCCCGACTTCCCTAGGCCATTTGTTCAACTCACCTCTAGCTATATATATTAATAATTAATAATGTTGTAATTTTCTATTTACTAGAAAACCCTATAATCTCGTACGTTACCGGAGTCAAGCACATAAGTGTTGACGTGTTAGATTAAAAGTAAAATTACAAATTATGTTATTACTACTAGCGGGGAAAGACGGGCCCTCTGGGTCCGTCTTTCATGTGTTGGTGTGTTATTGGGTGGTTATCATTATTAAAAATAGAAATGCGTTAGTGTGTTAGTGGGTGGTTATCATTATATAACTTGTACTTATAGTAAGGGCATTTTTGTCAGAAAAATCTGACACCAAAATGGACAATTATTTTTTGAATCCACTTTAGTAATAGTTATAGATAAAATCTCACTTGATCTTTAATTAAAAAAGAAACAACCATACAAGATCTGTAATTAATAACGTAATATGGAACATTAATTTTAGAGTTAAATATGTTTTTGCTTCCTATAAAATTTGTTTTTTTTGTTTTTGCTTTTAGTCCATTGTCAAAAAATTTCAACAACTTTTGGTTCCCTATAAAATTTAGATATTTTTCTTTTTGTCTCTCATGACTTTTAATAGCGCTTCAAGACATTTATAAAAGGTTAACAAAACGAATTAAATGTCATGAAGTGTTATTCAAAGTCATGAGCGACTAAAAGCAAAACTCGCAAATTTTATAGAGACCAAAAGTTGTTGAGTATTTTTTTAGAGACTAAACAAAAAACCCAAATCCAATAGGAATCAAAAACATATTTAACCCTTAATTTTAATCTAACCACTATATATCATTTTTTTTGGTATTATGACTATATCATTAGATAAAATATTTTTGATATTTTTCTATTTGTTGCATCGGAAAAAATGGTTTTCTATTGATAAATGAAAAGATTGCTAAACTAACACCATTGACCCAATGACTTAAGTTACCATGGGACATGAGGGGTTAACCCAGTTCTCCCTGGTTCGATTGTTGTAGTGAAAAATTTCGGTGTTGGTCACTCCAAAGAACGAACAGATATTAGTCTTTCGCGGGACACTTCGTGGGTAGACATTAATAATCCGAAGAAAATAAAGTGAAAAAATTGCTACATTATATTTTATTAAATGCAATGCTCTAAATGCTTTTCAATTTTTATCCCCAAAAAATAAATTCTATTAACTACGTGACTGAGGTATTCAAAATATTACTGCATCCTTTTAATTAGTACCATTCTTAATGGTCATTTTCTGATCCTTTACCCAATAAAATCAACGTGAAATCACGATTTGCCTTTATTATTACCGAAATTCCCTATCCTTTAATTGCATCCTTTTTAATTTTGCTACTATGATCCTATAAATATTGTGACAATGATCACTCTCCTACACTCACTAGTATACCAAAAGCACTCTCCCAAATGTCTTCCACTTTCAGCCTTGTCTCCCTCACTCTCTTCCTTGCCCTAGTTTTCCAAGGTATTATAACTTTCATTTGTAGTTTTTATTTTTACATGCCACAAAGATTGTTTATTTGTAATCAACAGCAAATCATTGAGTTCTTGTTAGATGGACTATTGGTGTATGATTGTTTATTTGTGTATGATTGATCTTTTTTAGCTATTCGTATTATGATGGGCTGTTTTTTTGTTTTGATGAATGGGAAACAATTATGATGGATTACATAAAAAAATGAAAGTGGAATTTCTTTGCATCTGGAAAAAAATACCATAAATACCACTAGATTGGTGCACAGTAGTTATAAACTCTTGAATACTAAGTTTTGTAATGGTTCCTATTTCTTAGAATGTGGTTTTAGAAGCCTAACTCAACCCCCACAAACTGGGGCATGTAAGGTGAGAGTTGGCTCTCGCATTATAAACCCTCTAGAGACCTTATCACTAGTCTTGGGATTTTCCTAATACACCCCTCACGCATGAAGACCTTTTTATTTTATTTTTTGGGCTTGTAGCGTGTGTTTTTTTAATGGTAGGTGGCCCAATAGATGCAGAATAGACTACGATACCATCTTAGAATGTGGTTTTTAGCCTAACTCAACCCACAAAATCGGTTTGTAAGGTGAGTGTTGTCTCTTCATTATAAACTCTCTAGAGACCTTATCACTAGTTTTGGGATTTTCCCTAATACTATTCATAAAAAAACACTGGAAAATTAAGGTTCTTTTTTTTCCGGCAACAAACAATTTGATTTATTTGATTTTTAGATTTCGTTCAATGTTTAATTTATTTATTTTCATTGCTGATTATATTGCAGCTCATGCGGGATGGACGGTGTTGAGTCACATTACTATTAACGAATCAAAATCAGGAAAGTTTGCAAATGGCAAGCCAGAGTGGATAGTCAACAGCATTGTTAAACCTGTTAATCAGGGAGAAGTTTGTCGTCAATTGTGGGCTGGGGTTAGTCTATGTAGTTCCCCGCAGAGAACACCTGATTTACACAGAAAAAAGTGGATAGTAAACATAACCAATAACAGTGTCACATTTCAAACAGATGAAGTGGAGGACTCAATAGTCGTAAGGGTTTCTCCTATCAATCTTTGACATTCAGCTATATATGCTTCGGATCTTATGTTTTCATTTCAACCAATTTCATGGTCATAAGCATGAATGAGGATTATTATTATGAGAAATAATCGTTAAAATTGATTCATAGTATTTATTATGGGATTATCTGAAAGGTCATCAAACCTATGTATGTGACCAATATAAATGGCAATATTTCTTTGAAATCAAATTTGGTTATCAATATTTATTTACTTTGTTTTGTTTGGAGCGGCCTTCCTCTCTGCTTGGGGCATTTGAGTCTATCTAATTTAAGGATTTTCGAAGTCTAGCTGATCTAATCGGTTATTTTGGACACTTCTAATCGTTTATTTGGCAATTCATACTCTCTCTAACACTACAAAAAAAAACGGTCATTAGCGAGTGAATATTCGGTGGCTAACATGACCAATTTCGTCGCTAATTGTCATTAGCGAGGGAATTAGCGAGGGACCAGTTCGGTCGTTAATTCCCTCCTCCTAATGCAATTAGCGAGAGAAATAGGGTTCCGTCGCTAATTACCCACGGCCAGTTCCCTCGCTAATTAGCGAGGGACACATATTTCCTCGCTAACTGCCACGCCTGCACATCCTATTGGTGACTGCCACGTGTTTGACGTCCCTCGCTAATTCCCTCGCTAAAGTCCAAAAAAAATAATTTTTTTTAAAACCTGCTTATTTATTAATAAATATTAAAACATCAAATACCTAAATCAATATAAATAAAAAATTCCTAAAATGTTTCATTAGAACAAAATACTGAAAAGTCAGAATCCAAATCAACACGTAAAATCAAATGTCAATACAACACAAAATACTGAAATGTCATAACAAAATACTCAAATGTAAAACAAATAATACAAACAGTACTAAAAGGACTCGTCATCAGACTCCTCAGACCCCTCAAAAACTCGATACTCAGACTCATCAGACTCCCCAAGTTTCTGTGCAGGCTGATACATACTCTCCTTAGACTGAATAAGCTCTATCATCCTCTTCATGTCATTCTCCATCTTTTGTTGCCACTCTCGCTTTTTCATAAGTATACATAATTATACAAGCCGGCCTATCAGGATTAATAGCTTTTTCATAAGCCTAAGTCTCAGTGGCGGACCCCCCTAGGTTAGGGGGTGCAAAAAAATTATCAAAAACTTTGGTTTATCGGATTGTTTAACTTTTTTTTTTTCGAAATATCCTCGCTTAATTTACTAAAATTAAGGAACCAAGTTATCTAACTCCTAGTTTATTTAAGAGTAAATCGCCAAATTAGTCTCTAAGTTTACTCGTCATTACCTATTTAAGTCTTAAAAAGTATAGAAAATAAAATAAGAATTAATCTGTCAAATTACTTCCTAACTTTTTATAAATAGTCTCTAACGGAGATTAATAAAACATATTTATTAAAAATTGAGTGCAAATTGGGTGCAAATATAAAGATATTAATGCAAATTTAAAATTTCAAGGGATTCAAAATAATTTTATATTGCGGTACTAGTACTAACATATTTTTTCCAGGTGGTATTAAAAATCAAAATCCAAATGTGGCAAAAGATACAATACTTCACTTCACTTGGCAAAACCCTAAAGAGGAAAAGAATTTGCGCCGCTTCAACAACAAGCATCAAGCCTCCTCTTATCCTCTGTGATAGCATGCCATAGAGATGAATTAAGGTGGGTAAGAAACATAGGAATAGGATAGAAAAAGAATTAGAAAACACAATGTTTTCCTTTAGAGAAATGCGCGCCTTCCCCATCCTCAATCTTCTCAGCTTATGCTTCCATGTCAACTTCTATAATGCTTCTACGTTCCATGACTCACACTCTCATTCCTCAACCAATTCGTAGTTACCTTTTAAACACCTTTCGTTACCTCATAAAATCACGTTCCACTACTCTCACACTCATCATCGAAGAATCCACTGGTATATCACTTAACCAAGTCTACGATGCTGCACAAGCTTACCTCTCCACAAAAATCAGTCCCGACAATCGAAGACTCAAGATCATGAAAAACCCTAAACAGAAAAAAATTACCATTCGATTAGAAAAAGGTGAAAAGGTAGTAGATAACTATAATGAGGTTTGTCTTAAATGGAGATTCATCTGTGCTGAATCGGAGAAAAACTACACCAAGGATCATCACTACAATAATCATAACAGCATCCCTGTTATATCAGAAAAAAGGTACTTTGAGTTGAGTTTTCATAAGAAACACAAGGAAACAGTGTTGATTCTTATCTTCCTTTCATTCTTAAGAAAGCTAAAGAGATGAAAGATGAAGAAAGGGTTCTGAAGATTCATACTTTAAATACTACTTATTGTCATGGTAGTGGTGTTAAATGGGACTCTATAAATCTGGAACACCCTTCAACTTTTGAGACATTGGCAATGGAACCTTTGCTGAAGAATGAATTGATAGAGGATTTAAATATGTTTGTGAAGAGAAAGGAGTTTTAAAGAAAGTTGGTAGGGCATGGAAACGTGGGTATTTGTTGTATGGTCCTCCTGGTACTGGAAAATCTAGCTTGATTGGTGCAATGGCTAATTATTTGAAGTTTGATATATTTGATCTTCAACTTGGAAATATAACAAGGGATTCTGATCTTAGAAAGTTGCTCTTGGCTACTGCAAATAGGTCTATTTTGGTAATTGAAGATATTGATTGTACCATTGATTTGCCAGAGCGTAGCCATGCCCTTGGAGATGTTGGACGTAAAAACACTACTGATGTACAGGTTCGTAATCCTTCTTATTCTTACCTTTTTCCAAACTATTATTTATAGGGTGCTTCAGGGTTTTAAATTGCTGTTGTTGTCGCGGTTGTGATTGCTGCCGTTGCAGTTATTGCGGTCACTGCAGTGCGTATTGCGGTTGATGCTGTGTGAATTAATTTCAAATTCGCCCCCTTTAATTTTCTGTCCCTCTAATTTTTATGATTTTTCACCGAGAGAGGCCAATGCAGCCTATTGCGGATCGTTGAAGAGTGTGATGCCACTGCCTAGAGTGATGAAGCAAATTAAATCTCTCACTTGTGAACCATTAAATATGATCGTAGGGTTTAGTATAAAAATTCATCAACGGTTGAGATTTGATACTGATTGATTCAATATTAACCACTCATAACATTTTACACAATATCCTACTGTCAAATTTATTTAGTGGTTCACCAGTGAGGTATTGAATTTGGTCCCTCACCTTGAAGCACCCTTATTTATAGGCTTAAATTTGTTTTTGACCCTTTTAAATAGGGGGTCATTTGGTTTTAGTCATTGCAAATTTTTTTCTTAAAAAACTCCCCACAAATATCAACTTTTTGATTTTATTCCTTCCGTTAGTAACTCTGTCAAAATAATGCTGATGTGGCAAACTTGTGACCATTTGGCTTTTCCACTTCACTATTTTTCCTTTTTATTTATTTTAAAAGATGAGTTGTAAAATAATACCAAAAAATTTATATCCTCAAAAAGAAAATGAACCAGCAACAAGGCACAACAATGGATTATGGAGAGAGATTCTAAACCCAACTCCGTCATCAAGAACACAAACACCAACACAAACCTGATTATAATTTTTTAATAGTAGTATTTAAATCTGTTTTGACACATCATTGTTCTATTTTCTGTTTGTCGCTTTCTGTTTTTTAATACTCCCTCCGTTCCTTATTACTTGTCACTTTTGGAGAAAAAAATTGTTTCTATTTACTTGTCATTTTGAAAAGTTCAACGCAACATTTATTGTTGTTTTATCAATAATCCTTAAGTATTTATCAGAGAGACAAATAGAAGAAATGAGATAGAAAATAATTAAAGGGTATTATGGGTAAAAGAGAATTAATTGTATCAAATGTAATAAAAATTTATTGAAATTTATCGCAGATGCCAGAAATGCCAAAAATGATAAAGAGTATATAAGAACGGATGGAGTAATAAAAATAAATGTCATGTACAGAGGTAATTGCTATCTATTGTTATAGATGGTGGACGCCACATAAGCTGATATATCGTCTGTGCAAAGCTTCTTCTATTATGCTGTTATCATTTATTTATTTCTTTTTCATTTTTTGGTTGAAGAAATTAAACACTTGCGATGTCGACATAATGCCATTTCTTTTTCGTCTTTCTTACCAATTCTTTCAAATTATTTTCTCTCTTTCCTTTGCATAATACAAAGGCAATTTTTTTTCTCACCCCCCTCCTTCTCTATCTCACCCCCATATTTCTAAAAAACCCAATACTACCCCTGCCTTTTTAAAAAAAATTAAATTAAATTTTTCAGAATTACCTCAAAATAAGGTAATTCCGGTTCAAAAAAAATTAAAATTTCGGAATTACCTCTAAAAAAGGTAATTCCGGTTCATAAAAAATTAAAAGGTAATTCCGAAATTTTTAATTTTTTTTTTAAAAGTTTGTATATTAAATTAATATTTAAACGCTGCGTTTTATTTTGGAAATATGATACTTAACGTTTATTGATTTAAATAACAATACGTCAAAATATATAAAATGACCAACATAAAATAGAGTACAAATACAACTATGGGTCCAAAATGTTTAACAATGATCGAAAATACGCGACGTGAAGTAGGTGACAGGCGACATCTAGGCATCCGGGTCAATGCGGTTGCTCGCACCTCTCCTCATATGTCTCGGGACAACAGCTCCTCGATGATATGGTGGATCCCGAGCCGCTCGCCGTGGGTCCGCTGGGCCGTGGATCGCACCGAGTAACGCACTCGTTACCGATCGTACCAAGGAAGGTAATCGGGGATCGCACTCGCCGTGGTAGCTCGCCGCCTACTAGCTCGCCAAAAGTTCGCGCCCAATCGATACATCGATCTGTCCGCAGAGGAGGATTACGAAATGGGTGGAAGAGGACCCTCAGTAGCCCGCCGAATCGCTAACGCACTGCATGCGGCATGTAGGAAGCAGCGTCATCGCCCCAAAGCAACCGACCTTTATAGCAGATATGTTCGACAAAGGAACATACTGCCTGTGGTCTGCATAAGGGGTGAGGATGACATCCTCCAGTTGCAGAGCATCTATCCGCTCCCTAAAGTCCACCAACTTTATTTTATCCAGCTTCTTGTTCCCCCAGCTGGTGGCACGTGGTCGTCGTCCTAGCTAACACTTTCCAACCAACGACGGTGGGAAAGTGCTCGAGATCCAAAGATCGAAATAATTAAATTAAAAAATAATCAGTTATTAATATATGAGTAATTTAATTAAAAGCTTTAAATTAAAAAAATAAATAAATGATTACTTGGAGCAGTGTCGCGTATCCGCCGAACTGCTTGGTCGAATAAAAGACCGCCACACCGTCGGTGGGTGGTAATCGAGAGCAAATTTATACCCCAAGTGCCATCGCCACACCGCCAAGATCCCGGGCGGATACATCCACCTCACTTGCACTAATGTGTTAAGTAAAATTAAACTAATACGTTATTAAAAATAAGTAATTAATTGTTGTTAAGTAAAATTAAAATAAAGAATTAAAATATTACCTCGCCTCTATCTATCCAGGACGCGGAGTGCGTATCCCAGTGTATATATAATGGTGTGTGATCCACAGCTGCGGCAGGCTGAACCTCCGCCTGAACCTCCTCCTCCTCCTCCCGATCCGACCCTCATCCTCCCGCTCCTCCAAAGCCTCCCAACCGCCAAGAAGAACGTCATGATCTGACTCAGGTGCTCCCTGTTGGTGCCGCATATTGTACTCATAACTGGGTGGTCACGGTAGGGTCGCTTCATCGGGCCGAGGCCGAGGCTCAGGCTCAACCATCTCTATCACTCTGGCGTGGGCTCTCTGGCGCCTCTGACGCTCAGAAGCATGCCCAGCAGCTCTGAGCCTCTGTAAAGTGTCTGCAGAAAGAAAATCGCTGCCTCGCCTCCCTGAATGCTCGCTCGCCGTCGTCGCGCGCGGTCTTGCTCCCGAAGACTCTGCTCGTGCTACGTTGTCTGATCGTCTACTCGCCACTGTTAAAAAAATAAATGTAATTAGAAAATATTAAAAATTGAAAAAAAAAATTGGATTTTTGGAATTACCTCAGAATTGAGGTAATTCCGGTTCATATTTTTGAACCGGAATTACTTAGTAATTCCGAAATTCTTTTCGGAATTACTAGGTAATTCCGAAAATCCCAACCGAATTTACTTACTTTTTCGAAATTATGAAATGTGATTTTTGTAAAATTTCAGGGGTATTTTTGTCCGTTTGGGTAATTATGGGGGTGGGATTGATAACGAGGGGGGTGGGAAAAAAAAAGTCTATACAAATTGATGGACGAAGAAAACACTTTTGGTGTGCCCTTTTTATATTTATTTGACATAGAAATCTCTAAACTCATCATTATTTCCCCTTAATTATATGCTTACTTTAACTTAATAATTTCTCATACTAACACCGGTACATAAACACCGATAACAATTTGAAAAAAATAAAATAATTAAATGTAACTACATGTGTCGGTATCTCTCATACCGACACGTGTCAAATACTAAACATGTCTTTAGTATAAAGTGTTGGTGATACGTAGAAACACACACAACATATACACTTATTTCCAAGTTCGATTCTTACAATCAGTCATATATAGGCTCAATGTGCTTCTAATAGTTTTTTTTTTATAAGCAAAAATTATATGGTGATGCAGTTGACATTGTCTAGATTACTAAACTTCATAGATGGGCTATGGTCAAGTTGTGGAGACGAAAGAATCATTATATTCACCACCAACCACAAAGAAAGATTAGATCCAGCTCTTTTAAGACCCGGAAGAATGGACATGCACATTCATATGTCCTATTGTTCCTATGAAGGTTTCAAAGTTTTGGCCTCAAATTACTTAGAAGTTTCACCTGATCACCCTTCCTTTGGGGAAGTTGAAGGACTATTAGAGGACATACAGATAACACCAGCACAAGTGGCAGAGGAATTGATGAAGAACGAAGACGCTGAGGCGACACTTGAAGGTTTCGTGAAGCTACTTAAGAGGAAGAAGATGGAAGGTGATGTGTGTGAGAATAAGAAAACAGAACCTCAACAACAACAATCTAAAAGGCGTAAGACTAATTGCAAGCAAAAAGGAGTTGTTGGTAACAAAGTTGCTGTTAGTACTCAAAGAAGGACAAGAGGAGTTAAAAGAGGATGTAGTTTGTAATAAGTATGTCAGATATGGAACTATGATATGAGATTGTCTCCTTAAACAAAATTACTGATTTATTGTTTGTTTAATTTGAATCTTTTACTATTTAAAGGCTATGTTTCTTATCCAAACTGTACTCGAACTCCTTAAGATATATAAGAAGAAAATGTGGTTAATAGTATCACTATATATATGTAACTAGAACTTTGTCTTGCGCTATTCCTGGATTATGGTTTTTGAAAAAATATATTTTATTATACATATTATTGACTAAATTGTCTAGAATAATAACATGAAATGAACTTGTTTGAAATAAAATGTAAAATTGAAAGAATGAATGCTTTGATGAAACAATTTTTAGATTATTTTCAGTTTTTTCATTTTTTTTAAAAATTTGTGACAAACAGACAACATGTCATTATAAGTGATTATATTTTTAAAAAAAATGATTTTTTTTTAAAAATAAGTCATAACAAACAGAAAATTATTCATTGTTATTAATATTTTCATTGTGTTTAATGGTATCCAATTGGTAGACTATGATATAATTTGTAATGATTGAATTGCATTTAAATTGGCTGAAATGATGTGACGGTTCGTGTCACATTGACCCTATGCCTGTAGCCTTCCAACGAGTCCGGTTTACGTCACTAAATAACACATTTAGTGATAGTCACTAAATGGATACAAATATAATTTACCAATTAATAAAAAAGAATAATTTAATATTAGTTTTTATGTGGGTTCCGATTAATTAGGTATTGACTTTGGAATGTGTAACCGTCAGAATTAATGGCCATAAACATAGGAGATAATAGTTTTATTAGTTATTTATATTTAATTAATTATTATAAAGAATATTTGATAGTACTAAATTACCCTCCTATAATAACAACCATTGGATACAATTTAAGTAATATATTTATCATCCAACGGCTAATATAGATTTAGTGATCATCACTAAGCATAAGGCTTAGTGATGTAACGGTTGGATTGACAAAATATAAAGTGTGTGAAGAGATATTAAGTGGAGTAACTCTTACAAAAGTTACTCCTGGAGTAAGTTGATCCCCACTCATATAGAGTGGGGATCATGATAATATGAAACTATTCAACGGTTGGATCGGTAAAATTTGATGTCTACAAAGAGATATTAAGTGAAATAACTTTACAATAGTTACTCTTGGAGTAAGTTGATCCCCACTATATATATATATATATATATATATATATATATATATATATATATATATATATATATATATATATATATATATA
Source organism: Oxytropis ochrocephala (assembly GCA_020916435.1). Classification (NCBI taxonomy): domain Eukaryota; kingdom Viridiplantae; phylum Streptophyta; class Magnoliopsida; order Fabales; family Fabaceae; genus Oxytropis; species Oxytropis ochrocephala. The sequence continues at coordinate 49,632,717 of CM037092.1, read as the reverse complement.
TATATATATATATATATATATATATATATATATATATATATATAATGGCTTAAGCAATTATGAAGACGTACTTGGATTGGGGAAGTCATGAACCTTAAGTCCTTGACTCGTATAATACTTCCAACTATATGTTAGGAAGGAGGGTTCCCTAGGGAATTTGTTATGGAGAAAACACACGCCTGCTATTTACACCCCCCACTCCTTCATTAAACCGATTGGGCCTTCAATACCCAAGCCCATATCTGCTCATCAAATGGCCCAGATTGCACCTCCACAACGAACGGACCAGATCAACACAATTGAATACCTCCAAAGCCTATAAATACCACATTAATCATAAGAAGGAGGTACGCATTAGTTATTACTCATTTGCATTAACTCCACTGCTACTGACTTCAGCATCGGAGTGTTTATGCAGGTACACCCCACCTCAGCTCGGAACATCAGCTCGGACGTAACTCGGACGTAACTCTATATTGATCAAAACCTTATTACCTACCAACTATCTCGGATATACTTATCTATAGATACGGTACAGAACATTGGCGACCACAGTGGGAGATTTTCCCGAACTCATAGAAAAACTTTATCTTTTTCTCTTTGATCAGTCATGGACCCCGAATTACGAACCGGTGTACGGATAGCAAGTATCATCCGGTCACATGAAGAAGGAACCCGGAGGGATTGCGAGAACTCCAATCTGCATCGACCGAAATGTCAATAACAGAGAGTCAACCTCAAATCGAGTTCATTCACCTCCTACGATTATTCCCGTTCCAGTAAACACTTTACAACAACTTGTTCAGATTCTAAATCAGCATAATGAAGCATCTCAAGCTAGGAGCCTCCGTATCTCCGAATTAGAAGCCGAGGTTGCAGGATATCAGGCCCGAGATATTGCAGATCGGGGTTCTCCGCAGCCGATATGATCCCCTGATTAACCCTCGAGAAGAGCCGAGCAACCCGGCAGAACAACTGAGCCCCGAAGACGACATCGTTCTCCCCCGAGACGACGTCATTATCATCGCTCTTCCCCGAGAAGACGAGGAAGAGAAGAACCGAGGGCAACTCTTAGAGATATAGAAGACTCTGGCGAAGAAGATTCCTCTTATGCATCATCCTCACCACGCAGACAACGATCTAGGAGCAGAGAAAGTCCTCCAAGGCGAGGACATCACTACTATAAAGAGAGAGCCCCGGAACGAAAACAACATCATTCCAATTACCAACCTCGCAAAACTCGGAACCAGGAAAAGAAACAGGAGGTACAACCACCGAGAAGAGGGCCGTTCACTTCGGAAATAGATTATTTCCCTGTCCCCAGAGGTTTAGAGAAACCTCCCGAACACTTGAAAATTTATGACGGACTCGGAGACCCAGACGTTCATTTAGAGTACTATGAAACCATGATGCAATATCGGAATGCTCCAGGTGAGATCATGTGTAGACTTTTTTCCCTCACCCTTGAAAAATCTGCAGGTTTATGGTTCAGAGACATCCCGGCGAATTCAATCTCATCCTGGGAACAACTTTCCAAGTTATTCTCGGCGAGCTTCGCACATTCGAAAGTAAGGCCGAAATCCTGGATGGTGTTGCATGCAATCCACCAAGACGATGATGAATCTATCCGGTCTTATATTGCAAGATTCAACACTGAGGCCGGAAAGGTGCATGGGTTAAATGAGGAATTTCGTCTGTATTTCCTATCCCAGGGTTTACGCAGAGGCACTTTATTCCAGATTGATGTAAGCATCAACCAACCCTCAACTTTAGGGGAGTTCCTCCGACTTTCAGAGAAGTACATAGATCATGAGGAAGGCGATGAAGCTAGCAAGTTCTTTGTGAAAAGCGTAGCAAACCAAACCAAAGAGAACCGACCTCGAGTCGAAAAATCAAATCCAAATCATGAAATTTCTCGGAGATTCCGCACTGGCGGTCCATCTAGGGAATTCAAACCTCGATGCAAGGCGACATCGAGACTACACCGAACTCATATGTGGAAAGGAGAAGATCTTGCAAGAATGTCAGAACAATGAATTCAAACACATAAGGTATCCTGATCCTATTCCCCAAAGGACGGGAATGAGGAACAACTGTCATACCCCAATTTTGTCCGGCTTAGGTCAAAACCCTAAATTTCCCCAAAAATAATCAAATTTAAAAAAGTAAAAAACATCATGCATTGCATTTAGGTTTTAAAGTCATTTCAAAGTTTCTAAAACCATTTTTGGAGTTGGAATGCACTTTTTAGACAAATTAGGGTTTTTCAGTACAAAAGGGTATTTTGGTCATTTTGCAAATAAAGGACAATTCCTCAAAGCAAGTCATCCAACATGCATTTCAAGGTACTAGAGGTCACTCCTAGAGAGAAAAATCATTTTTGAAGTGGAAATGTGTTTCAGGCAAAAGCTAGGGTTTTTAGAGTGAAAGGGCATTTTGGTCATTTCACAATAAAAGCGGTCTTTCATCCCAAATCCTTGAATAATCATCAATGATTTATTTGAGGGATATTTGTGCTCCATTGTGATTATTTTTGTGCATAAATATTAAACCTTTTTGCCTAAAAACCTAGTTTTTGGATGGAGGGGTAAAATGGTCTTTTCCTTTGAGGTGGGGTAAATAAATCAATTTTGGGATTGGTGAGATCATAAAATTCAGAGCCCAATCATTGAATCATAGGATATGGCCCAAAATGGCATGAACTAGGGAGAATGATCTAGAAGGGAATATTCTATATTCTTTTGAATTAAGGATAAGAACAATAGTACAATTTGCAATTCCACTCACTCTCTCACTCTCCCTTAGCTGCGAATAACAGCCATAATTCACCCCATTTTCATTTATTTTTATTGTTTGCAAATTGTACTAAATCATGGCCTTCCATTTAAATGTGAAATCCAATCCCCACCCTTCATTTGAATCAAAATGGCACTTATGTAATAAGCTTTATGGAAAAATACAATTTTGTAAATGAGCTTATCCTTCACCCCACTCATTATGCTGCACACCCAGCCCTCTCTCTCCTCACTTTATTGCCCTTAATCCATGTGATAATGCATCTTGACAATTGATTCAATTTCTTTCTCAAATCCTATTGATTTACAAGAGATACATTGTCATAAATACCCTTAAGTTTTCACCCCATATAAAACCCAAAAATAAGACCAAAGGCACACACACACTCTCATTTTACCCTAGCACACTCCTCTCCTCTCCTTCTCCTCTCTAAAGGCCGAACCCTCTCACTCTCCTCCTCCATCTTCTTTCTCAAGTTTCATCCACCAAATCACCTTAGATTCACTCCATATTCATACATCTTCCTTTTTCCACCTTTGATTCCATTTCTATACCACAAAGGAGCTTACTTTCTTCAAATTTGCGTGGCATTGTTGGTGTTCTTGGTTTTGATCTTCATTTTTCTACTCTTTTCTAGTTGATCTTGAGGTAAGCATCATATCTCTTGCATTTTAACTATTAGCATGTAAATCTCTTTTCTACTCCTCTATCCACTCTAAGAGGCTTAGAGGGTTCATTTCAAACACTATGTCAAGGACATTGGGAGCCTTGGGTGTTTGAAGGGAACCCTTGGCCTTGAGGAGAGGTTTCTTGTGTTTTCACCATAGTGTTCTTGCATTTTTCATACTCATTTTGTCATTTTTGCATGAATAAAAATTTCCATGTGATATATGCATCTTATTGTTCATGTCATAACTTGCAAGTTTGAATTTTGTTTTGATCTAGAGGGATGTAATAGGTTCGGTTTTAGGCCTTAAGAATTAGGGTTTTGTTTGCCTTCCTTTTACTCTTTGATCTTTGTGTAAATAAATGCTTGATTTGCATAATGTGTTCCATGTGTTGATTATGAGTTTTGGCATAAAAAACTTTTTGTTTATGTTCATATAGGGTTCGGCCTTAGAGGCCCTTTTGGTGCTCATCTTTGTGCTAAAAATTGCATTGCTTGATCTTGTGTAGATGAATATAAATGTGTTAGGGTGTTTTTAACCTTTTCAACCATTCATTTATTTTTTTACCTTACCACTCATTAATCTTTTACCAAAAGTAAAAAAACATGTTACCTTTTTACTTTACTATCTCATTAAATAATTACCATTCACCTCATGCATTTTTTACTTTACCATCTCATTAAGTAATTACCATTCACCTCATGCATTTTTACTTTACCATTCACTAACTTTTTACTAAAAGTTTTACCACTTACCAATTTGCAAAAATACCCAAAACATTTTCTCACTTGCATTTCCCACTTTTTATCTTCATAAAATAAACCCCAAAACATTTTTACCACTTTCAAAACAAAAACATTTCATCTCATTTCCTAAACACTAAAAACCCAAAAACATTTTACCACTTTCTTACTTAAACCTTTCATCATTCCTTACCAAATTACTTTCACATTCATGCATCCTCATTCACACTTAGTCTATGTGACGCTCTCATGCATCCTCATATGTTCATGTACCTTGCTTCCTTTTATGTGCTAGTCATTCATTCACTTGTATGCTTTGCATCCATTCTTAAATGCTCATGCATCCCTTAACACCATGTCTTGCATTCAAACATGCATATTCATTCCTTGTATATTCATGCATCCTCATATACTTACTTAATCATGTATTCAATTAATCATGTGTGCAAGTGTTCATGGCAACTTGTAAATATTCTTCATGTTTGCTTTGCCTATGCTTTTCTTTGTTGTCTCGGTTTTGAATAAAAAAGGATTTGTAATGTTCTACTCTCTTTTCAAGTCCAAAATCAAATGTTTTCAAATAAAAACCTAAGGCATTTTTCATAAACAAATCATTAGCCATCACTCGAAGCCATTGCTTGTTTGATCGTTAATGATGGAGTTACTAGTGGTAGTCACTCGAAGCTTTTGCTTGTTTGACTATCATGAAAGCTCCCACACCTTAATCAAATACAAATTAATTCAAAAACAATATGAGTCATTAGTGGTAATCATCACTATGATTCATCCTTTTCCAAAATCATTTCAAAAAAGATAATAAAACGTTGCAACTAGTGATCACTTGAGTAATTGCTCGATTGATTACCGGTTCCAACACTTTTCTTTCAAGTTAATAATGAACGCCACTCGAAGCCATTGCTTGTTTGGTATTCATGAACGCTTGAGTCATATTTCCAAAAACCCAAAGATAAGATAAAGACAAAACACAGATTTTCTCAAGATTAAGAACCAAGAACTACGTAGCTTTGATCCCTCATCTCATTGAGGGTACGTAGGAGCGGGTCACATCCCGTCAAGCACTCTTTTAAAAAATCTAAGTTTAGTTTCACTTTTCAAAGATCTCAAAAAGATTTCTTTCTCTCTTGTTTTCTAAAAAACTCTTTCAAATAAAAAGGAAAAGAAAAGAAGTAGAACGATTCATTTCAAATCAAACACTTCAAAACCACATATCGAATTAATGGTTCCCTTTCGGTAGAAAGGAGGTATGGGGTGCTAATACCTTCCCCACACCTAACCGACCCCCGAACCTACATCTCAAAGTTTTCGAAAGACCAATTGCTTTCCAAAAGGTTTTCCTAATATTTTCCTTAATAAATGTTAGTGGCGGCTTCATTGAAAGATTTTCTTTTTAGAAAAGTTGTAAACGAGGAAGGTTCTCCCTCGGGGACTTTTTCGGGCGCAACAGCTGGCGACTTCACTGGGGAATTTTTTTTAAAAAAAAACAATAAGTGGGTCAAGCCTAATTAATCCGATATGTGTGGTTCAAAGTGTTTGATTTGAATTATTTTTCGTTTTTACTTCTTCATTTCCTTACCTTTTTCCTTTTCTTTCTTCATATGCTTGTAATTATGCATGCTTTCCCCCATCTATTATAATCCCTTCTTCTCTGCTCCTTTTCTTGAGGTAAGCTATATATGGTTGACACCTTAGGTTAGTTCATTTGTTTTGAAGTGATACTAAACCTTAGGGTAGACGACATGTTACCGCTTGTTTATACATGCGGGTGAGTGCTTTTTCCTTGCAGTGGGGAGGGTAGATTTTTAGAAAGTATGTCCTCAATCACACACTTTCACACCTTACATTTTGTATGTTATGAGTGGGCTCCTATGCCGGATCCAACAAATACCTAGGAGAGTGGAGAGCGATTAGTGAGTATCATTCGAGACCTTCGCCGTGCATCGACACTCATGAAAGTCTCAACAGAGCACGCTTTCTCATGACGCTTCACACTTGGTAGTTCTCACATTTGTGGGTGTCGGCATGAGGATTCTATAGCTCGATAGCCATTGTGAGGGTGTGAATTAGAACTACATGGAAGGAACCTTTGAAGTTGCCCTAGAACTTAGGATTCCCACCTTTGTAGGACACAAGGACATACAAATTGTGTGTTGCATTGTAGTTTAGACATGTCTTTCCTAAAAAAAGGGAGATTTTCAAAAAAAAAAAAAAAAATATAAAAAGAAAGGGTTGCCATTGTAGCTTTTTTTTCTTTTGTCGTTCGCACAAAGTGACATATGACCCACTTTTCAAAAAAAAAAGAAGAAAGAGTTACCATCTGTAGCTTTTTCTCCTACGGTCTATATGGAGCAATTGTCACGGTCCACACTTTCAAAAAAGGAAACACGAGTTATCATGAAATAAAGTTTTTTTAACCTTGCATTTGCATAAAGCATCATCGTCATTTGCATACATCCCCGCATTGCATAAAACAAAAACTTGATAAAATTCATACATGCATTTTTTCTCTATCTCATTAAGGTTTGTTAGGAGTGCATTCTCCGTGACGTGTGCATTTCCATTCACGAAGGCTTTTTCCCCTAATTGTCTCGAAAGATCCAAAAAATCGTGTCGCGTCTCATGCATTATTGTTTTCCTTTTTCACAAATCATGAAAAAATAATACATTAACATCTCATTTTGCATGCATTTTCACAAGAATCATATCTTTCCACGCACTAAAAATAATTGCTAGTATCATGCATTCCATTTCATTACATAAAAAAAACAATTATCATCTTCATAGCATAAGCATTTCATTTATAATCAAAAAGAGGAAAAAGCTCCTCGCCAAGTTCATCCAAAACATGGCATTCATGCATAAGCATTATTTCAAAAAGGACACATGAGAACTACGTGACGCTTTGATTCCTCAAGGAGGATACGAGAAGCGGGTCCACCCCGTCAAGCATAACAAATAAAAATTTCATTTTGAAAAAGTGTCTTTCTCACATCATTCGAAAATGCATTTCATTTTGCATCAAAATCACAAAAACCTCTTAGAATAATTGCACTTTTCAAGTGATCATGTTTCCACGCATTTGCATATATAATGTTTTCACATACAATAAAGGTTTTGATGAGAGACGAGGCGGCTTTTGCGGAATAGTCATTCTTTCAAAAAAATAAATAGAAAAATATAATAGAAAATAAAAAATTTTGCATCTCCTCCATTCCTCGATAAATGATCAAGAAGTTCGTCAAAATTCCTATCTGTCCTAATCGGTGTTAACTCTTTGTGAAACATGCCTTTAGTGAACATGCTTCGTCATTTCTTTTCGTCCATATGCTCATGTCATGTGTCCTGTCTTAAGGAAGAGAGTCATTGGTTTGTCAGCAAAGCAACTTTAGTCTCAAGATTCATGGCAACCAATCAAGGAAACCTAGTGATTGAGAGTCTCGGCAATTCAGTCCAGATAACCCGATTGTGGAAGTCCTCAAGCGGCTAGCCCAAGGGAATCAGGCACTAGTCCTAGAGAATCGGATCGTTAAATAATAAAGTCGGGGTGATAGAAATGCAGATGGATGCGATAAGAATGCAGATGAGTGAAATGATGGACGTCCCGCAAGCTTTGAAAAATGGGGCCACTCACCGGCTTATCTGGCTGTCGTAAACCCGGGAGAGGCTGCAACCATCCTTCCTACCTCGGACCCGCTGAAAGCTGTGGATCGCTATTCCTCATCCGGATTTGGGGTCAATCATCCCGCTCACGCCAGGAGAGTCTTGATCCACATGAGGTTTCTATTTTCAATGTGAATGGTGATCCTCAAGGTCACCTATTCGAGAATTCTCAACCCAGAGATCAGTTGCATGAGTTGGAAAAGCGCTTGAAAACCATAGAGGATTCAAAAACCAAAGCTAAAGACGCCCGTGATCTATGTCTTGTTCCAGACTTGGTTGTTCCCCCAAAGATGAAGGTGCTTGGTCTTTGACCAATATTGTGGTACCGGCTGCCCAAAATACACGTAACCATGTACGCCCGAAGGATGACCGCATACAATCACGACGACAAACTGCTCATCCACTACTTCCAGTATACAGCCTAACCGGGGCATCTCTGGATTGGTACATGCAGTTGCAGCCTTCTGACATCCACAATTGGAAGGACCTTTCTGAGGCTTTCTTAAAGGAGTACGAATACAACAAAGACATGGCTCCGGATCGGATTCAATTGGGCAAAGATATGAGCAAGAAAGATCATGAGTCCTTTAAGGAATATGCTCAAAGATGGAGAAATACGGTGCCCGGTGAAGAAGCCACCATCGATCGAGAAGGAAATAGTGTACATGTTCATGGAGACTCTCCCGGTTGTTTTCTATGAGCGATTTGGTTGGAAGTGGGTCCTTAAGCTTCTCGGATGTGATCAAAGTAGGGGCAAGGCTTGAAGTCGGGATGAAAAGAGGAAGAATCCCTTGCAACCCTACTTTGGCGCCAACAATGCTAATGATTTGCCCCGCAAAGAAAACGGAGGAATCAATGCTATAGCGGGACAAGGAAAGTCACGTCGATGCGACCCCATTCCTATGTCATACAATCGATTTGTGCAGCTATCTAATCAACCATGGGTTGGTCTCTCCTCGTGGGATGAAGCCGAGTCCAACCTCCATTCCCAAGAAGATACAATGCAAAGGGTGCTGTGAATTCCATTCTCGTGCAATTGGCCACTTCATCGAGAATTGTCATCCTTTGAAGCGGTTGGTTCAAAATCTTATTGACACAAAGCAGTTGACCTTTGATGAGAGAAGTGAAGGACTAAACCCTTTGAGATCGAAATTTGTCAGTAGGGATGGCGATAGTTGAAGAGGATCGAGGTGTTGATCGTCAAGCATTTGTGTTTTCGTCATGCATTTTTATGTAATGCAATCCTCTGCTCGCCAAGGCCTTAGGATATTTCAATAAGGTACAGTTTCCTTTTCAAAGATTATCATCAATAAAAGTTATCCTTTTGATCACTTTGGTTCAAGTTCGTCATTGCCCCTGCTTTATCATAATTCCATCCATGCATCTTTGACTTTTGGCTCATTTTAACGCTTTAAGTCCTCCATGCTGGGGCAAGTTTGAGGTCACTAATTTCTCTTGTTGATATCATATTCTTTCAGTGCAAGTCCTTTAAAAAAAAAAAAAAAAACGTCCGGTGGATTGAAAACTCGCAAAGAGCGGTCCAGGCAAAAGTTAGGGCATAAAAAAAAAACAAAACAAATGCAAAGAAAGGAGCAAACACATATAGATAGATGAACTGTTGTCATGTTTTACGAAAAATAAGCAATCGGAATTTGAAATGAAGTATGGCCATCTCCCCATACCGTCAAGAACCCAAAATCCCAGAAAGTCCCTTTCCTACCTACCTTAAGCCAAGAAAAAACTAAACTCAAAAATATACCCTCAAATCACCCTAGACAAGGATCATCTCAAATATAAAAAAAAACAGTGCATCACTTTTTATCAGCTCACCCGAGTAAAAAAAAAAAAAAAAAAAAAAAAGAAAAAGAGAAAATCAAAAAAAGGGGGGATTCAAAAATGAAAATCCCAAAACAAAGGAAAACACAAAGAAATGTAAGTGGTGAGCTGATACATGTTACCACAAAACATAAAAGATCCTTGTCTCAATAAACCTTCAAACACTTCATCATTCCCATACACCCTCCTTCCATAAAGCGCAAACACTTCCCCTTTGACCGCGGAATCCCGCTCTCCACAAACCCTTAGCCAGAATAAAATTTCCAAGCACCTCATCAAACCAAATAACCATCATAAATCGTCGATCGTCACCAATGCCGAATAAAAATCACCCTACCATTAGCCCTAAGCACTTCATCCACCCCAATCATCCTTCCTCCACAAAACACCACAACCCCAAAAAGTCCATTCCGATCAATGATGATTCTTTGTTGTTTTCTCAAATTTTAAATCTTAGGACAACTAAGTTTATCTTTTACAATGTGTTCGCCAAAAGAAAAAAACAAACGATCGAGAAAAAGAAAGGCGATCAAGAAAAAACAAACCCTCGGAAAAAGAGATGAGGAACAAAAACAAACGATCGAGAAAAAAGAAAGTGTGAGAAAAAGAAAGACTTGCACTTCAAACGCATTCAAGTGCATTGAAACAAGGTTTAGTGATCACCAAGTGAGGTTTCTTTCGGACCAAAGGTCAAGACATTAGTAGAAAACCAAAGAATTGCACCGAGAACACCGCTCGGATCTAAAAGTTGGGGCATTCTCTTCACCACCCGCCCACCCTAGTCAGGGAAAGTGCATTCGGTGTCCATCCATGGTCATTCATCCTTTCACGTGTGTCGGTAGTGGCACTAGTTCTTGTGTATTTGCTCTTTCACTCCGCTTCCTTTCACACTCCGGTTGCCAATACTACCAGACAGGGGCAAGTCAATCATTCACAGTCGCCAAAAGGCCTGAATTGGGGAAGCTTGGCATTCATCCTAAACACTCACCTGGCGTCTGCATATTCATGTGTGTTCACTTGGCAATGTTTCATAGAGAAAGCACAAGATTGTTATTGAAAGTTCAGTTATCATGGAATGGAGAAAAACATAAATGAGTTTGTTTGTAAATAAAAACCCTGAGAACACCGGGGTTTTAAATCAAAATTAGCTTTTTCAAAAAGAATGATCCAGATTCACCTCCACTTTTTGCACCCAAGTCTCGTGTCTCATCATTACAAAAATGTTCATCAAAACTGTTTAAATACCCAAAATTCATGTCATATCATGCATCAAAGCATTGCATTTACATCCTCACATCACAAAATATGGAAATTCTTTAACCAGTTATCTTGGCGCGTGAGGGTCGCTTAAAGTTGACCGTTTGTAGGGCTATAGTGCTCGCCTTCATCCTTAGGGATTAGGTTGTTATCATGTAGGGCTTTAGTGCTCGCCTTCATCCTTAGGGATTAGGTTGTTATCTTGTAGGGCTTTAGTGCTCGCCTTCATCCTTAGGGATTAGGTTGTTATCATGTAGGGCTTTAGTGCTCGCCTTCATCCTTAGGGATTAGGTTGTTATCTTGTAGGGCTTTAGTGCTCGCCTTCATCCTTAGGGATTAGGTTGTTATCATGTAGGGCTTTAGTGCTCGCCTTCATCCTTAGGGATTAGGTTGTTATCTTTGAGGGTTTTAGTGCTCGCCTTAATCCTAGGGATTAGGTTGTTACCTTGTAGGCGCTTAAAGTGTTGACCCTCAGAAAAAAAAAAGAAAAAAGAGAAAAAAAGAAAGCAATCAAAGAAGAAAATCAAAACATAATATCCAGCATTCCACTAAATCATCGCATCGCATACGCTCGCATAACATGCATTTGCATAATAGACCCTGCATAACATGCATTACATAAAATCATGCACTCATCAGTCATGCATCATGAAGTAAAGAAAAAATTCAGGCGTTTGCATTACATTCACCATGAAAAAAAAAAAAAAAAAACAGCAATCATGGCATTTGCATTGCATGCGTTTGTTCATTTCACTTGCAGGTACAGAGATGGATAGGTACTTCAGTATTAGTGTTCAACTTCAAGTTCCGGAGAGAACCTCTCTCGGGAGAGATCGAGAAAAAGAAAAGAGCGTCAAGCGCAAAAAAGAAGAAAAGAGAGCGCCCAAGCACGCGAAGAAGAAGAAAGAGAGCGTCAAGCACGCAAAAAAGAAAAGAGAGAGCGCCAAGCGCGCAAAAAAGAGAAAAAGAGAGCGCCCAAGCGCGCAAAAGAGAAAAGATCGAGAAAGGAAGAAAGAAAAAGAAAAAGAAAAGAGAGCGCCCAAGCGCGCAAAAGAAGAAAAGATCGAGAAAGAAAGAAAGAGAAAAAGAAAGAGAGCGCGCCAAGCGCGCAAAGGAAGAAGAAAAAGAGCGCCCAAGTGCGCAAAAGAAGAAAAGAGAGGCGTCCAAGCGCAAAAGCGAAAAGATCGAGAAAGGAAGAAAGAAAAGAGAAAAAAAAGAGAGCGTCCAAGCGCAAAAGAGAAAAGATCGAGAAAGAAAGAAAGAGAAAAAAAAAAAAGCGCCCAAGCGCGCAAAGGAAGAAAAGAGAGCGTCCAGCGCGCGAGAAGAAAAGAGAGCGTCAAGCGCGCAGTAAGAGGAAAAAGAGCGCCCAAGTGTGCAAAAGAAGAAAAAAAGCGTCCAAGCGCGAGAAGAGGAAAAGAGAGCGCCCAAGTGTGCAAAAGAGGTCTCACATCGTATCACGAGCAACGCGATGGACCGCGACCCCATGCGGCGCAGCGGAATAGTTGTATCGACCTAAGATACGATGGGACGCCGTAGATTGATCTCGTATATCGGTTCAGGCCGATAACGATCCCCGGCCGCTCGAAAGACCAAAGATTTCAGGAAGCGTGCTCCTCCAAGCCGCGTGCAAACTTCGGATTCGCCAAGAGTTCGTTTAAGGATTACGAGTTTTAGGCAACTGGGCATTTTACCGCTTACCGCGCCAAGTGCCCATTTCTTGCCAAAGACGCCCGGTACCGCTTTTACTTTTTTTCACAAGACGCTAAGTGTTCATTTATCGCTTTTACAAAATATAGAAGGCTAAGTCGGATGTGCATTGAAGTAGTCATCCTGATAGGACGCTTGAATTGATCACTCAAGTATTCAAAAAAAAAAAATCCGAGTTTCCCAAATGGACAAAATTGGCATGATTTACGAATTCTTTATTTCTATTTTATCTTGAAATATGTATTGCGCGATTCATATTTCTTGATAAAATCCAAATAAAGAGAAGCAATTGTCATACCACAATTTTGTCAAACTTAGGTCAAAACCTAATTTTCCCCAAAAATAATCAAATTTAAAAAGTAAAAAACATCATGCATTGCATTTAGGTTTTAAAGTCATTTCAAAGTTTCTAAAACCATTTTTGGAGTTGGAATGCACTTTTAGACAAATTAGGGTTTTTCAAGACAAAAGGGTATTTTGGTCATTTTGCAAATAAAGGACAATTCCTCAAAGCAAGTCATCCAACATGCATTTCAAGGTACTAGAGGTCACTCCTAGAGAAAAATCATTTTTGAAGTGGAAATGTGTTTTGAGTGCAAAAGCTAGGGGTTTTAGAGTGAAAGGGCATTTTGGTCATTTCACAATAAAAGCGGTCTTTCATCCCAAATCCTTGAATAATCATCAATGATTTATTTGAGGATATTTGTGCTCCATTGTGATTATTTTTGTGCATAAATATTAAACCTTTTTGCCTAAAAACCTAGTTTTTGGATGGAGGGGTAAAATGGTCTTTTCCTTTGAGGTGGGGTAAATAAATCAATTTTGGGATTGGTGAGATCATAAAATTCAGAGCCCAATCATTGAATCATAGGATATGGCCCAAAATGGCATGAACTAGGGAGAATGATCTAGAAGGGAATATTCTATATTCTTTTGAATTAAGGATAAGAACAATAGTACAATTTGCAATTCCACTCACTCTCTCACTCTCCCTTAGCTGCGAATAACAGCCATAATTCACCCCATTTTCATTTATTTTTATTGTTTGCAAATTGTACTAAATCATGGCCTTCCATTTAAATGTGAAATCCAATCCCCACCCTTCATTTGAATCAAAATGGCACTTATGTAATAAGCTTTATGGAAAAATACAATTTTGTAAATGAGCTTATCCTTCACCCCACTCATTATGCTGCACACCCAGCCCTCTCTCTCCTCACTTTATTGCCCTTAATCCATGTGATAATGCATATTGACAATTGATTCAATTTCTTTCTCAAATCCTATTGATTTACAAGAGATACATTGTCATAAATACCCTTAAGTTTTCACCCCATATAAAAACCCAAAAATAAGACCAAAGGCACACACACACTCTCATTTTACCCTAGCACACTCCTCTCCTCTCCTTCTCCTCTCTAAAGGCCGAACCCTCTCACTCTCCTCCTCCATCTTCTTTCTCAAGTTTCATCCACCAAATCACCTTAGATTCACTCCATATTCATACATCTTCCTTTTTCCACCTTTGATTCCATTTCTATACCACAAAGGAGCTTACTTTCTTCAAATTTGCGTGGCATTGTTGGTGTTCTTGGTTTTGATCTTCATTTTTCTACTCTTTTCTAGTTGATCTTGAGGTAAGCATCATATCTCTTGCATTTTAACTATTAGCATGTAAATCTCTTTTCTACTCCTCTATCCACTCTAAGAGGCTTAGAGGGTTCATTTCAAACACTATGTCAAGGACATTGGGAGCCTTGGGTGTTTGAAGGGAACCCTTGGCCTTGAGGAGAGGTTTCTTGTGTTTTCACCATAGTGTTCTTGCATTTTTCATACTCATTTTGTCATTTTTGCATGAATAAAAATTTCCATGTGATATATGCATCTTATTGTTCATGTCATAACTTGCAAGTTTGAATTTTGTTTTAATCTAGAGGGATGTAATAGGTTCGGTTTTAGGCCTTAAGAATTAGGGTTTTTGTTTGCCTTCCTTTTACTCTTTGATCTTTGTGTAAATAAATGCTTGATTTGCATAATGTGTTCCATGTGTTGATTATGAGTTTTGGCATAAAAAACTTTTTGTTTATGTTCATATAGGGTTCGGCCTTAGAGGCCCTTTTGGTGCTCATCTTTGTGCTAAAAATTGCATTGCTTGATCTTGTGTAGATGAATATAAATGTGTTAGGGTGTTTTTAACCTTTTCAACCATTCATTTATTTTTTTACCTTACCACTCATTAATCTTTTACCAAAAGTAAAAAAACATGTTACCTTTTTACTTTACTATCTCATTAAATAATTACCATTCACCTCATGCATTTTTTACTTTACTATCTCATTAAATAATTACCATTCACCTCATGCATTTTTTACTTTACCATCTCATTAAGTAATTACCATTCACCTCATGCATTTTTACTTTACCATTCACTAACTTTTTACTAAAAGTTTTACCACTTACCAATTTGCAAAAATACCCAAAACATTTTCTCACTTGCATTTCCCACTTTTTATCTTCATAAAATAAACCCCAAAACATTTTTACCACTTTCAAAACAAAAACATTTCATCTCATTTCCTAAACACTAAAAACCCAAAAACATTTTACCACTTTCTTACTTAAACCTTTCATCATTCCTTACCAAATTACTTTCACATTCATGCATCCTCATTCACACTTAGTCTATGTGACGCTCTCATGCATCCTCATATGTTCATGTACCTTGCTTCCTTTTATGTGCTAGTCATTCATTCACTTGTATGCTTTGCATCCATTCTTAAATGCTCATGCATCCCTTAACACCATGTCTTGCATTCAAACATGCATATTCATTCCTTGTATATTCATGCATCCTCATATACTTACTTAATCATGTATTCAATTAATCATGTGTGCAAGTGTTCATGGCAACTTGTAAATATTCTTCATGTTTGCTTTGCCTATGCTTTCACTGTTGTCTCGGTTTTGAATAAAAAAGGATTTGTAATGTTCTACTCTCTTTTCAAGTCCAAAATCAAATGTTTTCAAATAAAAACCTAAGGCATTTTTCATAAACAAATCATTAGCCATCACTCGAAGCCATTGCTTGTTTGATCGTTAATGATGGAGTTACTAGTGGTAGTCACTCGAAGCTTTTGCTTGTTTGACTATCATGAAAGCTCCCACACCTTAATCAAATACAAATTAATTCAAAAACAATATGAGTCATTAGTGGTAATCATCACTATGATTCATCCTTTTCCAAAATCATTTCAAAAAAGATAATAAAACGTTGCAACTAGTGATCACTTGAGTAATTGCTCGATTGATTACGGTTCCAACACTTTTCTTTCAAGTTAATAATGAGCGCCACTCGAAGCCATTGCTTGTTTGGTATTCATGAGCGCTTGAGTCATATTTCCAAAAACCCAAAGATAAGATAAAGACAAAACATGATTTTCTCAAGATTAAGAACCAAGAACTACGTAGCTTTGATCCTCATCTCATTGAGGGTACGTAGGAGCGGGTCACATCCGTCAAGCACTCTTTTAAAAATCTAAGTTTAGTTTCACTTTTCAAAGATCTCAAAAGATTTCTTTCTCTCTTGTTTTCTAAAAACTCTTTCAAATAAAAAGGAAAAGAAAAGAAGTAGAACGATTCATTTCAAATCAAACACTTCAAAACCACATATCGAATTAATGGTTCCCTTTCGGTAGAAAGGAGGTATGAAGTGCTAATACCTTCCCACACCTAACCGAACCCCAGAACCTACATCTCAAAGTTTTGAAAGACCAATTGCTTTCCAAAAGGTTTTCCTAATATTTTCCTTAATAAATGTTAGTGGCGGCTTCATTGAAAGATTTTCTTTTTAGAAAAGTTGTAAGCGAGGAAGGTTCTCCTCGGGGACTTTTTTAGGCGCAACAACAACAAATCTTTATCGTTATCACCAAAGCGCCGGCCATGACACAAATCGGTGCAACGCCTTAAAAGACGACATTGAAGACCTTATCAAAAAAGGAAAACTCGGGCAGTATGTCAGAAAGCCATTCCAACAAGAAAAAAGCATCAAACAGGAGAAAGAGGTTGACGAAGTAAGAGGGAAAGAAATCGTAGATTATAAGGAAGAGCCAGACACTCGAAGGAGTAGAGGCCGACCTGTGGTGATGGTAATCTCAGGTGGTGAAGTCCAAGGAGCTACAGCAAGAACAATCAAAAGAAAGTGGAAGGAAATTCAATGTGTAGCATCTACATCATCGGCCCAACCAGTAGCAACTCGTCCCCCTCTGTCATTTGGAGATGACGATCTTCTAAACGGGAAGGTAAACGAAGACATTCCACTGTTAATCTCGTGATAATGGCCGAGAAAGAGATAAGAAGAATTTTAATTGACCAAGGCAGCTCTTGTGACATTATGTTCTTCGATGTACTGGAGAAAATTGGAATTACACCAAGGGAACTTTTTCCCTATCACGGAACGCACCTCTCTGGTTTCAATGGTTCCCGAACTAGACCGATGGGTTACATAGACTTAAGGGTCACTTTTGGAGAGGAACCTTTATCTCGGACAATTTTGGTTAAATTCATGGTACTACCTTGCTCATCAATCTACAATTGCATCATTGGAAGGCCGACTTTGGGGAAACTCGGGGCGGTGACTTCCACTGTACAACTGAAAATGAAGTTTCACTCTCAAAGCAACGAGGTGGTAACTATCAATGCCGATCTAGAATCTTCCGAAAGATGCTATTACCTCCTTCTCAAAGCTGAAATTTCTGCAAGAGACAAAGCCGAACTTGCATCAAAGAGTACGTCTGCGAAAGAAGAGAAAGTGAAGTTTTCCGAGGTAAATGTGATGGATTTAGACGCACGCGCCGATCACGAGAGCTCGGACGAAGAGAAAGGTAGCACTCGGCATCCTCATTCGGAGAAAAGGCGAACGACCAAAACCGGACGGGAATTCATCGAGTGATATTGGGAGATGATCCAACAAAAGCGATCAAGATAAGATCGCGGACCTACCGGACGAAATAAAAGAGAATTAACCCGATTGCTTGAGGAACACGCCGATCTCTTTGCTTGGTCGGGTGAAGACATGCTGGCATACCACTGAAGTCGCTTGCCATCATTTGTCAATATATCACGATGCAAAGTGGGTTGCCCAACGCAAAAGGGTGCGAGAATATCGAGAAGATCAAGCAACGACCAAGGCGGTAGATGACTTAGTAAAAGCTAATTTTGTAATCGAGCTCAAATATACTACTTGGCTCTCAAACCACTGTACTTGTTAAAAATCAAATGGAAAATGGCGCATGTGCATTGATTATACCGATCTCAATAGGTCATGTCCTAAGGATGCTTTTAGGTTCCAAATATTGATCGACTAGTCGATCATGCATCGAGATTTGGTTTATTATCATTCATGGATGCATATTCGGGATATAACCAAATCCCAATGTTTCCCGATCAAGAGAAAGCGCTTTTATGGTGAAAGCGGAAATTTTTGTTACCGAGTTATGCCTTTCGGTCTCAAAAATGCAGGAGCAACGTGTCGAGAGAATGATGAGCGAGTTTTCAAAAACCGGATCGGGCGAAATGTAGAAGTATACTTAGATGATATGATTGCAAAGAGTGAGCAAGCAAATCGTCATGTTACCGATCTCAAAGAACTTTTTTCAGAGATAAGGAAAAACAGGATGAGATTAAATCCGGAGAAATGCACTTTCGGGGTCAAAGCCGGGAAAGTTCTTGGGATTCTATCTCACTGAAAGAGGGATTGAGGCAAACCGGACAAATGCAAGTCGGTGACGGAGATGAAAACCCCAAACACCAAGAAAGAAATTCGAAACTTAACGGCATGATTGCGGCTCTATCTCGGTTCATCTCAAATGCCGCTTTTAAATCACTACCCCTTTTTAAACTTTTAAAAAAGGAATCTGAATTTATCTGGACCACAGAACGGGATGAGGCGCTCACCCAGCTAAAAAAGATATTATCAGAACCTCCGATATTAACCCGACCTGAACCAGAGGAAGTATTATATTTATATCTCTCAATATCTGAGGAAGCATTAGGCAAGCGACTGGTCAGAAACAAAAGAGGATGAGCCGGTTTACTTTGTGAGCAAAGCTTTACAAGGGCGAAACGATATCAAAAATAGAGAAAATAGCTCTGGCTTTAGTAATAGCTACTCGGCGACTCCGACATTATTTTGTTTCTCACCAAGTAGTGGTTCGAACAAACCATCCGATCAGACAAATCCTACATCGTCCAGACCTTTCAGGAAGAATAATAAAGTGGGCAGTAGAGCTGTCTGAATTCGGTATCAAATATGAATCAAGATCGGCAATGAAAGCTCAAGTGTTAGCCGACTTTGTAGCAGAAATGACTTGCGAGGCGAGAATGAAGTATGGACAATCCATGTCGATGGCTCTTCCAATCCCAAAGGAGTGGGGTGGAATTATTCTTGAAAGTCCTTGCAGAGTGGTTATAGAATTGTCACTCACTTTCAAATTTACAACATCAAATAATCAAGCTGAATACGAAGCATGCATTGCAGGCCTACGATTGGCTTCAGATCTCCGTATCACTCGGTTAAATCTCCATACTGATTCACTCCTCGTGGTCTCCCAGATCGGGGGACAGTACGAAGCAAAAGAGCCAATCCTCCAAAAATATCTGAATCATGTCAAGAAACTCCTCACCGAATTTGATTTCGCGAGGTTAAACATGTCCCGAGAACAAACAACATTCGGGCGATGTTCTTTCCAAATTAGCAAGCACCAAAACTACGGGAAATCACCGGTCAGTTATACAAGAGATCCTCAACAAACCTAGTTTTGAGGATGACTTACACTCGATGTCATCAGTGTACGTAATAAGTGAAGACCAAACATGGATTGCTCCTATCTTGAATTACATCATGTCGAAGCGCAGAACCTTCCGATCTGAAAAAGCCAAGATCGTCCAGAAGAAAAGCAACATCTTTTGCGGTGTTCAATGAGCGGTTTGTACAAGAAGGCACTCTCTTCACCGTTATTGAAATGTCTAGAACAGACGGAGGCTGACTATGTGTTAATGGAAATTCATGAAGGAATATGTGGCCAACATTTAGGTGGTAGGTCCTTAGCCAGGAAGGTGTTAAGGGCAGGATACTTTTGGCCAACCATTGAAGCTGATGCAAGGAACTATGTGAAGAAATGTCCGAATTGCGATTCACGCAAAGCGTTCACATTGCACCTCCTACCGGTCTCACTACTCTCTCCTCCCCATGGCCTTTTGCATGGTGGGGGATAGACCTTCTAGGACCTTTTCCAAAAGCCCCCGGGAGAAATAAGTTCTTAATTGTGGCAGTTGATTATTTTACTAAATGGATTAAGGCCAAACCACTATCTGTTATTAAGGCAAAGAACTGCATCTCTTTTTTCCGAAAAGAAATAATTACAGATTCGGGGTGCGAGATGGTAATCACGGACAATGGGACTCAATTCGATAAAGGATTCGGGGAAGTTGATGTCCGATCTTAAAATCAAGCATCGATTCACGTCGGTGGAGCATCCCCAAACAAACGGTCAAGTAGAAGCAGCAAACAAAGTACTTCTCAACGGATTGAAGAAAAGGTTAGACAATGCTAAAGGAAATTGGGTTGAAGAGCTCCCTTATGTCTTGTGGGCGTACAAAACAACTCTCCCAAAGCTCCACAGAGAAGCGCCTTTCAGGTTATCATATGGGGAGCGAAGCGATCATCCCGATCGAAATCGGAGAACCTGTCTTGAGAGAACCACAAATCCGAAATCACACGAAGACAACGAACAAGCTTTACGAGAAGAGCTGGATCTTATAGAAGAAATCTGAGATCACGCATCCCTCAAGGAAGCTATCAACAAACAAAGGATAGCCACCCGTTATAATCAGAAAGTCGTCCCAAGGGATTTTGATGTCGGTGACCTCGTCTTGAGAAGAGCCGATGTGGGATTGAAAAATGCATCACAAGGCAAGCTAGCACCGAGGCCCGGGAAGGTCCATATCGAGTCACGACAAAAGCGGAAATGGCGCTTTCGAGCTAGAAACTCTAGAAGGCAAGGCGATCCCAAGAACATGGGCGCCACCAAACTCAAGAAATATTATAGTTAGACTTGCTTTGCTAAGGCATTCTAGTTCCGATCTTGTTTAAAATAGACTTGCTTTGCTAAGGCATTCTATTTCCGATCTTATTTAATATAGACTTGCTTTGCTAAGGCATTCTATTTCCGATCTTATTTAATATAGACTTGCTTTGCTAAGGCATTCTATTTCCGATCTTATTTAATATAGACTTGTTTTGCTAAGGCATTCTATTTCCGATCTTATTTCTATATGATTCAAAACATCATAAACTTGTTTAAAACAGAAGGGAAGAGATATCCGAGGTAAAGACGCATTCACAAAGGAAGCCAAAAATATAACAGGTTAATACAGAGATATCATTACAAAAAATACCGGTTACAGCCGGTCCCTCAGTTTCAAAAAACAGATGAAAATAAACAAATTACACATCTTTTGGATAAACGATCCTTGACACTTCGTCAGATTCCGGGTCAAACTCAACAATATGACCATCATGAACCCCGTACTCCGGGTTAAGAATATCACGATCGGCAATAAAGTCGGGATTAACTACGGCGACTTGGTCAAGGGCGTTATTAAAAGCCTCAACAATGCCCTCTTGACCCATTTGAATAGCCTTCTTCCGATCTTCCAGAGCTTTAACATTTAGAGCAGTGAGCTTCTCAATCTGTTCCTGAAGCTCTGGAAAATTATGGGCCGAGGTCGAAGCCATCAACTCCGCGATCTTAGCATCTTTTTCTTGAAGCTCAACGGCAGCCTTTTCAAATTTTTCATTTGACTGTTTTGATTCGGCCTCAGTGCTTCTTCGACCTCGAGTTGTAGGCGCTTAGCTTCCAAGTCTTCGACCATCCGCTTATAAAGATCCACATCTTTTGAGATTTTCGAGATCAGCCGAAGTGGACTTCTGACTTTCCGAGTGACTCATACTTGGCTTCAAGATCTGTACAAATAGATAAAATACATAAGTATAAAAGAAGTTGGAAGATCGGATGGACGAGCTTAGAAAACCGAAAGCCGTACCTTTAATTTGTAGAGCAGCAGCTGTTTTGTCCTCCCTCACTAAATCGACCATCCTTGAAAACATCGAGAGTGAAACTCCGAAGGGGTCAGCTTGGAACTCCTCGGTTTTGAGGGTCATATATGCCCTTGGATCAAAAGGAGCAGCAGACTTATGCTTTTTGTGCTTCTTTGACTGGTCGCTCAGATCAATCACGTTTTTCTCCCGATCTTGGGGTTTAGACCTAGGAGGAAGTTGACCAGATGGTTGCTTCCTTTTTCTTGTGAATGGCCGAGCTTCCTCCTCATCTTCCACTTCGGTATTGACCACAGTGATAGGCACTGTAACACCCCCTGCTTAGTTAATTATTTAACTTATAAAAATCAGAGTTCAAAAATTATTTTTCCTTTGCAAAAGATACATCCTCAAGGGAATGCTACGTTCACCAAAACATTTCTTAAAACAATTGCATAATACTTTCCACAATAAAATACAAATGCGTGATGAATAGCACGACTTGGTTTATCGAAATAGTCTTACATCATCAACTTAATTAAATCTGACTAAAACAATATCAGAACTACCATGACTACTCGACACTCCCACGATACATCATCGAGCTATCGCCACACTCGACCGAGTAAGGAAGAACCTTCACTCGGGATCACCCGCGCACGTTGCAGACATAAGAAACAACATAACGGAAAGTAGGGTGAGTCTCTACAACACAAATAATACAATGTATGATAAGCATTATATGAGAGGAGACACCAAACACTCCGGCAAGAACAACAACACACACCCATCGAGTCTTAACACCTCGACTCTAACCATCACTCAACAACACACTTGACTAAGTCTTAACACCTCGACTCCTAACCACAACTCACCACGTCTAACACTCATCACATATCACACAAAACACATCAACAAATTCATGAATGCAATGCATGAATGCAACCCCTTCACACCTAGGGCATATGCATGTGGTACCAATAATCATCATATTCCATTGCCATATAGGCAACAACGTCCCTTACCATTGCCATAAAGACAACAACGTCACTTTTGGTGCATGTGAATCATGAGACTCCATGAACAATGCATCAAACACAATCAACACACAACAACATTTGCCTTGCGGGCACAACCGTCACTATTTTGCCACTCAGGCTACCCACTCAGGGTTCACATCATTAGCCACTCAGGCTACCCACTCAGGGTTCACATCATTAGCCACTCAGGCTACCCACTCAGGGTTCACATCATTAGCCACTCAGGCTACCCACTCAGGGTTCACAATAACAACAATAACAATGCCACAAAGGCCACCTTACCTCGATCACTAGCTCTACGGCTATCATCATCTCATCGTCCACTCGGTTCATCATCATTTACACTAGTGTCTAGTTCCTAGACATCATCCATAGCACTAAGGCTAACGTCACTACACCACAACATAGCTCTACCGCTAAACAACCAACCCCCTCTGTCACCTCAACACCATCACCGTGGACTACACAACCACACTCAGGAGACCACAACGTCACTTAAGGACTAAATCATCACCTAAGGACCGAACCATCACTTAGGGACCACACGGACTTCATCACTCGACCTCTTGAACATACATAGCGTCCAACCACACTCATAGTCGCGCTAACAACCCCTGCGCTGCTGGCGCTAACAACACCTCGGCACACTAATTGGACACCTCGGCACACCACCCACCGAGCGTAGTGAACTAAACTATCACTACCAGCCCTCCTCATCAACTAGGGACTACACCTCGACCTCTACACCTCACCCTACATACACCACACCTTGACGACACTACCTCGGCCTACATTCACTACAACAACTACACTTAGGCTTGTGTACACCACACTCCAACTACTACACTTAGGCATTCACACCTAAGCACCACACTTCACCCCACCTACTACACTTAGGCGGCTATACTTAGATATCTGTACACTTACAGTTCGGCTATTTCACCTTGGTATACATTCCTATACCTCGGTAGCTATAAGTCGACGCCTACACCTCTCGCTTACAATCCATTACTCTTCGTATTCAACACACTTAATCACTTACGCATCATTATACTACCACTTCAACTTCCTTAAGCTTAATCATCTCTACACACGATTGCCTACGTTCAACCTTTACGTATTTACGTACTTAACCTCCATCTTACCTCGTCTCATTGATCATCGTGACTACAATCACTCACGCTACCTCTACTACACCGATTCACTTGAACCTATTTCAAAGCCCATAATACCTTCCATCACTTAAAGCGCACCATGTCAACAACACTTCATCAACACTTCAATACCCATACACGCACGTATCACACTCCTATCCACATGCCACACACAAGCACACCCATTTAAGCAACAACGCCTAAAACTCGACTCACTTACAATTCAAAGACACATACTTACATCTTGACGGATGCTTATCCAAATTCTAACAAAAATCCGCAGAGTCTCCTCTCAAATACACGGACATCCCAAAGTAAACTATTCACTGCATAACCAGATCAGGCAATGAAAAAACATAAAGCGCGCCCATACGTGGGCACCAAGGCAACATCGTGCCCGCGCCAACGCCAAATAATAAGTACGCAATACCAACGCACCAACACCTGCATCGCAACACACTCCCGAGGCGCACTCCTATGTGAGCACAAGGCATCATCGTGCCACGCCTCACCCACACACACACGGATAACAACTCAACAATTCCACACCGTATTTCATCAATTGAATAATACACCACTTAATCACAAATCACAACATAACACACAACACATAAGGCATAAGCCACACCAAGATTGATTCCACAACATTTTATCACGACACATTCCACCAATTAACCTCACCTCCAAATACCCTTTCCACCCAAAATAATTCCAATTAAGTCATTTATACCTAGAGCACCCACTTGCTCATTTTTCATTTTCTCTAAACAACATACCCTCAATTCAATTCACACACACTCAAATGATCACTCATACTCATAAATCATTCTAAACACATCAAAATCAAAATATAGTGTTAATCACTATTCATCATCTTCCCCAAATCTCATTTTCACACAACATTCATCATATACTATATTATAGGCATTAGATAGCTCCCCTTACCTCAAGAAATGAAGAAACAAGCTTCCCCTCCACTTTAAGTTCCAAAAACCACCAAAGCCCATTCCAATGCAACCTTGAGCTTCCATTAATCACCCATGGTATAATGAGGATGAGAAGGAATTAGAGGTTGGAACCTAGCTTAAAAGAAAGAGCAAGAAAACTAGAGGAATTGGGACTAGAATTAACTCACCAAATCAAAGGGTGAAAAAAACCCCAAAACAACTCACCACACCGCCAGCCCCCCCCTCCTTGCTTCGGCCAGCCCCTCTCTCTCTCCACCGCGAGCTCCTCCTTCCCTCTCCTTCTCCTCCGCCGCGCTCTCTCTCTCTCTCTCTCTCTCTCTCTCGGTTTCTCTTCTTCTCTCCTTCTCTTCTTCTCTCCTTTTCTTCTTTCTTCTTTCTTTTCTTTCTTCTTTCTCTCGGTCTCCTCTCTTTCTCACCCCCTTTTTCCTTTCTTTCTCACAATTCCTCCCTTTTAATTTTAGTCCTAGGCCCAATTCAATTGGGCCACTATTCACACCTCTCCCAATTAATTAAACACCTCCTCTATTTAATCAATAAACACTACTCCATAACACTATAAAATACCACTTAGTTCATTAAACATCCTCCTATTAACTTATTATATCTATTCTAAAGAAATACCTAAGTAATTTAGTTAAATAACTACTCAATTATTTTGGGGCGTTACAACTCTCCCCTACTTAGAATATTTTCGTCCTCGAAAATCTAATCAACCCTATGAGCACATCAGCTCCATAAACCTTAATTTGCTCCCAACTAACAACCACACCTCCTTGTACACTAAGCACTAAGAAATCTCATCAATACTTCACGGGATCACTAAGGTTACACGTGCTTCATTGCAAGACTCGATCACATACAGTACCTATTCGATCGCCATGCTTGAATAACAATTATTCTACCCGGGTTTCCTAGAAACCACAATCCTAAACTTTTTCCAACAAGGCATGCCCCATCACTTAGCATAAACTTCAAACTCACGGTGCCTATTCTTATCCTTGCATCTCCCTACTATCAATTTCCTTAATTCAAACACCAACATCCACAAGACACCTACTTATTTAAAAATCAAAAATCAACTAACTTGCACACAACACTCAGTTACTCAAGTTAATATTAGTACATATTCAAAATACATAATAGCTACGAGTTATTGTCACCTCTTTCATTAGTGATGAGTCGTTGGGGTGATCAGTCCCTCCTACTCACGCACCAATTAGTTAAGGTCACAAAACTACGTCTTTTTAAAATTTTCACATACCATACTGGAAAAGCTTTTAACGCTTGTGATCAAGAGTGCGAAGGCGTCGTCCACGACTCCAATCTTTTGACGTCGTTAAAACCTTCCTATTCACACATACCTCAACCCCACAAACAGCAATCACAACCAACTACAAGCCACACCGTAAAGAAATACACACTTGAGCACATAGACAGCTCAACACAAACGACTCAACAAAAAGCACTCAGCAAATCACACAACATTACGCACTCCGCAAACAATATGGCATAAAGCACTCAAAGAAAGAACACAACCAAAATCTACAACAAGGTCTCCGTCGGAGATCAACAAGGAATCTCCAAGACACTACGACTCGACAACTTGGTGGGACATGACCGAATCGCTCGATACCAACTTGTAACACCCCCGCTTTCGCTTAATTATTTAACTTATAAAAATCGAGTTCAAAAATTATTTTTCCTTTGCAAAAGATACATCCTCGCGGAATGCTACGTTCACCAAAACATTTCTTAAAACAATTGCATAATACTTTCCACAATAAAATACAAATGCGTGATGAATAGCACGACTTGGTTTATCGAAATAGTCTTACATCATCAACTTAATTAAATCTGACTAAAACAATATCAGAACTACCATGACTACTCGACACTCCCACAGTGCTACGCATCAGAGCTATACGCCACACTCGGGATCGAGTAAGGAGGAACCTTCACTCGGGATCACCGCACGCTGCTTGACATAAGAAGCAACATAACAAAGATAGGGTGAGTCTCTAACACAAATAATATAATGTATGATAAGCATTATATGAGAGGAGACACCAAACACCCCGGCAAGAACAACAAACACACCTTACTGAGTCTTAACCTAACCATCACTCAACAACACACTTGACTAAGTCTTAACACCTCGACTCCTAACCACAACTCACCACGTCTAACACTCATCACATATCACACAAAACACATCAACAAATTCATGAATGCAATGCATGAATGCAACCCCTTCACACCTAGGGCATATGCATGTGGTACCAATAATCATCATATTCCATTGCCATATAGGCAACAACGTCCCTTACCATTGCCATAAAGACAACAACGTCACTTTTGGTGCATGTGAATCATGAGACTCCATGAACAATGCATCAAACACAATCAACACACAACAACATTTGCCTTGCGGGCACAACCGTCACTATTTTGCCACTCAGGCTACCCACTCAGGGTTCACATCATTAGCCACTCAAAGCTACCCACTCGGTGGTTCACATCATTAGCCACTCAGGCTACCCACTCAGGGTTCACATCATTAGCCACTCAGGCTACCCACTCAGGGTTCACATCATTAGCCACTCAGGCTACCCACTCAGGGTTCACAATAACAACAATAACAATGCCACAAAGGCCACCCTTACCTCAGTCACTAGCTCTACGGCTATCATCATCTCATCGTCACTCAGTTCATCATCATTTACACTAGTGTCTAGTTCCCCTAGACATCATCCATAGCACTAAGGCTAACGTCACTACACCACAACATAGCTCTACCGCTAAACAACCGACCCCTCTGTCACCTCAACACCATCACCGTGGACTACACAGCCACTCCGGAGACCACAACGTCACTTAAGGACTAAATCATCACCTAAGGACCGAACCATCACTTAGGACCACCACGGACTTCATCACTCGACCTCTTGAACATACATAGCGTCCAACCACACTCATAGTCGCGCTAACAACCCCTTCGCACAATCGGCGCTAACAACACCTCGGCACACTAATTGGACACCTCGGCACACCACCCACTGAACGTAGTGAACTAAACTATCACTACCAGGCCCACCTCATCAACTAGGGACTACACCTCGACCTCTACACCGCACCCTACATACACCACACCTTGACGACACTACCTCGGCCTACATTCACTACAACAACTACACTTAGGCTTGTGTACACCACACTCCAACTACTACACTTAGGCATTCACACCTAAGCACCACACTTCACCCCGCGCTACTACACTTAGGCACTATACTTAGATATCTGTACACTTACACTTTGGCTATTTCACCTTGGTATACATTCCCTATACCTCGGTAGCTATAAGTCGACGCCTACACCTCCGCTTACAATCCATTACTCTTCAGTATTCAACACTTAATCACTTACGCATCATTATACTACCACTTCAACTTCCTTAAGCTTAATCATCTCTACACTTGATTGCCTCACGTTCAACCTTTACGTATTTACGCACTTAACCTCCATCTTACCTCGTCTCATTGATCATCATGACTACAATCAATCACTCACGCTACCTCTACTACACCGATTCACTTGAACCTATTTCAAAGCCCATAATACCTTCCATCACTTAAACCGCACCAT
This sequence comes from Oxytropis ochrocephala, assembly GCA_020916435.1. Lineage (NCBI taxonomy): Eukaryota > Viridiplantae > Streptophyta > Magnoliopsida > Fabales > Fabaceae > Oxytropis > Oxytropis ochrocephala. Next base: position 49,604,134 of record CM037092.1, on the reverse strand, counting down.
GTCAACAACACTTCATCAACACTTCAATACCCATACACGCACGTATCACACTCCTATCCACATGCCACACACAAGCACACCCATTTAAGCAACAACGCCTAAAACTCGACTCACTTACAATTCAAAGATACATACTTACATCTTGGCGGATGCTTATCCAAATTCTAACAAAAATCCCGCAGAGTCTCCTCTCAAATACGGACATCCCAAAGTAAACTATTCACTGCATAACTTGATCCAGACAAGAAAACATAAATAAGCGCCCATACGTGCAAGCACCAAGGCAACATATCGTGCGCGCCAACGCCAAATAATAAACGCAATGCTTGATCAACGCACCAACACCTGCATCGCAACACACTCCCTAAGGCGCACTCTATGTGAGCACAAGGCATCATCGTGCCACGCCTCACCCACACACACTGCACAACAACTCAACAATTCCACACCGTATTTCATCAATTGAATAATACACCACTTAATCACAAATCACAACATAACACACAACACATAAGGCATAAGCCACACCAAGATTGATTCCACAACATTTTATCACGACACATTCCACCAATTAACCTCACCTCCAAATACCCTTTCCACCCAAAATAATTCCAATTAAGTCATTTATACCTAGAGCACCCACTTGCTCATTTTTCATTTTTCTCTAAACAACATACCCTCAATTCAATTCACACACACTCAAATGATCACTCATACTCATAAATCATTCTAAACACATCAAAATCAAAATATAGTGTTAATCACTATTCATCATCTTCCCAAATCTCATTTTCACACAACATTCATCATATACTATATTATAGGCATTAGATAGCTCCCTTACCTCAAGAAATGAAGAAACAAGCTTCCTCCACTTTAAGTTCCAAAACCACCAAAGCCCATTCCAATGCAACCTTGAGCTTCCATTAATCACCCATGGTATAATGAGGATGAGAAGGAATTAGAGGTTGGAACCTAGCTTAAAAGAAAGAGCAAGAAAACTAGAGGAATTGGGACTAGAATTAACTCACCAAATCAAAGGGTGAGAAAACCCTAAACCCCAAAACAACTCACCACACTTGCCACCCCTCTCTCCTTGCTTCGTGACCCTCTCTCTCTCTCCACCGCGAGCTCCTCCTTCCCTCTCCTCTCTCCTCCGCCGCGCTCTCTCTCTCTCTCTCTCTCTCTCTCTCTCTCTCTCTCTCTCGGTTTCTCTTCTTCTCTCCTTCTCTTCTTCTCTCTCCTTGTCTTCTTTCTTTCTTTCTTCTCTTCTTCTTCTCTCGAGTCTCTCTCTCTCTTTCTCACCCCTTTTCCTTTCTTTCTCACAATTCCTCCCTTTTAATTTTAGTCCTAGGCCCAATTCAATTGGGCCACTATTCACACCTCTCCCAATTAATTAAACACCTCCTCTATTTAATCAATAAACACTACTCCATAACACTATAAAATACCACTTACTTAGTTCATTAAACATCCTCCTATTAACTTATTATATCTATTCTAAAGAAATACCTAAGTAATTTAGTTAAATAACTACTCAATTATTTTGGGGCATTACAACTCCCCTACTTAGAATATTTTCGTCCTCGAAAATCTAATCAACCCTATGAGCACATCACTCCATAAACCTTAATTTGCTCCCAACTAACAACCACACCTCCTTGTACACTAAGCACTAAGAAATCTCATCAATACTTCACGGGATCACTAAGGTTACACGTGCTTCCATTGCGCACTCTCGATCACATACAGGTACCTATTCGACTGCCATGCTTCGAATAACAATTATTCTACCCCAGGTTTCCTAGAAACCACAATCCTAAAGAAATACCTAAGTAATTTAGTTAAATAACTACTCAATTATTTTGGGGCATTACAGCACCTGCACCGAGTAACAATTCTTTGCAGAGTTTCCTCACCGCAACCCCGCTACTACTCCGACGCGTGAGGTACCACTGGGGTAATTTCTTCAAGTGCCAGGGCTCTCAAAGCCGCCATGTTGCGTTTTGGGGCCATGCTATCTGCAGATTAAATACAAAATTCAGTTAGAAAAATTATGCAAGTAAAGCTCGGCAGATATAAGATCGGCAGACATAGTAAAAATAAACTAAGAGAAACGTTTTTAAACCGACCTAAAGCTTTCTCGACGTGCTCAAACTTAACGGATGCTACCAACAAGTTAGTATCAAAACCCCATTGATTCGCCCTATGTTCATTATTGGTGACAATCCGATCTGCAATGAACATCAGCACTTTCAAGGTTTTCTGATCTTCCACGTTTAGATGATTCTTTTCAACAGAATGTCTCTTTGATTCATCTCGGCGGGTCCAACCAAGAGGAAACTTGGTGGTGAGAACAATGTCATTCTCGACATTAAATGTTCCAACTCGGTCAACCACTACTGGCAACACCGGCTCGACCCAGAAAAATTTGTTTTTCCATTCATATTTCAAACTTTCTGAATACGGCCGAAAAACTTTGATTCCTGGCCTAGATCGGAGGGCATAATGCTCTAAACGCGCAGGTTTGCCGCTGTTCTTCTCGGTCCTTTTGTTTATTTGAAACATGTGTAAGAAAAGTTGTAAGGAAAGGGGCCGACCTAAATGAATACATACCAGCTCAAAAGCTCGTACGAATGCCCAAGCATTGGGGTGAAGTTGAGATGGGGCTACTTCTAACCTGGCCAAAACCGACTGTTGGAAAGCTGTGAATGGAGGACGGATACGCATGTGAGCTAAAGTCGTCCAGTAAACGATAAACTTGAGAGAGTCAGGGTAAGTAGCCACATGCTCGCCCTTTCCCATTCCAAAGACACGCCGGTACGGGATCTTTGGCGTAAAGCCTCTTTGAATAGTTGCTAATATCAATCTCCGAGTCGATGGCGAGTCATACCACGGAGTTTTTGGATACCCGGGAATAATCACGGGCGAGCCCAAAGGGGAACTACGGGAGGTCGACGTTGTTAACCCCGGAGTCTTCATACCCATACAATAACTCGAAACTCCCGGTATCTTCCGGTTCTTTGCCTCTTCTCTCTTCACCAACATTCTCTTCTTCTGGGTCAACAGGCGGATCGTCAACCTTTCTTCCATCTGATTCTGTATCAGATTCCGAACTTGAATCGAGCTCGGAGTCATCTGAAGAGCTCGGATCTAAATCAGCATCTACTTGAGCCTCTGAGTTCGGATTATTGGGCGCGGAAGGGGTGGACGATTCTTCGTCGGAAGCTCTTCTACTGTCGCTTCCTCTCGGCCCGGAAGACATTTCTTCCTGTATTTCAGGTGCAGCCATTCTTTCCCTATCTAAAGGATTAGAATCAGTTCTAGATGCCATTAGCTTTCCGATGTCAGGGCCTCTAGACTTGCGAGCTTGCTCGGCACGAGTTGTCTGTTTTGTTTTCGCCAGTTTTTACCTACAGGAATGGGGGCAAGCTATCAGGATAAAATCAAAAACATGTTGGGTTCACGAACAAGATCGGAACCCGACCTGACAACCCCCATCCTGACAAAAAAGATTGCAGGCTGAGGGCTAGATCTCAGCCCGGCAGAATGGAAAAACGGCGCGAAGAAAAGAATAAATTCTCACGAAAAACACAGCAAAAGTAAATTCAAATGGAAGTACTAACCTCAGAAGAAAGTCTTGATAAAAATGGAGAGTTTTTGATGTCGAGTCGAAGGAGAGAGCTCGGAGACCTTAAAATCACGAAGTCGGTAGCTCTGAGTGAAGCAGGAAACTAAAAAAGATGAATGAGTTACCCTCGTTTGTATTTATAGGGTTCTGGGATATGACCGTTACTGTTCATTCGAAGCGACGCACTCAATCAAAATCAAAAGCAAACGCGAGAATCGAGGAGTCATCATTAAAAAGACGCCTCGAATCCTGCGAACGGTCGCGTTGATCAGCACGAGCATTTAATGCTCTGTCAAGAAAAGAAATATTAAAAGGAAACGTCACCAACACACAAACATCTTCAAAATCGGTAATACATTTCGGCTTCAACCGTTTTTCAAGATCGGTGATACAGTCCGGTTTCAGCCATCTTCAAAATCGGTAACATAGTTTCAAATCAACCACCTTTAAGATCGGTGAGGAAAACCGAACACGACTATTTTTTACAAATCTCACTTAAACAATTTATTTTTTACGGGTATTTCAAGTCTAGTTTAACCTAACATGCCAAACCGACTTGGGGGGCAACTGTTATGGAGAAAACACACGCCTGCTATTTACACCCCCCACTCCTTCAGCCAAACTGATTCGGCCTTCAACAGTCCAAGCCCATATCTGCTCATCAAATGGCCCAGATTGCACCTCCACAACGAACGGACCAGATCAACACAATTGAATACCTCAAAAGCCTATAAATACCACATTAATCATAAGAAGGAGGTACGCATTAATTATTACTCATTTGCATTAACTCCACTGCTACTGACTTCAGCATCGGAGTGTTTATGCAGGTACACCCCACCTCAGCTCGGAACATCAGCTCGGACGTAACTCTATATTGATCAAAACCTTATTACCTACCAACTATCTCGGATATACTTATCTATAGATACGGTACAGAACAGAATTTAATTTGATTGCAAGTAGGATTTCATCATATGGGAAATAGTTAAAATACACCGTATGAGATATATTGTGAGGTGTCGCTCGAAGGACTCACTAAGATTTTTTAACACCTATTATTTGTTGTTTTTATAGATAAGTAGGTTAGTTTAGTGATAACGGGAGATTTAAGATTTTGTGTGCAATTCGGCCATGTGCATGCCTGGTATTTCATGAGTGCTCTAGAGATTTTGTCATAATCCCATACAAGCGGCCCCACTTGACACTCATATAGGTGATTTCATCAAGTGTCTACTGCACTCCACACACCACCCATAAGGGCTATGAAATTCATCAAAAGCTTTTAAGCTTATTCTCCAATAGTGCAGTCTAGCATTTCCCACACCATGGGAAAAGACAAATATTTAAATGCTAGCAAAACTAACAAGTGACTTGATATGAACCTTTTTCATGGGATTTTCAATCACAAAAGTTGGGTTACCATCATGTTCATTACTAGTTGACTTAAAAATTCTATTCCCCTCTATATTTAACTCACTAGCTTTTTCTTTGTCAGCAACTCGATCAAATTTATTTTTGACCTCCCAATAATTGTTTAGTACCACTACTTTACGAGTTTCTTCCATCAAGAAATGTTGACTAAGACGTCTCTTAGTCAACCAATCTCATTTATAATATTATCAAGTCTAAATAAGTAAACTCGACTTCCATCATAAATGAATATCCAAGTCTTCTTAGATCCCTTCAAAGCGACAATATTTCATAGAAATTGATCCAGGTCTGCTTAGAAAATTTCTAAGCGACAATATTTTCATATAAATTGATCCACTACAAAAAAACAGTATTAGCGAGGGAAATTAGCGAGGGAATGTAGAAGGGTCGCTAAAAATGCTATACCGAGGGAATTAGCGACGGATAAGGCCGTCGCTAAAGGTGCGCTGTTTTTTTTTTAATATTTCCGTCGCTAATAGTTATAATTCCGTCGCTAAAGTTAAACACAACTGTAACCCACATAATTCGTTTTTGAATTCCGTCGCTAAATGTAATAATTCCCTCGCTAATATTATTCCCTCGCTAAATCAAAATATTCATCGCTAATATAATTCCCTCGCTAAATTAAAAATTTCCCTCGCTAAGTTTTTTTATTTAACCGAAGCTTATCTTTCCTCCTCCCACTTCTTTCTCTTCTCTCACTCATTTCTCTCCTTTCCTATTCCGACCCCAACACCACCACCACCCATATCTCTCCATTTTCGCCACCACCACCGTCCACGCCGCCACCACTTCCTCCACCATCACTTAAGGTTTGTTTTTTCTCACTCTTCTCTCTCTCTTTCTCTCTTCTCCGAACTTCCCTCTCTAACTCCCTCTAATGATTTTTCTTTCTTTCCTCACCCATAGGAACGATTTGTTGCTCACCAACGCACCGGAGTGCACATCGCCACCGTAACGCCAAGAGATCTTTGGATTCGTGACTCAAAACGGTTAATTTTTCTTTAATTTTGATTTTAGTGTTTAGGATTGATTTTTAGAATGTTTGGAAATTTATTTGATTTTAGTGTTTAAGATAGATATTGACATTTGTGTTTAGGAATGATTTTTGAAATGTTTAGAAATTGATTTGATTATATTAGTGTTTAGGAATGATTTTTATTTAGAAAGTAATAATAGTGTTTAGGAATTTGATTTGAAGTTGATTGAAATATTATTTTTCTTTATGAATTTGATTGATATTAGTGTTTAGGATTGTTATTATGTTGAATAATAATGTATGATAAGTGTATGTTGTTGGAGATGTTAAATGAGAAGTGTATGTTTGTTAATTTAGAATTGATAATTGTTGTAAAGTGTACGTTAATTTTGAAATTGAAATTGTGTTAGATAACTTATAAGCGACAATATTTCTTTTTTTTTTTATATTAGAAGACTCTATATATATGAAATCACAATGTTACACTTCCTTATGATCTTACATACCGCAAATCACATTATTTCTTCCTTTCATACCAATCAAATTTACATGCATTTTGTTCTCATCTGGGCATTTTCATTGGCCTTACCCGAATCCAGCTTAATTAATATGCAGCCAACTTTGTAAATAATTGCATCTACTTTCACCAAATACTAGACCATTACCCGTGTGATGCACAGAGCAGCATTGCATGCCATGTGCATGATTAATATGGTTTAAAATTTAACAGTATATAGTTTCCTTTGAAGCATGATGTAATAAATGATTATATGTACACACATGAGCTGAATTCCATAATCTTGGTGTAGCCACGATTATCTTGTAATGTGTTAAAAAAGATATTTTTTCGATGAACAATGGCATAGGCACTCATTTTAAAAAACAGACACGGTGCATATATCAAAAAAAAAGTACGCCGCACATTTTGAGGGATGCTTAAAATTGAATTAAATGCATAAGTAATTTGAAACACATGTTTGAAATTAAAAGGTAAACACCCAGTTTGATTACGCTGATGTTGTGGAAAAGGGGTGTGCAAGTATACACAGTCTCTAACAAGTAATATAATGATAAGAAAGGTCGAACCCACAGGGATTGTATTAATTTCTAAGAGTTTAAGGTGGTAGTATTGCTTAGTGACACAAGAAATCAAAAATAAAATAAAACTGATGAGTAGTGATTGTGTGAGTGAAGTTGAAATGACCAGGTAACAAATATGTTGTGTTTCAGTTGAGAGAAATGGTTGGAATGTCTTTTCCTAAGTGTTCCGGTCTGGGCCAAAAAGCCCCATTGGACATTGGGCCAGGCCCAATATCTTTGCAAAAACATGGCCCAAGTATGCCAAAAGCACCAAGCGTGGCATGTCTTGCTCGGACATGTGAGGCCGACGACCAGGATCACACGATCAGATCCAACGGACAAGACCGAGCGCCCACATTTATAAATAGAGGCACGGGGCTCCCAATCCAGGTATGCTCTCATTCTTGCAACTCTCGCCTATTCTCTCACTACCTTAGGCATCGGAGTGTCTGCCGGTACACCCCCACCCGGCGTGGGCCGCAAGCACACTCAGACGATCGAGGACATCTCCCCAGTTTCGAGAACCAGCGACGAGCTCCGAGGAAGCGGAATCCAGCTTATTCTTCGAACAAGGTACACTCCCGAGTTCAAGATCGAACATTGGCGACCACAGTGGGAGTACTTCAACGTATTCTCACTCGAGCCCGCTCTCTCCGACTGACAAGGTCCTCTCGGTAACTAACAAAAGAATGCCACCGCGCCAGCGCATTTCCACTCGGGCCCAGTCTCGAGCCCTAGACGCAACTATTTCTGCCCCGGTTCAACCCAATCAGACTCCGGAAGGGCATGTTCAAACTCTGCCCCTTGAGGGAACTTCGGCGGCGCCAACTGTACCCAAACCGCCTCTCCCCCCTCAAGTCCAACAGCTCGATCCGGCCCCGACACTTCAGGCGGTCAGCCAGTTGTTGGACGTCCTCGAGAGAAGAAGTCGGGACCTCATCCAACAGGAACAATCTCGACTTGAACTAGCTGCTTTAGCACGAGTGCCTAATATTCTGCCTTCGGCGCAAGCCACCCCGGGTTCCCCTCAAACCGTAGCATCTCGGCAACGACACGCAATCCCGCGCTGTCCCGCTTACGATTCGCCCGTGGTTAGAGAGAAACGCTGGGGAAGGCCTCCAACCCCTCCATCTCCCTCCGATTCTGATTCCGAATCTAGCAATGGGAATTCCTCTTCAAATTCATCCTCCTCTAGAAGCCCTTCCCCGAGAAAGAAGGTCCGCAAATCCAAGCGCAAGAACAAGGGAAAGAACTCCACTGGGAGCGCCTTCGTCTCCAGAATCCAAAACTACAAAATTCCCAAGGCTTGGGAGAAACCACCCCCGCTGGGGACCTACGACGGGAAGTCTGACCCCAATGACCATGTGGAGGAATTCAACAAGGTTCTAGACTACAGGGGTGCGCCTGAAGAGGTCCGTTGCAAACTCTTTCCCCTCACTTTGAAGAAAAGTGCATCGAAATGGTTTAGAGACTTGCCAGCGGCATCAATCTAATCCTGGAAACAACTCGCCAAGCTTTTGGCATCTCGGTTCACTGCGTCAAGGTTGAAACCCAAGTCTGTTGACATCCTCCGAACTATCTGCCGGGGAGAATCCGAGCCCCTGCGAGCTTATATCGAGAGATATAACAAAGAGGCCGATGAGGTTCACAATATCTCGGATGAAGTCCGAATGATGTTCTTAAGGCACACGCCCTCAAAAAGGCACGCTCTTCCATGTTAATGTTGGCCTCTGCCCGCCGGCCACGTTGAATGATTTCTTGAGGTGAGCCCAACGCCACATAGATTACGAAGAATCAAACGAGGCCATGGAAGGAGCTGCTGCCTCGGCACCTCAGGCGAAGGGCAAGGAGCCAAAGGACAAATCAAAGAAAGAAGGTGGAGGGAGCGCCAAGGAATGGCATTCCCGGTTCATTGACTACTCGCCACTCGATCAACACCTCGAAGTGAAAAATTCTTCAGGAATGCACCAATGCTGAGTTCAATGAGGTCAAGTGACCAGCTCCGATCCCACAAAGACACACAACGAATAAGAAAGCGTACTGTCGCTATCATCAGAGTCACGGGCACGACACCGAGGACTGTCGGGTACTCAAGGACGATATTGAAGACTTAATTCAAAGGGGAAAGCTAAGGCAATATCTCAAGTCTGACGAGAAAAAGAGGGACCGATCACCCCGAAAGCCCAAGCCGACAGTGAACGAAGTCGCGAAATCAGACTCCGACGACGGCGATTCTGATGAAGACTCCCCGAGGGCACATCGCCAAAGACCCGTCGCTATGGTGGTCATGGGAGGTTATTCCCTGAAGGTCGGGGAGACGTGCCGCTCAATAAAAAGGAGGTGGGGCGATATTTTGGACATCGGAAATAATCTCAATCCGATATTGGTCAAGTCAATAGATGTCAAAAGGACCCTCACCTTGATGATTCCGAGCTACCAAGCGGAAAACCGAACAAGTGGCTGCCGTTGATCGTCTCGGCAGTCATCTCAGGAATAGATGTCAAAAGGACCCTGATCGATCAGGGAAGCTCTTTGGACCTCATGTTCAGGGATTTACTGCCCAAGCTTCATATATCCGAGGCCAACCTCCTGACCTATGATGGAGGAGGCTTGACGGGTTTCAACGGATCCACAACAATTCCCCTCGGATACCTCGAGCTGTTGGTTACGTACGGCGAAGACAAACTTTCACGAACAGTCAAGACTCGTTTCTTAGTTCTTCCCTGCACGTCTCCTTACAACTGCATCGTGTGCCGCCCGACTCTGGGGAGACTCGAAGCGGGAACTTCAACGGTCCACCTGAAAATGAGATTCTTCTCTGAGGAGGGTAAGGCAGTCACCATTTGGGCCGACCAAGAAGCCACCAAACGCTGCCATTACCTCTGCATGAAGGAGGAGAGGAAAGCCGAAAAGGAAGACGCTCGGCGCGCCGAGATAGCAGCCGGGAAAAGAATCATTTGAGTAATGAACGAATAAAAAATGTAACAATACTTCCCAGTTTCTGAACGAAAGGAAAATGATTATCGAATTCCCCTATCTCACGCATAGCTTGCATTATTTCATATTTCATTTTGCTCGACTAACAGGCAGGAAATCTCGGCGAACCGTTCTGCGGAACTGACTCAACACCCCTGTCCCCTGATTCCGACTCTGGGCTGGCCACTCGGCGGATGACGGGATGAGGCGAGGCCGTCAAAAGAAAGTCTTCCACGATTCCGAGCTCCTACGCTCCGTCGTGGGGCGTTGGCGAGGCCCACAGCGACTCAGGTCTTCGCGACCCTATCTTTCGCCTTGAGCGATTGTGCCTTCCCTTCTCAGTGTCCGATGGGACTACCCTCCACCAGAAGGCGAAGGACCTTCCCTTTTTGGTGTCCGATGGGACTACCTGTAACACCCATTTCTACCCGATAAAATAAATTTAAAATACAAAATCAGAGTTTTCAAAATTTCCAGCAAACCAATGGATGCTACACTTTCAACTTGAAACAAAGGACAAACGTAAACAAATCGCCTGTAACAATCAGATACATAACACCTTAAACCGGATGAACCAATAAACAATCGGCTTGGTCAAAACAAAATAAGTCAACTTTCATTACTACGCAGCGGAATTCAAAAACAAAACATCTTTGTCCAACTTAAAACAACTCAGAAATAGTCAAAATCCTTGACGGCAACAACTTTAGAGTTCAACAATAAAACGACAAAGTAAATAAGAAAAACATGTGTTCATCCCCCCCCCCGAGTGCTACGTATCAGAGTAACCACACCGACTCGAACAGACGAAGGTAAACAGCCTTCATCCGAGATTACCTGCACGTTACCAACATGGGGGTAACATTCAAATAGAAGGGGTGAGATATCTAGCCATATAATAGGACACATGAAAAACAATATGTTAGAATCAACGCCTACAATTTCACCACTTCACAACAATCCAACAACTTCAGTCATCACAAATCATCAACATAACCACGTAAAATTTTGCAATGCGGAATGCGACTCAATATTATGCACCTGCATGTGGTACCATCGGAGCAGAACTCCCAACGTGAAAAATCTGCCAATAAATAGAGGCATCAACAAGGCATAAGCCTTCAACATAATTTGCCAGTCCAGGCCAACGTGTTTGAGCATCCGCTCCAACGTGAAATGTTATGCATGCGACGCGATGTGAATGTCCAAATAGTCAACAACAACGGTTATATAACAACGCAACAACAACAGAATTCAACGTTTGGTCATAGGCCTACAACAACACAATAACAACGGAATTCAACGTTTGGCCATAGGCCTACAACAACACAACAACAACAACAACGGAATTCAACTTCAACTTAACCAACAAAATAATCAATTTTATTCAACGTTCAAGCTAATTTACATAAACTCGGGTGCAGAATTTCTATAACTATGCGCCCACTTTGACGAATTATTTAAAATAGCAAACGACATCGGATTTCAACAAATAAATACTTGTTGGAAAGCCCTATGGGTCTATTTTTTATTCCTAAGTTCAGTTTTTGAAGAAGAGTGTTCAATAGGTACAGTTTTCAAAAGCACACAGACTAGTTTCAAAAGAGGACAGTTTCTGTCCTTCAAATTCAAGCAGTTCTAAAATGACCAAAACTCAACCAAATTGCATGAAACTTGTGCATAAACTGGGGAAAAGTTTGTCTAGTTTTCAAAGAAATTGGATTCGTTCGAAAAGGAGTTCTTTTGAAAATGCAGTGACCAAAACACTGACCCTATGTCCAGATTGTTTCCAGAATCTTACCCTAACTTGTGGAATTCATAACTCGAGCTACACAACTCTAAATTCAACCAAACCAGTGCCAAACTGACTGGTATTAAGTCTATTTTTCAAACATTAAGTCTCGTGAATTTTGGATTACCCAAACGTACTCAGTTTAATTAAAACCGAACCTGTACCCAGAACAGTTCCAGAATTTTTACCCAACTTGTGTCACCTATCACTTGAGCAATACAACTCCAAACGCAACTAAACCAGTGCCAAATTAACAAGCATTAAGTCTAATTTCTAAAACAATAAACCACATAATTTTTGGACAAGTATATCATTCACAAACATCGATTTACTGAACCTACACATACTCCTACTTAAAATTCCAAATCGCTATCTACAAAACATAGTGAGATTCAAGAAATTCTAATCGATCCCTACATATGAGTTAGAACCCCACGCTTACCTTAGGTTTTCCTATTACGAGATTCTCTTGATCGTGGCCCCAACGAAAAAATCGCACAGCAACACTCCTCCCTTCCTCTCCTAGTCGCCGCGCCCTCTCCTTCTTTCTCTTCTCTCAATTCCTTATTTTTTTGTTCCTTCCATTATGAAACCCTAACTTGCACTATATATATACATACGCCTATCTCTTGGGCTTTTCCTTATAATTACAGGTTTTTCTCCACACCCCACTCAATTACTATTTCTAGCGTAACATAGGCTCATAATAATTAACATATTATTCACCTAATATTATTACACTAATAAAATACCGAAATAACTTAATTAAATAATTAGTTAAATATTTGGGCGCATGCATTGAGCGGGGGCTGCTCGTAGTCGCGTGCAATGGGCTGCGTATTGAAGAGAGTGGACCACATGGGGGGTGTGAGTAGCGAATAGATGGGGGGCGTATGCACATAAACAAAACCAAAACTCCATTTTGATTCATTTTTAAAGCCCCAATTCTAATACATCTATTATTTTAACACCTCAATAGCCCAAATTGATGTTCTAAATAAATAATATCTCAAACACTAATATTTTATAAAAATAAAATAAATATATAATAAAAATTGTATATTACCGATTGTATATAAAAATACATTTAAATGTGATTCCAATTAATTTTGAATAATCAACACACACAATAATTAAAATAATATAATCTTATATATCAAAATAGTTCATAAAACGAGCACATATTAAACAAAAAATGATACACGAAAATAGGGGTGTTACACTACCCTCCATCAAAAAAGGTGAAGGAAAGGAGTCCTCGTGGCTTCCCTGTCTTTCGCCTCGAGCGATTGTGCCTTCCCTTCTCGGTGTCCGATGGGACTACCCTCTACCAGAAGGCGAAGGACCTTCCCTTTTTGGTGTCCGATGGGACTACCCTCCATCAAAAAGGTGAAGGGAAGGAGTCCTTGCAGCTTCTGTCAAAGTGAAGGCCCGTATCCACGGCGATCCCGGTAAGAAGAATTCTCCGACGTCAGAAATGTGTTCCGTCGGAGAGCCCCGACGGCGAATGGAGCATACCTCTGAGGTAACTATTGCAAACTACTTTAACTTTACCATATGTTGTTATGGTTCGTAATCCTCGCTCTCTCGTTAAAGAACCTCACACCAAAAAACGACCCTCGCGCTCGAGGTCGGTACGGTTGACAAACACGCACTAAGGATACATCATAACAAAATAAGATTGGCCGAATTCATTTAATTTCCAGAATACTATTACAACCCGGTATATGTGTCGGCCTAAAAAGGAACCAAAGAAATTACATGTTATCTCTACTTGTTGACGAGGATACATCTGATGAATCCTCGTCACTTTGGAGGTCTTCACTTGTATCCTTTTCTTCCACATCTGACCTCTGCAGGGGAGAATAGATCACATCGCCCTCGTCCAAGGAAGTCTCGCCGAAAGGCTTCACAATTTTTCCCGCATAGACAACGTGCTCTAAGCTTAACGCATCCTTCGGCAGCTCGGGACAAAGAACCTCAACTTGAGCTCAGCAGCGCTCAAAACTAGTTTGAATGAAACCTTCCAAGCGGCATCTTAATTCAGCCTCCTCAGCCTCCTTCTCAGCCGCTGAAGCCTCTACAATCTGAGCCCGCTGTCGGCACTGCCCAACCTCAGCCTTGATCTCTCCAGCTCGGCAATCAGGGCATCATGCTCATCGGCTTCTTGCTGATAGCCGACGGCCTAACTTTCAAGCTTGTGCAAATCGGGACCGGCAGCTCGGATATAATCCAGTGTGTCAAGGAGCACTTGGTTGTATTCTGACATTTTCAAAATTAGAACATCCCGAACGCATCGCAACTTGTCTTCCTGATCCAGCAGATCTCCCTCGTCCCAGAGACTCTGATTATCCAACTTCTTGAGTTTGGCCTTATACCAGCCGATCTGCGCATCCAAGTGTTGTCTCTTAATGGCGTTCCAAAGGGACTCTCCGACCTCAGCAGCCCGACCACAAGCTTCCAGCTCGGCCTCCGAGGGTACTTTGATGTCTTCAGGCAAGATAAATGTCGGCCTCTTCCGGGCAGGTTCCTTAAGGACAATTCCCTCTCGGCGTTTCTTTTTGCCTTTAGTTTTTGCGTTGCACGGGCGTAGAACGAAGGGTTAGGGAAGTCAGTTAAAAACTTAAAATCAACCTCCTGGGCCAGCTCATCTACAAAGGAAAAAGGATAAGTCAGTAAACCAGACACGAGGGGAAGACGATTTCAAACAGTTGAAGCAAGCTTACCGAGGGTGGTTTTTAGCTTCTCTTCCGACTCCGAGGCCACTTCGATGATTTCTCTGCAGGGGAACTTCTTCCCTAAAGACTCAAACTCTCCGCCCAACGGAATAAAAGGTTGTATGAAATGGCGTCATCCCCGGACAAAGAACTAGAGTCAACGTCGTACGATCCCACCTCGGGACCAAAGTGGGCGGCAGACCAGTTGAAGGGAAAATTCGGAACATACTCCGCCGATTGGTGTAAGAACTCGTAATGGCCTCCTTGGCGGCTGATTAGTGCAAGACGCATAAATCACCGACTCTTGTACCCTTATTGGAATCAGTCACGGGCGTGAAGATGGCCTCGTTGGTTATCCCCCGGAAACCCACGTGGGCATGAAAACCTTTCTTGTAACATCCTGCATCGCTTCTAATCGAAGCGATCGCCCCACGTACATCAACACGAGTCTTTTTCAAAGATGCTTTGTCCTCACTTGCATGCTTTCCGAAACTTTCGAGAAGGTCACCCATCCCACTACTACTCCAAGCCAAGCACGCTTAACTATGGAGTTCTTATGGGATGAGCTCCCTAAAAGAAGATGCACCTTGTTGGTATAGGTAGTCCAAATCAATTCTTTTAAGCCTTCCTTCAATCAGATGTCCCATACCCATAAAGATGACCTCGGGATCCTCTCATTCCTGTCAGTATTCGGTTCATTCACGCGCCTTCGCTTTGAAGGCGCCAGAGCCGCTCTTTGCCATGCCACCTTTTTTGGGCACCGACGATCATTCCCGCCCTCCTCACCCGGATGTCACATGCCCACTAGCTTCCGCTTGGTTCGCCCCCGAACCACACCGCATCGAGAGAGGTCTCGCCGCTCGATACCATTTGTAACATCCCGGACTACTTCGGAATCGCCGATCGCCCCCACGTACCAACACGAGTCTTTTCAAAGATGCTTTGTCCTCACTTGCATGCTTTCCCGAAAACTTCGAGAAGGTCACCCATCCCTACTACTCCAAGCCAAGCACGCTTAACTATGGAGTTCTTATGGGATGAGCTCGAAAAAGAAGATGCACCTTGTTGGTATAGGTAGTCCAAATCAATTCTTTTAAGTCTTCCTTCAACTCATGCGATCCCATACCGCATGGCCTCGGGATCCTCTCATTAGGTGCGTATTCGGGTCATTCACGCACCCTTCGCGCTGAAAGCCGCCAGAGCCGCTCTTTGCCATGCCACCTTTTTGGGTACCGGCGATCACTCCCCGCCCTCCTCAGTCACATTTCTCGTTCTTCTCGAGCAGCCGAGTAATCCGAGTAAAGGCGAAGAAGGCCCGAACGGAAGGTTCACGTTTCAGATACTCCATCAAAATCTCGAAAGTCTTGATGAAGCCCCAGCCGTTCGACACCAGTTGTCTCAGAGCCAGATGAAGATAATTCAGCACTGCTTGTTGGAAACCGGATAAAGGGATCCGAATCCCCATCAAATCCAGGGTCTTCCCGTGGAAGAAGAATCCGAGCGTATCCTTTCCAAAGGCAGTGCAGATCGATAGGTGCTCTTCATCCTTCAACTTCCAGGTTTGGCCCTCGGGGGCGTTGATGAATCTCTGGTAGTAAGACAAAGGCTTGTCCTTCACTAGCCGGGCAGTAGTGGCACGGATGCTCAGGGAAACCCAGTTGAGTTCCTCCCCGTTCAAGCCCTCGGCAGTTGATTGCACTCGGTTATTGGTGTGGTGAAATATATGCAAGTATACATAGTCACACAAGTAATAAAGTGATAAGAAAGGTCGAACCCACAGGGATTATGTATTGTAAAGATTTGTATATTCAGAGTGTACAATTAGTGTGTCTACACTATGCACTATTTTTGGTTTGGAGTTTTCAAGGTAAACTAAAAACAGTAAAGAATGTAATGAATCAGTTGGATAAAGTAGTTGAGATGTTTTCACCAAGTAATTTACTTCTAAGTGTTATAGTGGAGTATGAACTGTTTCCACACTTTGGATGCGATTGCATGAGTGTGTGCTGTCAAGACTTTTTTTGAGTTTCATTACAAGCTTCCTATGTCTAGGCATGCTAAATAGGTTCACTCTTGTCTTTTTAACCTCCCATTGTATCACCCTAGGAACTATGTTATTCTATGTCTAGGACTTAACATGGTTTTAACAAGCAATTCTTATTAAAGCAAGTTTAACAAGTTGTTGTTACAAACACTCATTCCTATTAATTCTTGAGTTCATAAATGTGACCCATGTCTGCTGCCACAAGTTTGCCTATTCCAAAGTGATCAATTCCAGAAAAAGTGTTGAAAGAAGTATCACACAAGAATTAAAATGCATACACTACATAAACCATAATAACATATTTAGAAGTTCATTACAAGGTTATAACATCTCAACTTAAGGGAATTTAGCTCATGTTACTCATAATATAATAGAGAAAATCTGCAAAGAGCATAACCAAATGAGTAATATAGCAAAAGAACTTAAAAGGAGAGAGATTACTCGAATAGAAGATCTTTTGCATGAGTTTCTCAAGTTTAAGTACAATATGAGTTCCTTACACAAGTTTCCTTCAAGTAGAAGTGAAGGGAGTGGTTGTCAAGCACCTCCTTACCTTCCTTCTCTTCAGAAACGTAAAGAAAAACTAAAACTAAGCTAAACTAAACAAAAACTAAGTGATCCTTTCAGAAACAAATGAAGAAATACAAATGAAGGATGAAGGATGATTTGTAAGTGAAGATATGGCCTCTATTTATAGGTACGAAAGCTTTACTCCCTTGAGGGGTTTCCTTTGGCGCGTAAGATCAACTGAGGGGACCAGCCTTGGATAAATTCAGAAAACCAATGAAGCAAATATCTCAGTTGTGGTCGCTTGCATGTATAACATAAGGGGTGGTCCATTGGAGAAGTGCCACATGTCTTTTAGATAAGTAAGCCTTGCAACTTGATTTTTATGTTTATCGCCGACTTCTACAAGTGGCTCTGCTTCAGGTGACTAAGCATGACGTCACAATTCAAGTGTGGAAGCATCAAAATGGTCCTTGGATGTTTTGGTGCAAACTGCTGGATTTTGCAGGTGTAGGCAGTGTTTCCACTCCTAGTGTTGGCAGTGTTTCCACTCCTGCAGTAGTTGCACTGAACAAAAGCATCAAACCTAACAAGATATGTGTATTTTATGCCTAGTTTATTTGTCCTAATCATTTGGATCTCTAAAATGTTGTTTCTTAATAAATAAGCTATATTTATATATTAATGTACTTGAAAATAAGCAATAACCTAAGTTAAAATAGATGAATAACTCTATATAAAATAGAGTTATCAGTTACCCCGCATAACTCGAAAGGCGAAGAAGGCATCTTGGTAAATTCGGGAAAAATCTGGATTTTTTCTTTGAACTCGGAGGATCGGGAGGAAAGAAAGAAGCTTGTGCCGCGTGATAAACAAAAGTGATCTCAAATGCGGTGGTCGGAAGAATTGCTCGTATGAACGGAAAATCGCCGCTATGCTCTCGAAATTGCAAGTGACAACTAGTAAGGAAACGATTAAGCCCTCGGATATATATATATATATATATATATATATATATATATATATATATATATATATATATATATATATATATATATATATTGGTCGAGCTCTCGAACCAAAGCGGCACATTGATGCAGCATGTCCAATCAACGCCGCCTTTGGGAAAACGTGTCATAATGATTACTCGACGCTTTGCTTCCCCAAGACTGACGGTTGACGCGACTAGTCTGGTCAAATACCCGCCGACTAGCAAGCCGACTCCGACCTCGATACTCGCTCGGCCCCGACTTGGGGGGCCACTGTTCCGGTCTGGGCCAAAAAGCCCCATTGGACATTGGGCCAGGCCCAATATCTTTGCACAAACATGGCCCAAGTATGCCAAAAGCACCAAGCGCGGCATGTCTCGCTCGGACATGTGAGGTCGATGGTCAGGATCACACGATCAGATCCAACGAACAAGACCGAGCGCCCACATCTATAAATAGAGGCACGGGGCTCCCAATCCAGGTACGCTCTCATTCTTGCAACTCTCGCCTATTCTCTCACTGACTTAGGCATCAGAGTGTCTACAGGTACACCCCCACCCGGCGTGGGCCGCAAGCACACTCGGACGACCGAGGACATCTCCCCAGTTCTGAGAACCAGCGACGAGCTCTGGGGAAGCGGAATCCAGCTTATTCTTCGAATAAGGCACACTCCCGAGTTCAAGATCGAACACTAAGTAATTTCACTTTGATAGTATTATGCTACTTATGATGCTCCTACAATCGTTGCTCCTGCAATGGATGCAGTTAAAATTACACTTGTGCTTTTCAGCAACTATCTTCAGGGCTTCGTTACAAGTCTTATGTCTAAGCTCTAAATAAGTTCACCCTTGTATTTTAAGCTCCAACAGTTTCACCCTATGGACTATGCTAGCCTATGTCTAGGTTTTAGCATGGCGTTAACAAAGTTTCCTTTTATTAAAAGACTTATCCATATTAGTTCTTGAGTTCAAACCATAAACCATGTCTGCATTTATGATCCTACTTATTCTAAGTGATCAATCTTAAAATAAGCTTTGAAAGAATTATAATGCAAGAACTAAATTGCAAAACATCAAAGTAACATAATAACTAATCAAATGTTCATTACAAAGTCAAAGCATCCCAACCGAGGGTATTTACCTCATGCTTGCCATTGTTAAGCTTATATAAACAAATGATAACATGTTTATAACCAAGACAATACAAAGGAGTAAAGAAGAGATAAACATAACACATATGATGCTCCTTTGCACAGTCTGCCTAACAATGCTGGGGCAATTCACCTCTCAGCAACATAACAGCAACAAGAAAATAAACTAAAGTAGGAAGAAGTTGTCACTTTCTCCCTTTCCTTACAATTATAACAAAGTATATCCTAAGTGGACAAAAACTTGAGATGATTTGAATGAAGAGAATGAGGAGTATTTATAGGCTTCAAGAAGTGAAGTTTCCTTTGTCGCCAAGTTGGTTTCGAGGGTTCTTCAACTTGCTTCCAAAAAGATTAATTTGAAGTCTCACCAACTAAGAAGAGAGGTCCAATGAAAATAAGACAAGTGTACTTAAAAAGTTCCCACTTGTTGGCTAGAAGCATGAACTTGGCGCCGCATCTTGCCACTTGTGCAACTTGCTCTTGCAACTTGACATGCTGACTTCATCATCAGAGTGCTAGGGCACTGCTTGTGAAGTTTATTGCTGGTGCAATGCTTCTATCTCTGCTTGAATCTTCATTGCTGGTGCTATGACTGCTAGATCCATTGCAAGAGCAATGGTTGCTGTGTCTATTGCAGGAGCAGTGATTGCTGCAACAACTGAACAAATACATAAAAATACCACAAGTCATAGAAATTAATGATGATGTGTTTCAAAACAAGAGATGCTAATTTTCTTCTACATTTCTTCATTTGACTAAGTAAAACTACTTGAGTTACATACAATAATTCCAACACAGAAAGGTTAAGCTTTTTACACAAAACACTTTAACAATCTGGTTCTATGTTGACCTTTTCCACTAAGTTCTAGCATTTACACTACATGAATTGGTTGCGTTAAGAGAAAATAAATCTATCTGTTGCTCCCTTCCTACTCAAAATCCATATAAAATTAACCCAAAATCTATACGCAACATTCTCCTGTGAAATTGACAATTAAATTCCAGCACAGAAAGGTTAAGCTTTTTACACAAAACACTTTAACAATCTGCTTCTATGTTGACCTATTCCACTAAGTTTTAGCATTTATACTGCATGAATTGGTTGCGTTAACAGAAAATAAATCTATTTGTTGCTCCCTTCCTACTTAAAGATTTATATAAAATTAATCCAAAATCTAAACTTTCATTTGATTTTTCTCCTAAATTCTCCCTACAAATCAGCATAGTAATGAAAGACTATATTCATGACCAACTAACATTCTAAACAAATTGATTGAGCAACAGTGTGGATGAAGAGCTACTGAAAATGAAAATCAAAATTATCTTTTGACATGAATAACATAAAAATAAACAAACAAATTGCCTCTTCCACGGACCCATTGTGGTGAACTTCACTTCTACCCACTTTCCACCACCTCAACCTACCCAACAACTCAACAAATTATCGCATATCATGCTTTGAAACATGCAAGAACAAATAAAATGAAAAATCGACCATAAAAAATATAAATAGAAAGGAACATGACGAGGAAAAGAAAGTAAGGAGCCTGAAACCTGAAAGATGACATTATTACAAATGTGGGGAAAAGATGAGTAACAACCCTCGTTATATGCAGGTCGCCTGTGGAGATAAGTGGCCGCCCAAGATGTGGCTGCCCAACAAGAGCTTGGCCGCCCAAAAAGTCACATCGAAACACGATATATGTCATAAATACGTCTCAAGATTCTTATACGTCACTTCAGTCACATCGAATGGACAAAAACCTAATCGGCCAAGCGTAAGCGGTCGCACTCGGCTCGCATAGAGGGGGAGAGGCGGCCCTATCCCTTTTAGGCGGGTCATTTTATCATCCAAAGGCATCACGCGGGTTATACGAGCAATTCAAGCCTAAGCTCACCCCACGGTCAAGCTTGGCTTGGGGGGCAACTGCTCTGGACTGGGCCTAAGGCCAGGCCCACCCATCAAGAGTGGCACTTCGCAGCCCAAACCACCCCAAGGTGGCCAACTCGTTTCTAACCCTACCATCAACGAACAAGATTATTCCGTACAAGATCACACAGCTCCTGACCCTCCACTGTGCAATATATATACCCATGGGGCCTGACACTGACGAGGTAATTAATTCTCACCCATTTACAGTTCCTGCTCTATGCTCACCCCACTGACTTGGGCGTCGGAGTGTAATTGTAGGTACACCACCTGGGCGGGCTGCTGAAGGCGTTCAACCAACCCAGACGCTTCATCAGCTAACTCCAACAGAAGGTCTACGACAGATCATATATTAAACTTTATATAGTAAAATAAAATAAATTATGAATATAAGTATCCTTTTTTTAAAATTTATTGTTCCTGGGTGTATTAGCAAATACGAGGATCGCCAGCGACAATTGGACTGGCGTGACCCATCTCGATCGACGCCCAAACACACCGCTTGGAGCGCATTCTCGCCGCCGAAATCTTCGCCAAAGCGGTCGGACCTCGCGGTATATATCGCCATTCGCATATGGCATCAGTACGTTCCCTAACCTTGTGCTATCTCGCCCGAGCGACCTCTCACTAGATCGTCGAGTGTCTTTGCAGTACCACTCGAGGTGCTCTACGCGTGAAGCGAGGACCGGTCCTTTCACTCACTCAACGCGGCCGCCCACCGACGGCGAAACAACAAACACTTCAACACTTCATTGGTCAAGGTACGATCAATTGGCGACCACGATGGGAGGCCGCGTGCGCTATCCTACCTCATTCATGGCTCCACGCGGCCGCCCGACGCGGGCCGCTTCTCGACTCAATCCTCCGGCAGAATCGCAGCGAGACCCGAGGGCGTGGCGCCACACGATCCACGAATCTCAAGGACTTCCACGACAAGAGCCTTCGGTGCACAGCGGCCGTGGACCGGTCCTCCAGCCAGATCCATCGCGCGTTCTCGGAGACTTGCCGCCCGAGCTGGTTGAAGCAGGCATTCAGGAGCCTCTACCGGACCATGTCACTCAAGTCGTTTTGCAGATCTTGCAAAGCAAAAATCAGGTGATCGTAGACCGAGACGCGCTCATCTCTCTCAAGACGAAGAGGATCGGGTCGCCGCCGCGTCGCGGAAAGGCGGAGAACCCTCGCTCGCCGCCGGCCGCGCGCAAGACATCGCTCCCCTCCTCGGAAGGAGCATTTTCGCCGAGAGAGAACTACCCATCGCTCTCCCGCCGAAGAAGCGAGGCACGCAGACGGTTCTGGCAGAACAGCGCGACGCCGCTCAATGTCCTACGATTATGAAGATTCTAGCTATCGCCCTGACACCGGCCCCTCGCCCACAAGGTACTCCTCCAATGAGTCGTCCGGGTCACGTCGGTCGAGGAGCAGATCTTGGGATTCTCGAGAAGAGCTGGAAGATTACAGAGATGGAAGAATTAGGGACGTTTCGCATCGGCCGAGGAGAGGCCAGAGCGAGCGACCCAGAAGGCCTCCTCCTCTTCCACCAATGGGCCCGTCCGGAGGATTTTATGGAATGCCGGGCAACGAGGCATACCTCGCAATGCAACCCCTTTGGGTCGAGCGGGCATTCGAACGAGCAGCGATCGTGGTCTTCTTGTCTCACTACACCGCCAACCTGTCAATACCGTTATGAAGAATACTTGGACTCGTTGTTCAAGGTGACAATGAGACGTTGAGACGAAGACATCGACCGGTTTAAACACAGAGGCCGAGTCCGTTCGTGACTTGTCGAGACAAGGACAAGTTGAAATATCTCAAGCGTGGTATTCGACCAGGACCAGGTTCGTAGAAGAATTCACCTCAATCATTATCAAGATCTCACCATTTCGACAAGGGCAAACGTCCACATGGCATATGAAGAAACCTTGGTTGCAAGAAAGGCCGCCGCGTGTACGACCTAAAGAAGAAAATAATAAAGCGGCCAAGGGGCATGAAGGTCGCCGCGACAATCGGCGACTTTCGAGATAAAAAGTTTGATCATCGCACTCGACTCAACACCTCTATTGCGCAGATCTACGGCCGAGTGTCGAATAATGAGTTTGTGGGAGTTAAGCGGCTGAACCACTGCGTGCTCAAGAAGGGGGCACGACCGACTAAAAGATACCGCCGCCACGACAAGAGTAAGGGCACGATACTAATGAACTGTATGGCCTCAAAGATGATATCGAAGAACTCATCCCAGAAAGGAAAGTTGGGAAAGTATGTGAGGTCGGAGGAAGGCGACCGACCCAAGAGAAGCGAGAAAGAAGTCGATCGCACCGAGGGAAGCGGTACCTAGTTGTTTCAAGCACCCAAGAAAAATAACGGTGCGAAGATCGAAGCCCCACGATCCGCAGGTCGCAACGTCGCTATGGTCATTCATGGTGGCAACCCCCTGGATCGCAGGGAATCTAACAAAGCCACCAAGAGAAAGTGGGACGAGTTGTTAATGGTCGCATCCACTTTCAAAGACCACCACCGATCTCGAGCAGACCCCATCTCGTTCGGTGCGCGACTATCTGACGCGCAAGCCTAATAGTTATGTCCCATTGGTAATCGAGAGTGTCATGGCAAACACAGAGGTGCAGAGAATCACGGTCGATCAAGGTAGCTCTACCGATATCATGTTTGAAGACTTGATCAACAAAATAAAGGTTGATCGGAGCGAGATAATTCCCGTGCCGAGCCTACCCTCTAACGAGTTTCAATGGGGCGACCACCTACCCGTTGGGAACGATCGAGCCGCTAGTCACGTTTGGCGGCGACATCGGGATAGTACTGCATGCGGGATTCGGTCCAGACGACGTTCCTCGTACTCCCCTCAAATCCCCGCTATCAATGTATTATTGGTAGGCCGACTTTGGGTAAGTTCGGAGGCCGTTACATCGACGGTGCATCCGAAAATGAAATTCTACAAACAAAGACGACCAAGTGGTTACCACTGGCGCCGACCTTGAATCGCCAAGGAGAAGCCACGCCTATACCAAGAAATATGTGACGAGGTAGATCGTGGCCCGAACGCTCGTGAGCACTAGTGAAGGCCATCAAGTCAATGTCGCCGATTTGGACGCTCGGTATGATCCGCATAAATGACCCGCAGGACAATGATGATGATTTGGCTCGAGAGCTGAAAAACAGGCTGAAAAGACCAGAGCCTCATGGAGAGTTGGTAGATGTTCAATTGGGTGACGACCCATCCAAAACGGTAAAGCTCGGTAGCGACCTACCAGAGCAAGTGAAGCAAGATCTTGTGCAGTGCTTGAGAGACTATGCTGACCTGTTCGCATGGCAGGCATCAGACATGCCCGGCATCCCTATCGAAGTAGCCTGCCATCAACTTTCAGTCGACGAAGGGGTCAAGCCGGTCGCTCAAAGAAGACGCACTCAGAACGAGGAAAAATCTCAAGCCGCTGCAAAGGCCGTTGAGGACCTCATAAAGGCCAATTTTATAGAAGAGATCAAATACACGACCTGGCTATCCAACGTCGTGTTGGTCAAAAAGAAGAATGGAAAGTGGAGGATGTGTGTAGACTACACCGATCTGAACAAGGCATGCCCGAAGGATGCCTTCCCCGTGCCTAACATTGACAAGCTGGTCGATGGGGCTGCGGGCTACAAACTACTGTCCTTTTTGGACGCTTACTCAGGATACAATTAGATCACGATGTATCCCCCCGATCGACACAAGACAGCCTTCATGACGGAGCGACCTACCAGCGAATGATGAACAAAATTTTCAAGAGGCAGATCGGTCGAATCTCGGAGGTGTATTTAGACGACATGATCATCAAAAGTGTGGACCGAACCCGGATCATGTGGGACGACACGAGGAAATATTTGAGGAAGCTAGGCGAGAACTCACTCAGTGAATCTCGAGAAGTGTACCTTTGGGGTGAGGCGGTGATTTTGGGCTTCCACCTAACTAAAAGAGGGATAGAAGCAAACCCTGAGAAGTGCAGGGCGGTCGCCGATATGAGGCCGCCCACAACTAAAAAGGAAATACAACAGCTGAACGGCATGGTAGCTGCCCTGTCCAGGTTCATTCCCAAAGCGGCCTGCAAGTCGCTCCCACTCTTTAGACTGTTGAAGAAAGAGGTGGATTTTGAGTGGACCGACCAATGCCAGCGAGCGTTGGATGAGTTGAAGCAAGCATTGATCAACCCGCCGATTATGACTAAGCCGCTGCCGGGCGAGACTTTGTATTTATACTTGGCCATAACAGAGGAGGTGCTAAGTGCAGTATTAGTCAGAGAAAACGATCAGAAACGAGAATCCAGTCTATTTCATAAGTAAAGTACTCCAAGGGCCCGAGCTGAGATACCAGAAGATAGAGAAGTTTGCCCTTGCACTCCTAATAGCTGCTAGAAGATTGAGACCCTACTTTGTGGCCCATCAGGTCGTGGTAAGGACCGACCAGCCTATCAGGCAAGTCCTACATCGGCCAGACCTGGCGGGACGGATGATAAAGTGGGCTGTGGAGCTCAGTGAGTTTGGGATCAAATTTGAATCCAGATCGGCCGCAAAAGCGCAGGTGTTGGCCGACTTCATAGCTGAAATGACTCCTATCTCAGAAGAGCGAGCTGAGACGACCTGGATCTTGCATGTAGATGGGTCGTCCAATAGCAAAGGGAGTGGAGCAGGCCTAATATTGGAAAATTCAGAAGGCCTTGCCGTTGAAGTCTCTTTAACCTTTGCATTCCACACTTCAAACAACCAGGCCGAGTACGAGGCATGCATAGCGGCCTTCACCGCCAGAGATTTCAATGTCGACCGGGTTGAACTCGGATCGATTCTTACTCGTAGTCTCGCGAGATCAAAGAATTATATGATGCTAAAGACGCAGCGTCTTTGAAAAGTTATCTAGCGAGTGAGAGAAGCGCTCGCCAGCGATTCGACCGAGTGAAAGTGGTACATGTGCCTCGGACCGAAAATGTTCGAAAGCGGATATATTATCAAAGCTTGCAAGTACCAAGACTCGGAAATCACAGAGTTTGATTCGAGGAGGCGTTAAATCGGCCGAGTGTGTCGACTAAGCCAACCGATCCATCGGCCGTTCTTTGTGTCAATTCGATTCAGATTGGATTGCCCCTATCCTAAGGTACATCGTTGAAGGTGAAGAACCGAAGCGACGACTGAAGCAAAGCGAAATTGGTCGGGCTGTAGGCGACCAAATACTCGTGATAGAAGGAAAGTTATATAGAAGGGGTCTCTCGCCCCATTATTAAGGTGTCTTACGTCGGTCGAATCCGACCATGTATCGAGGACATTCATGAAGGTATTTGTGGGAGTCACCGGGCGCCGTTCCATAGCTAAGAAGGCTCTCGTGGCGGCTATTATTGGCCGACCATGGACGAAGATGCCAAGAAGCTCGTTCAGAAGTGCAAGAAATGCCAAATACATGCTGATGTCCACGTTGCACCTTCCACAGAGTTGCAAAGTCTTGTCTCACCTTGGCCGTTTGCTTGGTGGGGCATGGACTTGCTAGGCCCGTTCCCACCTGCTCCAGGCCAGTTCAAATTTCTGATCTTTCACAAAATGGGTCGAGGCCGAGCCTCTTGCGACCATCACCTCGGCGAAAGTAAGCAAGTTCTTTGGCAGGTGTGTTTTGGCCCGTTTTGGGATCCCTCAGCAACTAATAACAGACAACGGCACCCAGTTCGCAGACAAGAGATTCAGAGAAATGTTGGTCGGCTTAGGGGTAAAACAGCGTTTCACCTCGGTCGAGCACCCTCAGACAAACGGCCAAGCTGAAGCGGCCAACAGGGTAATTTTGCGTGGATTGAAGCGAAGACTCGATGAAGCGAAAGGGAACTGGGTCGAAGAGCTGCAATCCGTTCTATGGCGCGCATGGGACGACCACCCTCACTCAACGGCCAGGAAGTCCCCATTCGCATGGTATATGGGATCGATCTTTGTGATACCCATAGAGATGGGCGAGCTGAATTGGAGAACTTCGAATCCCCCTACAGTGGTTGATAACGACCGGGCTATTCGAGAAGAGTTGGACCTAATTGAAGAGCTGCGCACCCAAGCATCGCTAAGAGAGCAATTGATCAAACAGAAGGTCGCAGCCAGATACAACTCTCGCGTGCAAAAAAGAGACTTCACGGTCGGTCGGCCTCGTTTCTAAGACGCCGACGTGGGAAATAAGAATGCACGCCAAGGGAAGCTCGCACCGAATTGGGAATGTCCATACAGGTCATCAACAAGATCGAAAAGGGGCTTACGAATGGAAACCATGGATGGGGCGACTATCCCCGTAAGCGTGGAATGCGAAAAACTTAGGAAATATTACGTTTGAATGTAACAAAGATTTGAATGTAACACCGACCGACCTATTAATGAAAAGCGGTGCAGCGCTCTTTTTCCCATCGGGTTTTTACTGAGGCCCGACCTTTAGAAATATGATGTGTTCTTTACTTTCTCGCAAGAATGTATGACCGGTCGCTCAAGATTGCCCGTGGCAAAGGAGCGATCGAAGATTTATCAAAGTGGATTAGATCGTCGAAACGATCTACCTCGAGAGCCATCGAAATGGCCCGCGGTTAGATAACCCGCAAACTGCAGGTCGTCGAAACGATCTGTGGCATGTGCCACCGAGCCGGCACAAACGACGGTCACCGAGTTGACTCGAACGAGCGCCATCGAAAATGGCCCAACAACGCTGGATCGTCGAAACGATCTACCTCGAGAGCCATCGAAATGGCCCAAGGGTTAAGTGATAACCCACAAACTTTAGGTCGACGAAACGATCTATATAGAGCGCCATCGAAGTGGCCCAAGGGTTAAGTTATAACCCATCGCGATAGGCCGTCGAAACGACCTACCTCAAGTGCCATCGAAATGGCCCGACCATAAACGGCCGCTATCGAAATAGCACGAAACGGCCGCCGAGCGGCCTACAAGTTCGAAATGACTAAGGCGAATAAATGTAAGAAGTACACACATAGCAATGTAAATTTGAACAGGCGTAATTAAAAGCAAGTAAAAATTGTCATTACAAACACGGGACGCCCGGTCGAAGCCGAGCGCCCACGAATTGAAAAACTGCACGAAGGCAGAGAAATTGTTGTGCCCGAAGGCAAGTTAAACGGTTACAAAAATTACACCGCTCGCAGGCGGGCTTTAAAAGAGAATGGTGGCCGGGTGGTGTGTGAAATAAGCATGTGCAAGTATACACAGTCACAAACAAGTAATAAAGAGTAAGTAAAGATCGTTCCCACGAGGATTGACTAATTTTTAATGTGTTTGTTTAGCATAGGTAAACTAGTGTGTCTACAACTATTCAGAGATTTGTGGTTTGGTTTTTGGAATATAGAAAAACAGAATTTAAATACCTGTAGAGGATGTAATTTAAGAGAGAGTTGAGATGCTTTTACCATATGAGTTCCTTGTGAGAATGTTGTGCTGTCTTTCGGTGCTTGAGCACCTGGTGCTTGATCACTTAGTGTAGATACATCAGATTAAGGGTGACTGTACAAGCTCAATAAACCCTTGTTTTTTTGCAGTAAAGGGCAAGTGTGTCATACTCCCCTCGCCTCCTTTCAAGTGGTTCAAGTTGCTAAATACTTTCCCTTAGTAAAAACCCCACACATGAACAAAGACTATGCTAATTACTTTTGAATTAGCATGGAATTACCAAGCTGACTTTGTGGGAAACAAACTTCTCATCAAAGACTTAAATAAACACTTGCCTTTGCTTCTAGTTCTTGAGATCTAGTTGTAAGTCAATCTCTTGTAAATACAACTCCCCCTTGTTCTAAGTTAACCTTAAAACAAGTTTAATTCAAGTACAAGAACTAGTAAGTGAGACACCCTTTTGGACAACACAATAATTCTCACGAGTTCATCATATGACTAGAGCATCCCAACTAAGGAATTTAGCTCATCATCGTCCACATAGAGTAATTAAACAAAGTAAGTAAAGAAAGCATTGTAATTAACTTGGAATTGTAAATTGCTTAAAAGTAAATTGCTTGAATGGACAAGTCTTGCAAGAAAGTAAATTGCTTGATTGGACAAGTCTTGCAAGAATTTAAATAACAAGAAAGTAAATAAAGAGTAAGATGAAGAACATGAAATAAGAACTTAATATTAATGAAAAACACTTGATTCTCAATTAGGACGAAGTGAAGAATAGAGATGTCAATTCCTTCTTACCTTCCTCTTAAGTTTAGAGTAATCAAAGTGAAGTAAAAAGACTTGGAAATAAAATGAAGAACAAGATGAACTTTTACTACTATTGTAATCTATATGGTAATCTATCTATTATTCTATATTCTCTATATATCTTTTTACAAGAGATGAAAGAGTCCTATTTATAGATGTAGGAGATTTCCTTCCATGGAGGGTTTTATCTTCAAGTATTTGACTTCTTTGCTTGCTTGTGAAGTATTCTTTGACCATCATGTGACTTATCCTAGTATTTTGCAGGTGTCAATTTGTTGTCACTTTGAATGGGAGACATTCCTTTGAGTGGGAAACATTCCTTTTGAAGGGGTCCAATTAGTTGATGACATTTGGCTTGGTGTAATGATGATGTTTGTTGTTTTTATCCCATAGATGACTTCTTTGGTAACTTGACAATTGATTCCATGTGATTCTCGAGCTAGTAGGAGGCCAGCAAGGCTCATTAGAAGCGAAATCAATTTGAGGTGCTTCCAATGTGGGGTCTTGTGCTACTTGCTTCATTTGCATGCTTGTTTGCATGCTTTGGTGCTTAAGCACTTGATGCTTAAGCACTTAATGCAAAATCACAGAATCTGCAAAAGTACTCAACAAACATATCAAACATACCAATTTGTATATAAATTGAACTTCTATCTCCTTGATAATGTATTTTATGATTTTCATCTCTTTTTATTGTATTTACAAGTTTATTGCATTGGTTTCAAACATTTATCTAAGTAAAAGACTATGAATAACTCTATATAAAATAGAGTTATCACACCCCAAACTTAACTTGTTGCTTGTCCTCAAGCAATAACAAAATAACAAGTAGGATTCTTTTGATGAAGAAGATCAGATCAGCTCAACTCCTTTCAATCTTTCAAAATGTGATGTTCTCTTAAAAGAACCTTTCTTTCCTCCAATCTCTATGTCTTTGTGCCTTTGAAATTCATCACAACCAAAGCTATTAAAACTCTTTTATGTGCGTGTGTGATCCATTGAAATTTGATTGGCTCCAAACTAAGCAAAAAGGTTTTCTTTAAACTTTTGAAACTTTAGAAAAACTTTTGGTCAACACAAAAGGTGTTTCAAAACATAGAGTAGACTCACAAGATCCTTAAGCTCAGGGGGCTTTAAGTATATCAAAGGGCTTGACATGAGTAGTTCAAAACTTTTTGACTCAATGTTTCTTTTGATGTTTCTTTTCTTTTGGTGTATAAGCATCTACTAGATAAGCACTAGATGCTTCTTAAAAACTTATGTTACCCTCTTTCTGACCTCCATGTACATACTTTTTCCTTGATTTGTTTTTGTTTTTCTTTTTCAAACCAAATGCACTTTGGAACAGGATTCATTGTCCTCCTTATGCATACTTTTCTTTTTTCTTGGTTTGCAAATCAAATGCACTCTGCTTTTGAACAGGTTCAGTTTAGATATTAAGCAAACATAGTTTTGACACCTTTTGATTTTCTTTTTGAAACTTTATTGAGTACTAAGCTCCTCATTTTTGCCTTTGTTTTCATAAAATCTCCCCCAAACTTATTTCTCACACTCTTCTAAGTTTTTAATAAAACTTTGTTTTTGACCTTGGTTTTCTTAAATTCCTGTTTGTTTCCAGAAAAACTTTTCAACTCAATTTGATCCCCTTTCAAAAATCAACTTTAAAGTGTAAAAGTGATAATAACAATGGTTGTTTTTGAAGTAAAAGGACTCTTTTTCTTTTCTTTTCATTGAGGATTTTGGTTCTAAAGAGATGCATCAAAATCATTTGTGAAATAGCAAGTGATCATGCTTCAAAATCAGACATTCCTACTATTGATTTACTTAAAAACTGTTTCAAAAACAGAATTTGATTTTTGAAAATGCTTTGTTAAGTAAATCTAAAACAAAATGAAAATAAACTCTATTTACAAAAGACTTAACTACTTATCTAACATACTAACAGATATTTATGAGATATTAAATAAAACAAGCATTAGTAGGTTTAAAATACTATATATATATACCACATGCATCGAATTTGAAGTGCTTCCCCAACTTAAAATTGAGCGGTGTCCTCACTAGCTCTTAAGTTGAGATATTGGGAGCTTCGTTAGTGCTTAAGCACGTGGTGCTTGAGCACTAAATTCGTGCATTTCTTGAAAAACACCTTGAAAACATCAAACTGCATACAAACATAGTTAATATTTATCAAAAAATTGATGGGTTGCCTCCCATAAGCGCTTGTTTTAATGTCTTAATGTACTGACTATCCTTTTTAGATCAAGGATTTTCAAAATGAATGGTGCTTTCAGATTGCACCATTTGCTCACCATAATACATTTTAACTCTTTGTCCATTTACTTTGAAAGTATTACCTGAGTTTGCATCAAATATGTCAACTGCACCATGAGAATATATCTTGACTAATTTGAATGGTCCTGTCCATCTGGATTTCAATTTTCCAGGAATAATTTTAGCCTTGAATTGTACAATAGGACCAATCCTCCTTCTTTAAGATCTCTTTGTTTGATTCTTTTATCATGCCACACCTTGGTTTTATCTTTGTAAATCTTAGCATTCTCATAAGAGAAGTGCCTGAATTCTTCTAATTCATTTAATTCTAAAAACCTCTGTTTGCCTGCTTGGTCTAGATCAAAATTCAGCTTTTTGATTGCCCAATAGGATTTATTTTCTAGCTCAATTGGCAGGTGACATGCTTTGCCATAAACTATTCTATAGGGGGACATACCTAATGGAGTTTTATATGCAGTTCTATATGCCCATAATGCTTCATCTAAATGCAATGACCAATCTTTCCTTGTTGGTCCAACCATTTTTTCTAGCATTCTTTTTATTTCCCTATTTGATAGTTCAGCTTGGCCACTAGTTTGGGGATGATATGCAGTAGAAATTTTGTGTTTAATCCCATATTTTGCAAGAAGATTTTCAATAATTTTATTACAAAAATGAGATCCTTCATCATTTATGATTGCCCTAGGGGTGCCAAATCTAGTAAATATGTTCTTTTGAAGAAATTTACTCACTGATCTAGCATCAGCACTAGGTAGTGCTCTTCGCTTCAACCCATTTAGACACATAATCTACAGCAACTAAGATGTATTCTTTACCAAAAGAAGTAGGAAAAGGACCCATGAAATCCATGCCCCATACATCAAAAAGTTCAAGTTCAAGAATGTTGGTTCTTGGCATTTCATGTTTTTCAGATATATTACCACTTCTTTGGCATCTATCACAGGTTTTTACTATATAGAATGCATCTTTAAATAAAGAGGGCCAAAAATAACCTGTTTGTAGTACCTTTGCTGCTGTTCTGTGTCCTCCAAAATGACCTCCATATGGTGCTCCATGGCAGTGCTCAAGCACTGCTTTTTGTTCTTGTTCAGGGACACACTTTCTCATGACTTGGTCTGGACACATCTTGTATAGGTAAGGTTCATCCCAACAGTATTGTTTTACTATATGGAAGAACCTTCTTCTCTCATTGATAATCCATGCGTGCAGTACAACATTACTTACCGGATAGTTAGCAATGTCAAGATACCATGGTGCAGAATCTCCGGTGCTTGAGCACTAAGTGCAAAAGCACTATATTCTCATTCTGAGATATTGCTAACAAATCTTCATCTGGGAATCTCTCCTTGATTTCTTGAGTACTGTATCATCACCTTCAAGCCTAGATAGGTGATCAAAGAACTTGATTTTCTACTCCCTTCTTATCCCTAATCTCAAGATCAAACTCTTGAAGGAGTAGAATCCACCTTATTAGCCTAGGTTTTGCATCTTTCTTTGCAAGCGGATACTTAATGGCGAGTGGTCAGTATATACAATCACTTTTGTGCCTACTAAGTAAGATCTCGAATTTGTCAAAAGCAAACACCCATGACTAATAGCTCTTTCTCGATCCACAGTGTAGTTCACTTGAGCTTAATTAATGTTTTGCTAGCATAATAAATTGAATGAAACACTTTGTCATACCTTTGCCCTAGGACGGCTCCTACAAAGAAAGTCACTAGCATCACACATTAGTTCAAAAGGTTTGGTCCGATCGGGTGTTACAATGGCAGTGTAAAGTGACCAAAGCCTTCTTGATTTCTGAAATGCTTTTATACAAGATTCATCAAAGTTAAATTGTGTATCTAATTGCAAAAGATTACACAGAGGTTTTGAAATTTTTGAAAAGTCTTTGATGAATCTTCTATAGAAACTCGCATGTCCTAGAAAACTTCTAATCCCCTTGGTGGTTGTTGGTGGTGGCGGTTTTTCAATGACCTCAATTTTAGCTTTATCAACCTCAAGACCTTTCTTTGAAACCCTATGTCCTAGTACAATGCCTTCTTGTACCATGAAGTGACACTTTTCCCAATTAAGAACAAGATTTGTATCTTCACATCTTTGGAGAATTTGTTCTAAATTTGACAAACATAAAGGAAATGTTTCTCCAAAGACAGAAAAATCATCCATAAAGATTTCCATGGATTGTTCAATAAAATCAGAAAACAAGGACATCATACATCTTTGAAATGTAGCAGTGCATTACATAATCCAAAGGGCATTCTCCTAAAAGCAAATGTACCATATGGACATGTAAAAGTAGTTTTATCTTTGGTCCTTAGGGTCAATGGCAATTTGATTATAACCCGAGTAGCCATCTAAGAAACAGTAAAACTCCTTTCTGCTAGTCTATCTAACATCCGATCAATAAAGGGCAATGGAAAGTGATCTTTCTTGGTTGATTTATTAAGTTTCTCAGTAATCCATACTGATTCTCCACCCGATTCGTTCTTGTGGGAATTAGTTCATTTTTTTGGTTGGCTATTATCGTGACTCCCCCTTTCTTGGGAACACATTGTGCTGAGGCTAACCCATGTACTATCTTCAATTGGGTAAATAATCCCAAGCATCTAGCCATTTAATTATTTCCTTTTAACAACCTCTTTCATGATTGGATTTAGCCTTCTGCGTGCCTCAATGTCTGTTTTTAGCATTGTCTTCTAGATTTATTCTATGCATACAAATAGAGGGCTAATCCCTTTAATGTCCGCCATTTGCCATCCTATTGCTTTTTATGTTTTTAAGGGTTTCAATTAAATCATGCTCCTGCTCTAATGATAGATCGATGCAATGATAATCGGAAGTGAATCATTATCCCCTAAGAAAACATACTTTAAGTGTTTTGGCAATTCCTTCCTTGATTCTAGTTTGGGAGGTTGTTCAATTGAAGGTAAGTTTTTCTTAAGGTTAGGGTCCTCTAAATTTAAAGATTCAAAAGTTCTAGACCATACCTTAGGTTTAACTTCCTCTCTGTTGTCGGTATGCCTTGTTCTTGCATTTCGGCCTCGGGAAGTGCATAAGCACTTGATGCTAAAGCACTAGTCGGATGGTCATACTTGTTTGTTGAATTGCTTCGCACTGGATGATCAAGTGAGATAGCGAACATTCTTCTTGCTCCTCTGCTTTGGATACTTCATTGCTTTCATCACATTGAATTTCACTTCTTGATCATTCACCCTCATGGTTAGTTCTCCTTTTTGAACATCAATAAGTGTCTTACCGGTTGCAAGAAATGGTCTTCCAAGGATTATCGCACATTTTCATCCGCAACAAAATCAAGAATAACAAAATCTGTAGAAACACGAATTTGTCAACCTTGACTGAGAATATCTTCAACTATCCCTTACGGATATCTTTGTTGATCTATCTCGCAAGGGATAATGTTACAGAGGTAGGCTTTGCATTACCAATTCCTAACTTCTCAAAGATAGATTTAGGCATCAAGTTGATGCTTGCACCTAAATCACATAGAGCTCTCCCCTGTATAGTTGTTGCCTATAGAGAAAGGAATTGTAAAGCTACCAGGATCTTTCAATTTTCTTGGAATTTTATTCTCAGAAATTGAACTAACTTCCTTTGACATTGCAATAGTTTGAAATTCACCTAATCTCTTTCTTCTACAAATGATATCTTTCATAAATTTAGCATAATTAGGCATTTGTTGTAAAGCTTCAATCAAAGGAATATTAATGTGCAAATTGTTTTAAAACATCTAAAAACTTATGAATTGCTTCTCCTCATGTACCTTTTTTAATCTTTGAGGAATGGAGGAGGTGGGTGTTCAGTAACTAACCTGGGATTTGGTTCTTTTTGAGAAGTGGAAGCTTCTGGTGCTTCACGCATTACGAGTTTCTTTTTCTTTTGAGTTTTTTCTCCTTATCTACACCTTCATTCTCATAGGGCTCTGTGAGATCCTTACCACTTCTCGGTGATATGGCCTTTACTTGTTCTTTTCCTTGCCTTTGAGATGTGGATGCTTCGTATTGGATGGTAGAACACCTGCGCAGTCTTTGATACATAGCATTTGCTAATTGACCTACTTGAGTTTCTAAGTTTTTATGGAAGCATCTTGAGTTTGCCTTCATTGTTCTTGTTTCACTTATGAATGATTTAAGCGGTGCTTTCTATTGAATTATCATTGGCGTTTGTTGTTGCCTTTGGTAATTTTGATATCCTGGTTTTGGGCTGGTGCTTGAGCTCACGGTGCTTGAACACCGGTGCTTGAGCCTTTGTTATTACTGGTCCCCACTTAAGATTTGGGTGATTTTTCCAGCCAGGATTATAGGTGTTAGAGTAAGGGTTGTTATTCCTATTATTATTATATCTATTTTGATCCACATAGTTAACTGACACAGGATTACTTGAGCACTCTTCATAGAGGTGGGCTCCTCCACAGTAAACACAACTAGGTGCTCCTTGAGGTGCTTGTTCTATGGCTGCAACAGAAGTTTCTGCTGGTTTAGATGTAGCTGAACTAGGTGTAGTGAAAGTTTTAATCATGTTAGCCAATGTGGCAACTTGAGCAGTTAGGGATGAAATTTCACTAAGTTCATGTACTCCAGCTTTCTTTTGGGCACTTGCCCTTTCAGTAGGCCAGCTAGAACTATTTGTTGCTACCCTATCAATTAATTCACAAGCTTCATTATAAGACAGATTCAATAAAACACCCACGATGATGCATCAAGCATAATTACTGTTTGGGGCTCTAATCCATTGTAAAATGTTTCCATCTCAGTATAATGACCGTGGACCATGATGAGGACATTTTCTAAGCAATTCCTTCCATCTTTCCCATGCCTCAAACAATGATTCAAAGATCTCTTTGTTTAAAAGATGTAATGTCATTTCTCATCCTAGCATTTTTGATTGGTGGGAAGTATTTTGACAGAAATTTTTCAGCTAATTCATTCCATGAATGAATTGAATTAGGCTCTAAAGAATTTAACCATGATTTAGCTTTATCTTTTAATGAATATGGAAATAACTTTAGCCTAAATGCATCCTCACTTACACGTGTATGATGAAATTGCTACATACTTCTAAAACCTGTTTTAAATGCTCATGGGGTCATCATGTGAAAATCCCCCAAACCGACCAATTGTTTGCAAAGATTTGAAACATCATTGGTTTAAATTCAAAATGGACAGACATCAATATGAGGCCTAGCAATGCTAGTCCGCATATTTTGATGATCAAACACGCATAATCCTCATGGGCCTATCTCTATCATTAATCATGCCTATAGGGTTCATGTATATGAATTCTTTGTCTATGATTTACTCCTACATCAGAATTGAATTACCTCGGCGGTGTTATGGTTTGATCCATCACCTTCTTGCTGTGTTTGGTGCACGTGTATTGGTACTTGTTTGTGGCATCCCTAGTGGTATTACGGGTTCAACCATATTCTTTGTGTTGTTGGATTTCCTCTCAAGTCTTAATTGTCTCCCTGAATCTTCTTTCAATCTCTCGGATCAAAATCAAAATTTGGTGGTGGTCTTCTTGGCATAGGCTAGTGCTTAAGCACTTGTTCTCGCATGAGAATAACACTACCAAAAAGCGAAAAAAAAAAATAAAAAAATAAAAACACTCTTTTACTAACTAAACAAACTAAAAATTATTGGCAATCCCGCAAATGGCGCCAAAAACTTGGTGTGTGAAATAAGCATGTGCAAGTATACACGATCCACAAACAAGTAATAAAGAGTAAGTAAAGATCGTTCCCACGAGGATTGACTAATTTTTAATGTGTTTGTTTAGCATAGGTAAACTAGTGTGTCTACAACTATTCAGAGATTTGTGGTTTGGTTTTGGAATATAGAAAAACAGAATTTAAATACTGTAGAGGATGTAATTTAAGAGAGAGTTGAGATGCTTTTACCATATGAGTTCTGGTGAGAATGTTGTAGGTTGTCTTTTGGTGCTTGAGCACACGGTGCTTGATCACTTAGTGTAGATACATCAGATTAAGGGTGACTGTACAAGCTCAATAAACCCTTTTTTTTGCAAAGAAAGGCAAGTGTGTCATACTCCCCTCGCCTCCTTTCAAGTGGTTCAAGTTGCTAAATACTTTCCCTTAGTAAAACCCCACACATGAACAAAGACTATGCTAATTACTTTTGAATTAGCATGGAATTACCAAGCTGACTTTGTGGGAAACAAACTTCTCATCAAAGACTTAAATAAACACTTGCCTTTGCTTCTAGTTCTTGAGATCTAGTTGTAAGTCAATCTCTTGTAAATACAACTCCCCCTTGTTCTAAGTTAACCTTAAAACAAGTTTAATTCAAGTACAAGAACTAGTAAGTGAGACACCCTTTTGGACAACACAATAATTCTCACGAGTTCATCATATGACTAGAGCATCCCAACTAAGGAATTTAGCTCATCATCGTCCACATAGAGTAATTAAACAAAGTAAGTAAAGAAAGCATTGTAATTAACTTGGAATTGTAAATTGCTTAAAAGTAAATTGCTTGAATGGACAAGTCTTGCAAGAAAGTAAATTGCTTGATTGGACAAGTCTTGCAAGAATTTAAATAACAAGAAAGTAAATAAAGAGTAAGATGAAGAACATGAAATAAGAACTTAATATTAATGAAAAACACTTGATTCTCAATTAGGACGAAGTGAAGAATAGAGATGTCAATTCCTTCTTACCTTCCTCTTAAGTTTAGAGTAATCAAAGTGAAGTAAAAGACTTGGAAATAAAATGAAGAACAAGATGAACTTTTACTACTATTGTAATCTATATGGTAATCTATCTATTATTCTATATTCTCTATATATCTTTTACAAGAGATGAAAGAGTCCTATTTATAGATGTAGGAGATTTCCTTCCATGGAGGTTTTATCTTCAAGTATTTGACTTCTTTGCTTGCTTGTGAAGTATTCTTTGACCATCATGTGACTTATCCTAGTATTTTGCAGGTGTCAATTTGTTGTCACTTTGAATGGGAGACATTCCTTTGAGTGGGAAACATTCCTTTTGAAGGGGTCCAATTAGTTGATGACATTTGGCTTGGTGTAATGATGATGTTTGTTGTTTTTATCCCATAGATGACTTCTTTGGTAACTTGACAATTGATTCCATGTGATTCTTGAGCTAGTAGGAGGCCAGCAAGGCTCATTAGAACGAAATCAATTTGAGGTGCTTCCAATGTGGGGTCTTGTACTACTTGCTTTTTGCATGCTTCAACCAAGATGCTTTGGTGCTTAAGCACTTGATGCTTAAGCACTTAATGCAAAATCACAGAATCTGCAAAAGTACTCAACAAACATATCAAACATACCAATTTGTATATAAATTGAACTTCTATCTCCTTGATAATGTATTTTATGATTTTCATCTCTTTTTATTGTATTTACAAGTTTATTGCATTGGTTTCAAACATTTATCTAAGTAAAAGACTATGAATAACTCTATATAAAATAGAGTTATCACCGGGCGAACGACATTGCCTTGCTCGTCGACTTCTGCAGGCAACATGATCTTGTTTTGGTCAACATAGTGCGTGGGCTTGATCATGTTGTCATCGAAATTGATCTTCAGATCTGCATTCAGGGCCCGCGCCTGAGCAAGAGCGTTGTAGAACTGTTTGATCGCTGCCTCCCGACCGGCCTGGGCCACCATCTGAATCTTCGCCGCCAGATCGGCATTCTCGGCCTCCAGCCTGGCCTTCTCCTTCTCCACGGATTCAAGGTCGACTTTGGATCGTTTCACCGAGCAAAGAAGCTCCTTGTTCCTCTTTGCAAGCTTGGCACGGTCGTCCTCCCCCCGTTTGAGGGCCTCCTTCTTCGACTGGGCGAGCTTGTCATATTTTTGCTGCGCCGCAGCTAAAGCCTTGTCCTTTCCTGCAAAATTCAGGTCGAAGGATTGTTAGTGGTCGAACAAAGGTAAGATGAAGAGTACAAGACTAAGAAAATAAAATTACCATCAGATTCGGCCACCAGCTCCGCCATGAATTTCTCAACCCCCATGCAGAGAGAAGCGCAGAGCGCCATGGGTTTCCTTCTGTACTGTTCCAGATCGGCCGTACCCAAGCTTTCGAGCGAGATGATAGGAATCTCCTCCGTTGCAGGGGCCGGGACCCGACCTTCATACTTGGCCCGCTTGGGTGAGCGATCGGCACTGGGGGGAGGCGACCGAGGCCTGCTGACCGGCTTCTTCCCTTGGCTCTTAGGAGTTTGGGGGACTTTTGAGGAAGATTCAGGATTATCCCCCGACCGAGAAGCGTCATATCTCTTAGCCCTCCTTCGTGTTTCGGGGACTAAGCGGCGGTGTCGATTTTTGCCGGCCATTCTTTCTGCGAAATAACGAGCTATGAGTTAGAATAAAAGATTGACAAGACTGACAGCAAAAATATAATGACAAGGTTCAAAGGCAAACCAATCTCGGCCTCCAGGTCCTGGCCCTCGTGGTAAGACAAAGGGTCGATAAGGTATGTCACCCTTAGGATCTGGACGCATCATGCCCGTCAGCGCCTTGATCATGTCCAGAGATCGCAGGTCGGCCTCCCCCAAATCTTTGGTTGAGTAAATGTAATCCCGTGCCGCTGCGAAGTGAGCCTCGCTCCACATGATGGGAAAGTAAGGTGGGCCGAGCATTCCGTCCGGTTGGACCTCCGACACACGGCCTTACCAAGCCTCTTCGGTGGGGGCGATCCGAAATCACCGGCTTTTCAGCCGCTCCCAACGACTCTGAACGCTTTGAAAAACCGGTGGTGAGTCTTCGCATCTTAAAGGAGACTTGCTCCTCTTCTCCTTGTTAGCCTTCTCCCGAGCCACTCACCAAAGAGAGTAAAGAAAAGCATGACCGACACCGGCCGACCCAGCTTGGTCAAAAGAACGTCAAAGGTCTTGTAAATATCGACTTCGGGCTGAATCACCTCTTCCTCGTGGGCCGCTTCATCTCGGCCGCCTTCGGCCTCTACCATTTCTTCGTCCGCGACCGGGACGGCGCTAGGCTCTTCATCATCAATGATCACCACCTCAACGTCTTCCTCTCCTCCCGTTGGTGTTACACGGCCGCGCTTTCGTAATGAAGCGGACCTTGACCCGAGCTCTTTGAACCGGCCGACCCCGGCCGGAAGAATGGGAAGTCGAGCTCGTACCGCTCGAGGAACTACTCGAAGAGCAAGAACCTTTGTCGCCCGAAGACGACTTAGACTCCGCCTCGTGGAGATTGGGCTCGCCCGGTCTCGACATGTATGTAGCGAAAGATTGCGGTGGTTTTCCAGGAATACGGGCGGTCAGTTTCGTCCGTGGCATGCAAATACACCTGTGATAGAGGGAACGAGTCAGGTCGTTCGAGCAGAGCACTCATGAGAGGGGGTGATTTGGCCATCCCTCGACCGTCACGAGGCGTGAAAAAGCACATAGTACTTTCAAGTAAAAACTCAAGTTTAAAAGATAAAGGGAAAGATCGATCCATACCTTAAACAGAATGTTGAAGATCGGTCGCAAGTAGACAGAAACAGCTATGAATGCAAGTCGGCGGCAGACGAGTCGGTCGCTGGCAGAGCAATTCTTGGAAGTGTGAGAAATGAACTCAGCAGAAGGACTATTTATAGTGCAGACTCATGGCGCGAAGAGGACCGGATACGGGCGCCACAACGCTTCGCCTCTCTCGCCAATGGTTGTCTCCGCACGACCTTCTAAACACCAAACGCCACGTCTTA
The DNA here is from genome assembly GCA_020916435.1 of Oxytropis ochrocephala. Taxonomy (NCBI): domain Eukaryota; kingdom Viridiplantae; phylum Streptophyta; class Magnoliopsida; order Fabales; family Fabaceae; genus Oxytropis; species Oxytropis ochrocephala. Next base: position 49,562,689 of record CM037092.1, on the reverse strand, counting down.
AATGTCGGTAAAAACCAACCGTCACGACAACCCGGCCGATGGTTGACAAGCTGGTCGACACCGCCTACTGAGAAAGCGAACGGCCGCGTCCGCTTCGTCAAGATAACTTCACCTGGGGGCATCGATTCAAGCCTCACCGCTCTTAAGCGACCTAGGCTTGGGGGCAATCGTTCTCGGGTGTATTAGCAAATACGAGGATCGCCAGCAGCAATTGGACTCGCGCCCGGCCCATCTCGTCGGCCCAAACACGCCGCTGGAGCGCAATTCGCCGCCGAAATCTTCGCAGCAAAGCGGTCGGACCTCAAAGATATATACGCCATTCGCATATGGCATCAGCACGTTCCCTAACCTTGTGCTATCTCGCCCGGCGACCTCTCACTAGATCGTCGGAGTGTCTTTGCAGGTACCACCCGAGGTGCTCTACGCGTGAAGCCAGGACCGGTCCTTTCACTCACTCAACGACCGGCCCACCTGACGAAACAACAAACACTTCAACACTTCATTGGTCAAGGTACGATCATTTATATATTAGACTAACATAATAATATTGTCTATTTAAATATCTGTTAATTTTATATATATATATATATATATATATATATATATGTATATATATAAATCAAAGTTAATATTTAAATATGGGCACTTTTTAATATTTAATTATATTTAATATTTAAATAGAGGGAATATTTATATATTTTACATAAATATATATAAATATAATCTATATAATAATGCCGTCTTATCTAAATAAATTATGTATATAATTATATATTTAACTATACAAATATATTAATATTTACATAGAAGGCTAAAATAAATAATGTAAATAAATGTATTATTATATTTAAATTTAAGTAGGATGTGAATTTATTATATTTAATATTTAAATATTTGTCATATATATATATATATATATATAGTAATAATACCTTTTGTGGATGCAATATCAGAGTGGTGGATGGTGCGTGGAAACTATCTTCAAAGCAATATGAAAAGAAAGGAAGTGGAGAAGTGGAGAAGGAAAGTAGAGGAATTGGAGAAGCAATTTACAAGAAAGAAAATATTATGCTTTTAAGTGGTGAATACAACTGAGGCATTGCATGCCTTATATAGAAAATAAAGGCCTACTATTTAAGCCGGTTAAAAGACTACTATTACATTCGGTAGCCTGTAAACTAAAAAGACAAAATATCATTATTAATGCCGAGTACACTTTGGGCCCCATCGACACATTGATAATGACTAAAGTAGAAAAAACAAAAATAAAAATAGTAGGAAATATTCCCTTGGTCGACCATATCTTGTATTTTTGGTCCTATCCTTTTGAATCTTTTGATTTCTTTGAATTGTCGGCAATTATTGTTGTCCTTTTCCCTTGTTGATTTGGTGAGTCATCCCTTCTATCATTGCATCCCAGAAATCTTCTGGTATAGGTTCTGCTTCTTCTTCTACCTGAGATTCTCCAGCTAGACAGTTGTAGGTGTTGGAATCCATTGATCCTTGAGAACTACTGGTTTTCATAGATACATCATCACTTTTAACTTTAAAAGTTTTAAAAATTGTTTTTTCATATGATCTAGAGTTCGATCATGATCATTCTTCCGTTTCATTTGGGAAAATTTTTTCAAAGTAATTCTTTAGATTTTCTAAAGACATTTCTTGAAATCCTAATTCTTTAGTCCGGATTGGTCCTCACTATGGTTGTTTCAATTTTTTCTTCCATATGTTGAAGATCCTCTTTAGGCATCTTAGTCCACCATTTGTAGAAGAAATTTCTTCTAAGTATAGGGATATTGAATTTATCCTTAGCAATGGTAATTGTCCATCTCCAAATCCATGGGATTTGGAATTTAATACAATATAAACAAGGTCCTTGCCCTGTAATCATCCTTGAAGCATTCTTCAGAATTAATGGGTTATAATTGCACCATAATTCATATAAATTTAATATATTCTTTGGTAAAATTTCCAAAGAAGGTCCAAATTTTATCCACCAGTTATAAAACCAATTTGGTATAGGTTTTTCCAGAATTTCTGGATTAACACTGAAAAACCAAGAATGCTTATTCTTGGGATTTTGATAATAGAAAGCTAATGTAAAAGCTTGGATATAATCCCAATAATTGAAGTAAACATATTTACCTTCAGCAATTTTGATTGCTTTTTCTCCATTAGGATTTAATCCCCATTCTCTTGGTGATAATATCTTATTGATATGACATTTCTTTGAAGTTTATAAAACTTCCCGGGTTATTATTTTGATAATGATGTGTGATTGTTCTTGATTCAAGAACTAATAGAAGTATTTCAAATGTGGTCGGACTTGCCATAAAGTCCAGGATATCCTCTTGATTCAAGATATCTTGTTTTAACAGACCACCCATCATTAGGAGTCAAATTGATATCTTCCTCTTCAACATACATTATGTCTCTCGTGAATGTGATTTTCATAGTGTCTGTTACCTCTCTTGAGGTGTTTCATTTGTAAATTTGCATCTTTATAAGTTGATGCCTTACTTGATGAAGAAGAAGGAATATCTTCTTTCTTCTGAGGTGCAGCAATTGTTGCAAATTTCTAGTCCTATGGATCGTAGTCCAATCTCTATTAGAGGAGTGTTTGTTTCCGATAGGGCAACAAATTGTTGCTTCCTCGGCCACGGCCCACGCCACGACCTCTTCCCCTATTGGGGTTGTCATTTCTCGCAAAAATTCACGAGTCAAATAATCAGCAAGAGAATTATTTTCTCCTTTAATATATTGTATATCAAAATCAAATACTGATAATTGAGCTTGCCAACTAGCAAAAATTTGTTTTGATACAAGATTCTTGACATCTTTCTCAATAATTGATTTTGCAGAACTACAATCAATTCTTAATAAAAATTTTTGATTTAGTAAATCATCCTGAAATTTTGATATACATTTAATTATAGAAAGCATTTCTTTCTTAATAGTTGAATATTTAGGATGTGTAGGATTCCATTTCCGTAAGTAAATCTTACTAAAACTTCTTTATTATTGTCTAGTATAACCTGCTTTAAGATACCACCATAGCCTATGTTAGAGGCATCTGTTTCAACAATTTTGAAATACTTGGGGTTTGCTAAGGCTAAACAAGGTAAACACTTTACCTTACTTTTGATCTTTTGGACATGACTAGAGAATGTTTCTCCGCCCATGGTCCTGGGTTTTTCTTTAACCTATTATATAAAATGGTCAGATGTATCTGAGCTAAATTCTCATAATAGTCGGAAATATAATTTAGACTTCCTAGAAATCTTTGTAATTGTTTCTTCTCGGATATAATATCGAGGAAATTTAGAAGCAAATTCAATACTTCTACTTATAGGAATAATTGTTCCTTGGTCTATTTTCGTGACCTAAAAATCTAACTTTTGTTTGAAAAAGTTTCATTTTGGGAGCAGATATAACTAAACCATTATGTTTAACCAAATTTTTAAATATTTTTAAATGTTTAAAATGTTGATCAATAGTTTTAGAAAATACTAAAACATCATCAATATAGACAATCATAAAATCGTAATAAGAACCTGAAAATATCATTCATAATATTCGAAATTCGGAAGGAGCATTCTTTAATCCAAATGGAAGAACATTCCATTCAAAATGCCCAAAAGGAATGTGAAAAGCAGCTTTGTATTTATCGATTCATTAATCGAATTTGCCAATAACGACTTCATATCAAATTTTGAAAAAATCAAGGCATCATTGAGCCTATCTAAAAGATCTTTCTTATTAGGAATTGGATATCTTATCCACTTCAAAACTTTATTAAGAGGTTTATAGTTAATAACTAATCTAGGAACACCTCTTTCTTGTTCAAAGACATTTTTATTAACATAAAAAGTGTACAACTCCAAGGAGATTTAGATTTTCTAATCAATCCTTTTTCTAAAAGAGAATTAATCTCTTTTTTACATAAATCAAGATATTCTTGATTCATTTGAGCTGGTCTAGCTTTAGTAGGAATTTGACTTTCATTAAAGTCATCAATATAAGGTAAAGCAACAACATATTGTTTCCTATTCCAAAAGCATTAGGTAGATCATTACATACCTCCGAGACAAATTGTTGTTCAATAACCTTAATTTGTCTCCTAGTTTCTTCCTTATTCAAATGATCCTTAATATTAAATATATTAATTTCACTTTTGAGAAAACATATTTGTTTTTCTTTATTAAGAAGAATGTCCCTAACCTCATTAAGCATTCTTGTATGAGGATCAGTAATAAATTTGAAAATAATTTCCTTATTATCAATAAAGGTAGTAATACCATTTTGATCAATATTTTTAATAGGCATAATCTTATGTAAAAAAGGAGTGCCTAATATAATTCTATGAGTTAAATTTTTAACTAAAATAAAATGAGTTGGCAAACAAATATATTCGATTGCAAATATAAGCATTTGAAAGTTTATAATTAACTTGTAATTTATCTCCTCCACTTGGGTAAGAGATTGAGTAGTTTTTGAAAAATATTTTGTAGGGATAATTCCCTCTTGGATACAATTAAGATCAGCCCCACTATCTATGAGAGCTATCTCATTTTCTAAAATAAAATTTTTATTAACAACTAAAGTAATCCTTACAAACCATTTTTGTGAAGTTACTCTATCTAATATAGACAAATAATCGCTACTAGAATGAGCGGTCTCTTTTTGTTTATTAAGACTATCTATAGCAGATATCTTCGATTGATTATGAATTTCTAAAGAAGATATTCTTTGGAATAATACATCATTATTCTTTTTATCTCGAGCAATTTTGATTTTAAGAGATTTATTTCTCTTCTTAAATCGATTGTAGAAACGGTGTTTCTTTAATATTAGATTCTTGGAATCTAGATAAAACCTCACTCATTTGATAAGGAGCCTCTATAATTACAGGACTTTCCTTTTTAATATATTCTCTCATAAGAGTATCTATCATTTTCCTTTTTAAATTGCCATCGATTATGGCTTCTAAAGCTTTTAAAGCTTCATCTTGTTCTCTGTTAGAACATTTAATCCATTCATTTCAACAATGGATTTCCAATAATTCAATTCATTACATCGACAATCATTATTGTTAGTGGAAGATGATTCGTAAGAGGTATCATTGATACACTCTATACCTTCACTTGAAGGATCAATCTCTTGTTCGATTCGTAACTAATTAATAAAACTTTTTCTAATTGAGCCCTTAATTGATCATCTTCAATCTCATTTAAGGCTTTTTAGTCCAACATTGGTTGGCATAATGGCCTATTTTGCCACACTTATGACAAAAGTTATGTCCAATTTTTAGCCTTTCTTTTCCTTTTTTTACGAAAAGGCTTATCTTTTGGTTTTCTTTCTTGAAAAATTTTTCTTTTAAAATTCTTTTTCTAGAACTTTTGTAAAAATTTTTGTTTTATTATCAAAGGGTTTTCTCCTTTCTTATTTTGGCCTCTCTTGCCTTCTTTAGGCTCTTTTCCTAGATCAAAGGCAAATTGTTCACAGAATTCACCTAATTGGTGTTTTTCTCGTTAACTTTTGCTTTTTCAATTGGTTTCTTAACTTTATGTCATTACATAAAGCTAAACCTTCATTAATACAAAGCAACTAATAATTTGGCCATATGTTAGATCAACATAATTAATATTTATGCCATCATTCTTATTCCTTAAAGATTGTCTAACCTTTTCGAAAAGAGATAAGGAAGACCATCAACAAATTTTGCCTTCCAATGGATAGAATTGGGGTCCTTTAACTGAAAAACCCGGATAAGAAAGTATCCTTATACCATCTAAAATGAGTTAAAGATGGACATCTTAAATTTTGTAAAAGAGAAGCTATTTTTTCTCCAATGGGAACATTAGTTCCTACAAAATGTTTTAATATGGATAAGCGAGAGGGTATAAACCGCATCTTCTTCCCAAAGACTAACAATAGTATTATTAGAACTAGATTCTAGCTTAATTTCTTTCTTATGATCAAGAATTTCTTTTTTTACGAACTTGAAGAAGATAATGATCCCACCAACCTCTTAATTGACCAACAAATCCAGTGGCTATGAAAGAGGCTATTGTACTATCGGAATTTCCATGCTGTTTACAAACAGTAGAATACATAATCATTCTATGTATCGTATCTATGATTTGCTTATCATTTAAGCCATCAATATTCCATTCATAAATGGCTTTACCAGAATAGGAATTCGATATGGTTCGTGTTCCTCATAAAGTAAATCTTGAGGTGAAGGCCTCTTATAATAATATTTTTCTATGGCCTTAGAAGTGTAAATAGGATTAATATTAACATCCTGGTTAATATCCTGGTTAGCAAACATGTTTGTCAAATCATCAATATTATTAATATCTTTACTAAAATCAGAAGGACTCTCAGAGCTATCAGAAACACTCTCTTGAGATAAAACACTAAGAGATAAATTCTTTAATTGTTCTTGCAAAATATGAATAAATTCAGAAGTATTATCTTCCATTTTGAAACCTTTTATTGGTAAAGGAGGTTGTATTATAGGAGTCTCTGTAATCATAGGTGCTTTAGACTCATTTGTTTGTTCAAAATTCATTTTTTGTTGAAAAATTTGTTTTTCAAATAATTCCTTCAAAGAAGATAAATCTTTTTCAAGAGAAATAAATTGATCTCCTAAGCAATTAAGAAAAGCATTTGTATAATTCTGGGTTTTTATCAAAGAATTTAATTCTTTGATAGTAACTTGGTTACATTCTACCTTATGTAAACTATTAAAAGCATTAGCTTCTACGTTTTGACCCAAATTTATAGGTTGTCTTGGAGGAAAAATACTACTAATTTTTTCTCCTTTCATAGTTTCCCAATTCTTTGAATTAAGAACTAGAATCTCATTATCAATCTCATTTTTGATTTTATTAGTAAAATACTTAACAAACCATTTCACAAAAGGAATATAATCGCTTTTATAGTCATTTCTTCATAATAATCATCCTTAAACTTATTAAGTTCAAGAGGAGAGAATTTCTCAAAATACCATTCCCTAAATTGGGCATATTTATCCTGTTGGAACTCATCATTAACGAGTTCTCTCATTCCACTACCGGGAGAGTAATCTAATATGTACCTCATAAATGAAAACTCATTTCTGATTGAGTAGGAGATTCCCTACTTTGGGTGGGTTTTTGATATATACCATGTGGAATTTGATTCTCACTAATTCTAATATTTTCATCGTCTCTATTTCTTCTATTGGACGAGAAGTAGAAGATCTATGTAGTTCACTAGGAGTTGTATAGAACTCACTAATGTAATGCCTTGAGAAAAACTTCTTGGTATTTTATTAACCCTTTGAGGATTAAACTTTACCTCTATATCCCCTTCATTTGTTTGGATAATCTGATCTATCTCTCTATTTAAGATAGGTTTAGGTTCTCTTTGCTTGTGGTAGCGACCATGACTCGGGAAAGTTAATTTCATTCCATTTAATTAACCTATTGGTCACTATATTAGAAGTTAATAAATTAGTTTGGACAAGAGTTGTTGTCCTGAAAAGATATTTGCTTAACCTTTGGATTAAGTGTATTTAAAACTTTATAATAAACTCTATAACATATTGTTATAACTTCACTACACAGTGTAAAATTATACCCATTAGTATTGATAGTGAGTTGCATAGCAAGATCTAGAATATTTCATCGGATAAAGACAAACTCAAATTTGGAGAAACATTAAAATATACAGTGCCCATGACATAGACTTGTTTCAATTAAAGCAACTAGAGAAGGCTTGAAATCTCTACATCTACCATCTCTAACATATGCAAGAATACTTGCATTTAACCCTAACAAAGTTAATGGTTTAAAGGCAATTTGCACAAGTCCAATATGAATAAAATTATAGTCTTTAAAAGGAAGTAAATCTTTTTACTTAATAATCTTATGGTCCGAGTATTTTCGTAAACTTGAACAAACTGCTCAATGGTCTTAACAAAGATATCTTGATTTGAGATCAAAAAGACCAAATTTATATATTTGGCTAGAAAGGCTCGCGAGGAATTGTCCATTTGTTTAGTTGATCCAAATTTTTGGATATTCAAACTAATTCTTCATTTTTAATTGAATTATCTTGATGATTATAATCATCTAATTCCATGGTTAAAGTTTGAATTATTGTTGTGGTTGAGATCTTAACTGAGAATCGTAACTAGATGAGTCGGTTGAAATTATGAATATACTATACTCCCATCATTTTATTTGTCATCTTTGCAAACAGTAAAACTGTTTAACTATCAACCCAAAGGGATAGAAGGATTTCTCCCAAATCAAAGATGTAGAATGTTTTTAGCAAAAATTTTCGAAATCATCTTAATACTTCCTCTTTCTGGGAAAGATGATGATTTTAAGAAAACACTAAAAACATTCTTAGTTATAATATAACATAAATAAAATGATGTTAGGATAATATATTCATACTAATAACTCACCCATCAAATGGCTCTGATTGTGAAAACAACGTAAATAATTTATAAAAAACAGTGTACTAAGAATGATAAGTCATGTAATACACGAAAACGAACAAATGCATTGATTTTAATTTCCAAGCAACGATTTTATGGAGAATGTTAAAAGGAAATGTATACCCCGTCTTTCAGACGGGTGATACATACTAATGTGTATATATATATATATATATATATATATATATATATATATATATATATATAATGCGAATACTGTCCTGCAGTTAATCTGCAGTCGGCAATTCGCGCGTAACTACAAGTCTACAACTTACTTTTGCCCCAAAACTTCCATCTTAATTACAAGGGTACTTTTGTTACTTTACAACTATCACTTATCCCCTTATTTTTTTTTCTTCTATTTCTAGCTTTGCACGCCATGTAAACAACAATTTTAACTCTCATTCTCAAGTGCTTCTTGCAGATAGATTAGGATTAAAAATTGTAAAAAATTAAATTTAACTATCTAAAAAGAATTACATATCAGAAAGTATATAAACTAAATTGGTTCAAACATCTTCAAAAAAAATAACTACAAGATAAGAAGAAAAATGATGAATAAATCCATGGAGAGAGTATGAAAAAATTGTTTGCATGTGAGGGAGAAAAATACGCGTTTTCACCATTGTCATCACCCTAAAACACAACTTCCACTGCCGCCGTCGCCGTAAACTACAACAGCTCACCGCGGAGGTCACCGTAAATCTCGCTACCGCTGTCGCCGTAAACCGCAACAGCTCACCGCGGAGGTCACCGTAAATCTCGCTACTGTCATCGTCAATCTCACTATTGTTGTTTTGAGAGAAACAGACCTAGATTGCAAATAGGGAGAGCGAGAGTCATGAAAGAAGTGAATGACGCTTACCCATATTGCATGTGCAAATCCAGGGACGGATTCAAGTAAGGGCAAGCATTGGCGGCCGCCTCTCCCTCCGCGGTGGTTCGGTATTGGGTTGAAGAATTATTTAGGAGAAATATATAAATAGATATACTAAGAAGTTATAAATTAACCAATTGTTAGTCTCGGCGTGATGGTAAAAGACTTTTTGTTATACCAACAAGTCTCGAGATCGAATCCATCTGAAGGTAGCTAACTGCAGCGGGATTTCAAAATCATACTCGTATATGCAACCTTAAATTTATATAACATTTTTAAAGTGTATATACTTTTTTGGTGAATCATTATTTTTGGTGAATGCCTTTTTAAACCGTATATATAAATATATGTATTTTTATTTTAGCTTTCCGTCTTATTTAATAATTAATATATTTAGCTGTTTAATAGAGATATTAAATATACAATTTATTTGTTGTAGTTAGATAAGAAGAATAGGATCCTTATAGAAAAATTATGGCATAAAATCACATGGAGAATGTGTCAAAAATACACATTATGTAGTTTGATAATTCAGCAAAAAATATTTATAACAAATGAAATATAAAAAATAAATATTGTTAATGGGGGAATGAAGGAGGGGTTTGTATTGAAAGCATTTTTAGTAAGGTCGAGTGGCGTTATACCGGCGACACTAAAAAAATACAAATTATTTAAAAAAAATTGCCCCTACCCTAAGAAATTCTTGGATCCGTCCCTGTGCAAATCTAGGTTTTTTTTTAAAGCAGATCTGTTGATGAACCACATAGAGATGAAGGTAGAATGCCAGTTGAGAGAGATGAAGGAACGGTGTGGCCTGTGGAAGATGAGGGATCTGTGAGTGTGCATGCAAGAGGGGGAGAAGATGAAGGTTGTGTGGTAGATCGAGAGAGATGGCAGAGATGACTAGATGAGTGAATGAGGGGGAGATTGATTGAGAGACAGAGCTGAGTAGATGATGAAAGGGGGAGATTTGTTTCTTCTCAAAGAAGATGAAAGGAACCAGAAGAGAGAGGGTGGGAGATGAGTTTTAAGAGTGAGAGAAAATTAGGGAAAAGAGAAAAGAATGAGAAGATGAATGGTGATGACTGATGAGGCGTGGATATTTGAGAGAGAGAGGTAAAAAAATAAATGAGGTATGGAGTAGTCCAGCGAGAATGAATGAGTGGTGAGAAGAAGCTTTCCAAGGCCACTAGAATAAGATAAATTAAAAATATAATAAATTAAAACACTTTAGTTGAAAAAAAAGTATATATATATATATATATATATATATATATATATAATTTTTTATATTAAATATATTATTCTTTATTAATTAAATTTCATGACTTTTTAGATAAAGCAAAGTGGTTAGTGATCGTCACTCAGCCAATGAAGAGTTGAAGTGTTTATTGATTCGTCGAATGGTAGGTCGTTGAATGAGTGAAAGGGCCAGGTCCCGCTTCACGCGTGAGAGCACCCGGGCAGACCGCAAAGACACTCGACGATCTAGTGAGAGGTCGCTCGCAGATAAGATAACATGAGTTAGAGAACGACTTGATGCCGTGTGCGAATGGCGATATATACTCCGAGGTCCGATTGTTTTGCGGAGATTTGCACGGCGGCGAGAAGTGCGCTCCAAGCGGCGTGTTTGGGCCGTCGAGACGGGCCGGGCCGCAGTCCAATTGCTGTTGGCGATCCTCGTATTTGCTAATACACCCAGAACGATTGCCCCCAAGCCTAGGTCGCTAAGAAGGGGTGAGGCTTGAATCGATGCCCCGTGAGTGAAGTCATCTCGACGAAGCGGACGCGCCGTCGCTTTCTCTCGTAGGCGGTGTCGACCGCTTGTCAACCATCGCCGTATTGTCGTGGCGGTTGGTCTTTACCGACATTTAAGGCGTGGCGTTTGGTGTCTCCGAGGTTGTGCGGAGACAACCATTGGTGAGAAGGCGAAACGTTGTGGACGCCGTATCCGGTCCTCTTCGCGCGTAAACCGCACTATAAATAGCCGCCTGCTTTGAGTTCATTTCTCACACTTCCAAGAATTGCTCACGCCAACGACCGAGCTCATGCCGCCGACTTGCATCCAGTCGTTGTTTACTTCTGCTAGCGGCCAGATCCACCACAACCTGTTCAAGGTATGGATCGATCTTTACTTTTACTTTACGAACTTGAGTCTTTTTCTCGTAAAGTATTTCGTACTTTTCCACGCCTCGTGATAGGGGGTGTCGAGTCGAGGATGGCCACATCGCCCCTCTCATGAGTGCTCTACTCGATCGACCGACTCGCTCCTCTATCACAGTGTTCTTGCATGCCACGGACGAAACCGGCGCCGTATTCGGAAAGCCACCGCGATCCTTTGCTACCTATATGTCGAGGCAAGGCGAGCCCAATCCCCAAGAAGTGAGTCTAAGTCGCGTCTTCGGGCGACAAAAGTTCTAGCTCTTCAAGCGGTTCTTTGGCGAAGACTAGCTCGACTTTCGATCCCACGTGAGGGTCGACCGGTTCAAAGAGCTCGGGTCAAGGTCCATTTCATTACGAGCGCGGCCGAGTAACACTCCACCGGGAGGAGAGGAAGACGTTGAGGTGGTAATCATTGATGATGAAGAGCCTAGCGCCGCCCCAATCGCGACGAGGAGATGATAGAGGCCGAGGCGCCGAGGAGAGGCGCCCACGAGGAAGAAGTGATTCACCCAAGTCGATATTTCGTCCGGAAGTCAACATCGGAGGTCGAACGGCGGTCGGGCGAAGTCCAAGCCGATGTAGCTCGAGATATATCCGACATGTCTTGGGTATCGGAAACTCTTCGCTCTCATAGGAGCATTATTCGTCGGCCACGATGCTTTGCCCGTCCGCGGAGCGCGCTTGATGATTCACCGTTTGGAGGGTGAGAGGCATGAAGGACGGCGAAGACATCGCAACTTATTCTTCCAACTTCAAGTTCACGATGTATCGGCTCGTGTTTGAGAAGATGAATATTACTCCTCCTTTTTACGGAATTTCAACGCGACGTCCCCGCGCCACATTGGGGTCGCTCCTTCCCAACTTCACCCTAATGCGTGGGCGTTTCAAGACCTTTGAAGTTCTTTTGACCAAGCTCGGGTCGGCCGGTGTCGGCCATGCTTTTCTTTACTCTCTTTGAGCCGAGTGGCTCGGGAGAAGGCTAACAAGGAGAAGAGGAGCAAGTCTCCTTTAAGATGCTGAAGACTCACCACCGGGTTTTTCAAAGCGTTCAGAGTCGCTGGGAGAGCGGCTGGAAAAGCCATTATTTCGGATCGTCCCCCCAAGAAGAATTTGGTAAGCCGCGTGTCGGAGGTCCAACCGGACGGAATGCTCGCCCACCTTACTTTCCCATCATGTGGAACGAGGCTCACTTCGCAGCGGCACGGGGATTACATTTACTCAACCAAAGATTTGGGGAGGCCGACTGCGATCTCTCGGACATGATCAGTATTTGTGGCGGCATGATGCGTCCAGATCCTAAGGGTGACATACCTTGTCGACCCTTTGTCTTGCACGAGGCCGAGGACACGGAGGCCGAGATTGGTTTGTCTTGCACGCAGGTCGATCTTGTCAATCTTTTATTCTAACTCATAGCTCGTTATTTCGCAGAAAGAATGGCCGCAAAAATCGGGACTCGCCGCTCGCCCCGAAGCTTTGAAGGAGGGGCTAAGAGATATGACGCTTCTCGGTCGGGGATATTCACGAATCTTCCTCAAAAGTCCCCAAACTCCTAAGAGCTGAGGAAGAAGCCGGTCGGTGAGGCCTCGGTCGCCTCCCCCAGTCTGCCGATCGCTCACCCAAGCGGGCCAAGTATGATGGTCGGGTCCCGCCGCAACGGAGGAGATTCCCGTCATCTCGCTCGAAAGCTTGGGTACGCCGATGCGGAGCGATCTGAAGAAACCCATGGCGCTCTGCTTCTCTCTGCATGGGGTCGAGAAATTCATGGCGAGTCGTGGCGAAATCGATGGTAATTTTATTTTCTTAGTCTTGTACTCTTCATCTTACCTTTGTTCGACCGACTAACAACCCTTCGACTGAATTTTGCGAGGAAAGGACAAGGCTTTAGCCGCTGGCGCAACAAAAAATATGACAAGCTCGCTTGATCGAAGAAGGAGGCCCTCAAACGGGGAGGACGACCGTGCTAAGCTTGCAAAGAGGAACAAGGAGCTTGCCGCTCGGTCGCTACTTTTGAGCGGCGATCTTGATGCTACGAACAAAGAAAAAGAGGTGCACAGGCGGCCGATAAGGCATACTGGAGGCAAAAATTCAAATGGTAGCCCAGGCCGGTCAGGAGGAGGCGATCGAGCAGTTCTATAATGCTCTCGGGCAGGTGCGGGCATTGAATCCAGATCTGAAGATCAATTTCGATGACAACATGATCAAGCCCACGCACTATGTTGACCAAAACAATATCATGTTGCCTGCAGAAGTCGACGAGCAAGGCAATGTCGTTCGCCCGGCCACCATTCTCTTTTAAAGCCCGCCTGCGAGCGGTGTAATTTTTGTAACCGTTTAACTTGCCTTCGGGCACAACAATTTCTCTGCCTTCGTGCAGTTTTTTAATTCGTGGGCGCTCGGCTTCGACCGGGCGTCCCGTGTTTGTAATGACAATTTTTACTTGCTTTTAATTACGCTGTTCGAATTTACATTGCTATGTGCGCATTCTTACATTTATTCGCCTTAGTCATTTCGAACTTGTAAGCGCTCGTGGCGTTTCGTGCTATTTCGATAGCGGCCGTTTATGGTCGGGCCATTTCGATGGCACTTGAGGTAGGTCGTTTCGACGGCCTACCGCGATGGGTTATAACTTAACCCTTGGGCCACTTCGATGGCGCTCTATATAGATCGTTTCGTCGACCTAAAGTTTGTGGGTTATCACTTAACCCTTGGGCCATTTCGATGGCTCTCGAGGTAGATCGTTTCGACGATCCAGCGTTGTTGGGCCATTTTCGATGGCGCTCGTTCGAAGTCAACTTCGGTGACCGTCGTTTGTGCGGCTCGGTGGCACATGCCCGCATCGTTTCGACGACTGCGGTTTGCGGGTTATCTAACCCCGGGCCATTTCGATGGCTCGAGGTAGATCGTTTCGACGATCTAATCAACTTTGATAAATCTTCGATCGCTCCTTTGCCACGGGCAATTTTGAGCGACGAGTCATACATTCTTGCGAGAAAGTAAAGAACACATCATATTTCTAAAGGTCAGGCCTCTGTAAAAAACCCAGTGGGAAAAAGAGCGCCTGCCTGCTTTTCATTAATAGGTCGGTCGGTATTACATTCAAATCTTTGTTACATTCAAACGTAATATTTCCTAAGTTTTTCTGCATTCCACGTTCTGGGGATAGTCGCCCCATCCATGGTTTCCAGCTCGTAAGCCCCTTTTCCAGTCTTGTTGATGACCCTGTATGGACCTTCCCACCCGGTGCGAGCTTCCTTGGCGTGCATTCTTATTTCCCACGCCTACCGTCTTAGAACGAGCTGACCGACCGTGAAGTCTCTTTTTTGCACGCGAGTGTTGTATCTGGCTGCGACCTTCTGTTTGATCAATTGCTCTCTTAGCGATGCTTGGGTGCGCAGCTCTTCAATTAGGTCCAACTCTTCTCGAATAGCCCGGTCGTTATCAACCACTGTAGGGGATTGAAGTTCTCAATTCCACTCGCCCATCTCTATGGGTATCACGGCCATCGATCCCATATACCGATCGAATGGGGACTCCCTGCCGTTGAGTGAGGGGTTAAATCCCGCACGCCCATAGAACGGATTGCAGCTCTTCGACCCAGTTCCCTTTCGCTTCATCGAGTCTTCGCTTCAATCCACGCAAAATTACCCTGTTGGCCGCTTCAGCTTGGCCGTTTGTCTGAGGGTGCTCGACCGAGGTGAAACGCTGTTTTACCCCTAAGTCGGCCAACATTTCTCTGAATCTCTTGTCTGCGAACTGGGTGCCGTTGTCTGTTATTAGTTGCTGAGGGATCCCAAAACGGGCCAAAACACACCTGCCAAAGAACTTGCTTACTTTCGCCGAGGTGATGGTCGCAAGAGGCTCGGCCTCGACCCATTTTGTGAAATAATCTACCGCCACGATCGGAAATTTGAAGCGGCTGGAGCGGTGGGAGCGGGCCTAGCAAGTCCATGCCCCACCAAGCAAACGGCCAAGGTGAGACAAGACTTTGCAACTCTGTGGAAGGTGCAATGTGGACATCAGCATGTATTTGGCATTTCTTGCACTTCTGAACGAGCTTCTTGGCATCTTCGCCCATGGTCGGCCAATAATAGCCTACCCGACGAGCCTTCTTAGCTATGGGAACGAGCGCCTGGTGACTCCCACAAATACCTTCATGAATGTCCCTCGAAGACATGGTCGGATTCGACCGACGTAAGACACCTTAATAATGGGGACGAACCCCTTCTATATAACTTTCCTTCTATCACGCGAGTATTTGGTCGCCCCACGAGCGACCAATTTCGCCGCTTCGTCGCTCGGTTCTTCACCTTCAACGATGTACCTTAGGATAGGGCGATCCAATCGAATCGAAATTGACACAAAGAACGGCCGGATCGGGTTGGCTTGAGTCGACACACACTCGGCCGATTTAACGTCTCTGAATCAAACTCCTATGATTTCGAGTCTTGGTACTTGCAAGCTTTGATAATATATCTCGCTCGAACATTTTCGGTCCGAGGCACATGTACCACTTCATTTCGGTCGAATCGCTGAGCGATTCTCTCACTCTTGCTAGATAACTTTTCAGCACGTCGTCTTTAGCATCATATAATTCTTTGATCTGCGAGACTACGAGTAAGGAATCTGATCTGAGTTCAACCCGGTCGACATTGAAATCTCTGGCGAGCTGAAGGCCAGCTATGCATGCCTCGTACTCGGCCTGGTTGTTTGAAGTGTGGAATGCAAAGGTTAAAGAGACTTCAACGGCAAGGCCTTCTGAATTTTCCAATATTAGGCCTGCTCCACTCCCTTTACTATTAGACGACCCATCTACGTGCAAGATCCAGGTCGTTCCAGCTTGATCTTCTGGAGTAGGAGTCATCTCTGCTATAAAGTCGGCCAACACCTGCGCTTTTGCGGCCGATCTGGATTCGAATTTAATTCCAAACTCACTGAGCTCCACTGCCCACTTTATCATCCGTCCCGCCAGGTCTGGCCGATGGAGGACTTGCCGGATAGGCTGATCGGTCCTTACCACGACCTGATGGGCCACAAAGTAGGGTCTCAATCTTCTAGCAACTATTAGGAGTGCAAGAGCAAACTTCTCTATTTTCTGGTACCTCAGCTCGGGCCCTTGCAACACTTTACTAATAAAGTAGACCGGATTTTGTTTCAGCTCGCATTTTCTGACCAACACGGCGCTCAGAACTTCTTCTGTGATAGCTAAGTACAGGTACAATATCTCGCCCGGCAGCGGCTTAGTCATAATTGGCGGATTGGTCAAAGCTTGCTTCAATTCATCCAATGCACGCTGGCATTGGTCGGTCCATTCAAAGTCTACATCTTTCTTGAGGAGTTTAAACAGTGGCAGGGACTTGCAGGCCGCTTTGGGTATGAACCTGGACAGAGCGGCCACCATGCCATTCAGCTGTTGTATCTCTTTTTTAGTCGTGGGCGGCCTCATATCGGCGACCGCCCTGCACTTCTCAGGGTTTGCTTCTATCCCTCTTTCAGTCAGGTGAAAGCCCAAGAATCTGCCGGCTCTCACCCCAAAGGTACACTTCTCAGGATTCAGTCTAAGGGAGTTCTTCCTAGCTTCTTCAAATATTTCCCTGAGGTCGTTCACATGATCTGGGTCGGTTACGCTTTTAATGATCATGTCGTCCAAGTACACCTCTGAGATTCGACCGATCTGCCTCTTGAAAATTTTGTTCATCATCCGCTGGTAGGTCGCTCCAGCGTTCTTCAGGCCGAAAGGCATCACCTTGTACTGAAAATTTCCCCGATCTGTCATGAAGGCTGTCTTATGTCGATCGGGGGGATACATCGTGATCTGATTGTACCCTGAGTAAGCGTCCAGAAAAGACAGTAATTTGTAGCCCGAGGCCCCATCGACCAGCTTGTCGATGTTGGGTACGGGGAAGGCATCCTTCGGGCATGCCTTATTTAGATCGGTGTAGTCTACACACATCCTCCATTTGCCATTCTTCTTTTTGACTAACACGACATTGGATAGCCAGGTCGTGTATCTGATCTCTTCTATAAAATTGGCCTTTATGAGGTCCTCAGCGGCGCCTTTGCGCGGCGAGATTTTTCCTCGCTTTGAGTGCGTCTTCTTTGAGCGGCCCGGCCGACCCTTCATCGATTTGAAAGTTGATGGCGAGCTACCGATGGGAATGCGGGCATGTCCGATGCCCGCCATGCGAATAGGTCGGCATTGTCTCTCAAACATTGCACAAGGTCTTGCTTCACTTGCTCGTAGGTCGCTACCGAGCTTTACCGTTTTGGATGGGTCGTCACCCAATTGAACATCTACCAACTCTCCATGAGGCTCGGGTCTTTTCATCCTCGCTTTTTCGGCTCTCGAGCCAAATCATCATCATTGTCCTCCGGTCAACATTTATGCGGATCATACCGAAGCGCCCAAATCGACATTGACTTGATGGCCTTCACTAGTGCTCGAACGTTCGCCACGATCTACCTCGTCACATATTTCTTGTATAGGCGTGGCTTCTTCTTGCGATTCGAGGTCGGCCGCCGTGGTAACCACTTGGTCGCCTTTTTGTAGAATTTCATTTTCAGTGCACCGTCGATGTAACGGCCTCTAGCTTACCCAAAGTCGGCCTACCAATAATACATTGATAGCGAGGATTTGAGGGGAGTACGAGGAACGCCGTCCGACCGCCCCGCATGCAGTACTATCCCCGTGTCGCCACCAAACGTGACTAGCGACTCGATCGTTCCCAACGGGTAGGTGGTCGCCCCATTGAAACTGTTAGAGGGTAGGCTCGGCCGGGAATTTTCTCGCTCCGATCAACCTTTATTTTGTCGATCAAATCTTCAAACATGATA
Organism: Oxytropis ochrocephala; assembly: GCA_020916435.1. Taxonomy (NCBI): domain Eukaryota; kingdom Viridiplantae; phylum Streptophyta; class Magnoliopsida; order Fabales; family Fabaceae; genus Oxytropis; species Oxytropis ochrocephala. The sequence continues at coordinate 49,544,321 of CM037092.1, read as the reverse complement.
TCACCGAGCTACCTTGATCGACCGGGATTCTCTGCACCTCTGTGTTTGCCATGACAAACTCACGATTACCAATGGGACATAACTATTAGGCTTGCCGTCAGATAGTCGTTGTCACCGAACGAGATGGGGGGTCGCGCCGAGACCGGTGGTGGTCTTTGAAGTGGATGCGACCATTAACAACTCGCCCCACTTTCTCTTGGTGGCTTTGTTAGATTCCTCGCGATCCGTGGGGTTTCCACCATGAATAACCATCGCAACATTACGGCTTTGGATCGCCGAAAGTGTCACGATCTTCGATCGATCCATGTTTTGGGTGCTTTCTATGGCCGGAGGCCCCTTTCCTCTCTGCGGATCGCTTCAACTTTCTTCGCTTCTTGAGGTCGGTCGCCTTCCTCGACCTCGCATACTTTCCCAACTTGCCTTTCGAATAAGCTCTTCAATATCATCTTTGAGGCCATACGATCGTTAGTATCGTGCCCCCTTACTCTTGTGGTAGCGGCGGTATCTTTTAGTCGGCCGTGCCCTTCTTGAGCACGAGTGGTTCAGCCGCTTAACTCCCACAAACTCATTATTCGACACTCGCTGTAGATCTGCGCAATAGAGGTGTTGAGTCGAGTGCGATGATCAAACTTCTTATCTCGAAAGTCGACCGATTGTCGCGGCGACCTTCATGCCCTTTGGCCGCTTCATTTTCTTCTTTAGGTCGCGTACGGACGGCCTTTCTTCTTGCCGCCGAGTTTCTTCATACGCCATGGGACGTTGGCCTCGTTAAGTGGTGGCCGAGATCTTGGTAATGATTCAATGTAAATTCTTCGACGAACCCGGTGGTCCGGTCGAATACCACGCTTGAGATATTTCAACTTGTCCTTGTCTCGACAAGTCACGAGCGAACTTCGACCTCGGTGTTAAACCTGGTCGATATCTTCGCCTCGTAGTCTCGTTATCTCCTTGAACAACAGAGTCCAAGTATTCTTCATACAGGTATTGGCGGCGGTTTGCGGTGTAGTGAGACAAGAACATTCGATCAGTCGCCCCAAGAGGAGATGGAATTGGGTCGCAGAGACTCCCACCATTCCAATGCTCGGCCGTCCAACGCCCGGGAAAAAGCTCGCATTTCATGGTCTGGTCCCAATTCCTCGTAATGGCCAGTAATTATTGAAGTAACGGAGATGTTTGTCTGGATCCCCTCGGCCGTCAAACTTGTTGAGATTGGGCGGCTTGCGGAGATCTCTCGGAATTTTGTAACGCCTGATCTCCCTGGAGAACGGGCCGTGCTCGTTCTGAATGCCGTTCGACGAAAAGGGTTGCATTGCGAGGCATGCCTCGTTGCCCGGCATTCCATAAAATCCTCCGGACGGGCCAGTTGGTGGAAGAGGAGGAGGCCTTCTGGGTCGCCGCTCTTGCCTCTCCTTGGCCGATTGCGAAACGTCCCTGATTCTTCCATCTCTGTAATCTTCCAGCTCTTCTCGAGAATCCCAAGATCGCGCTCGACCGACGTGACCGGACGACTCATTGGAGGAGTACCTTGGGGCGGCGGCGGTGTCGGGCGATAGCTAGAATCTTCATAATCGTAGGACATTGAACAGCGTCTCACGCGCTCTCGCCAGAAGCGTCTGCGTGCCTCCTGCTTCTTCCGCCGGAGAAGCGATGGGTAGTGCTCTCGGCGAGAAATGCTCCTTCGAGGAGGAGCGATGTCTTCGCGCCGGTCGGTGGCGCAGCGTAGGTTCTCCGTCTTCGCACGCGAGCGGCCCGGAATCGATCCTCTTTCGTCTTGAGAGATGAGCGCGTCTCTTGGTCTGCGATCACGATTTTTGCTTTGCAAGATCTCGCAAAAGCGCTTGAGTGACATGGTCGGTAGAGGCTCTGAATGCTCGCTTCAACCGGCTCGGGCGGCAAGTCTCCGTGAACAGGCGGATGGATCTGGCTGGAGGACCGGTCCACGACCGTTGTGCACCGAAGGTTCTTGTGCGTGGAAGTCTCTTGAGATTCGTGGATCTGTGGACGCCACGCGCTCCGGTCCGGGCTGCTGCGGTCGCCGGAGGGATTGAGTCGAAGCGGCCCGCGTGCGGGGCGGCCGCGTGGAGCCATGAATGAGGTAGGATAGCGCACGGGCCTCCCATCGTGGTCGCGCCAATTGATCGTACCTTGACCAATGAAGAGTTGAAGTGTTTATTGATTCGTCAAATGGGCGGTCGTTGAATGAGTGAAAGGACCTGGTCCCGGCTTCACGCGCAGAGCACCTCGGGTGGTACCGCAAAGACACTCCGACGATCTAGTGAGAGGTCGCCGGGCGAGATAGCACAAGGTTAGAGAACGCACGATGCCATGTGCGAATGGCGTATATATCTGGCCGAGGTCCGACCGTTTTTGCGGAGATTTCACCGGCGAGAAGTGCGCTCCAAGCGGCGTGTTTGGGCCGTCGAGACGGGTCGGGCCGCGAGTCCAATTGCATTGGCGATCCTCGTATTTGCTAATACACCCAGGAACAGTTAGTAATAAGTGTCTTAGTTGTTAGAGGGGAGCAGGGTTCGAACTCCGTACGCCTACATTTTTTCACCAACGATGTCTCTTTCACTCAACCATGTGAGCTACCCTTCTGGGACTTCATGACCTTAATTTTGGTCATTCCACACCGTTTATTAGAAACATATCTAAATTATTGTTTACATTTTTATTTTAGTCTCGCTTTTTAATATTTGATTGTAACATATCTAACTTTCATTCTGATCGTACAAGACCAATAGTACTGGTGCTGGTGTAGTCCCTTAGCTCGGTCGCTGGTAGTCTTGGTGTCTGAATCTGGGTCGCACGCGGGTGGTACCTGCGAAAGCACTCCGACGCCCAAGTCAGCAGTGAACAGTGAATAGGACGTACCTAATTCCTTGGGATTCGTGCCATATTTATAGTTATAGTATTGGGCCATATTGGGCCTATTGGACTGCATTGGGCCTTGAGTCCACTCTAGAACAGTTGCCCCCCAAGCCTGGGTCGCCAGTAGGCGGGCTAAGGCTTGATTTGCTGCCCCCGAGTGGAGTCGTGAATAGCCGAGTTAAAAGTAGCGGGCGACCTTGATCTTTTGGATTGTATGGGCGCTGCCACACTAAACCTCGGCCTGCCTTTTGGTCTGTATGCTAGGTCGCTCGGGACCCGAGTCTATACAGGGGTCGCTGCCCCGTTGCGGCCGCTCCGACTACTCTTGACGTGTTGTTGTCATAAGTGTTGAGGAGACAATTGATTTAATGATGTGATTTCACCTCTTCCGAGGTGACGTTTGGCTTCTCCGAGGTGTGCCTTCTCGTTTCTCTCAGACTAAGTAATGACGGAAGGTGAAAGGGTGCGCCTTTTCACTCTTGGGCCTGGAGTGTCTGTTGGCCCACTATATAAGGTGGTGGGGTAAGAGAGAATCATTCTTCACCTTTTTCTGAATTTGAAGTCGTTCGCTGGCTCATTATGCGCCTTGGAACGCCGCTCAAAACCAGCCCGCCGCGTGCCCTCATGTGCAGATTCAACACCGACCGCCTTCAGGTAACACGAACGTCCTTCTTTTCTCTTTTATTTACTTTTGAAGTTCAACTTGGCGGAGGGGGTAGCAGGTCGGGGGACGACCAAGTCGCCCCCTCTTATTGTATGCGCTCGATCCTGACCGCTTCCCCCTCTGCAGGTTTACTCTGGCCCGGACGAAACAAACTTGTCGCATCTCCGGCATCCCGCCCGTCTCGATAGCCTATAAAATGGCTCAGCCGTCGCCCCCTCTTATTGTATGCGCTCGATCCTGACCGCTTCCCCCTCTGCAGGTTTACTCTGGCCCGGACGAAACAAACTTGTCGCATCTCCGGCATCCCGCCCGTCTCGATAGCCTATAAAATGGCTCAGCCGAGCTCTGTTCCAGTGAGGTCGTCTTCCACTTCCAAGAATGAATCACCCAAAGCTTTCGGCTCACCGAGGTTGTCTCCGACTTCTAAAGATGAGTCGCCCAAATCTTCCGGTTCAACGTCATGGTCGTCTTCTAACTCTTCCCAACGGTCTTCCCGAATTGAAAAGGACGCGAACTCCAAGAGCGGCGCAGAAGACTCGGCTTCTGTGCTTAACGAGGCTCCAACTACTGATGTTCAAGCCGTTGAGAACCCAGCGCCCTTGCAGAGCGTGCCAAGTGCGGCCCAGGACACGGCTTTGGGACCGGTCCAAGACGATCTCGATGACGCGGCCGAGAAAGACATGTCTTGGGTTTCTTCAACCCTGAGAAACCATAGAAGCAAAGTGGGCCGCCATACTTCGGAAGAAGCGGACTTAACAGCCCAATTTTATGCCGAAGGCTGGAGAGTTGACGGCATGGAGAGGGATGATAATATCTCGACTTGGACAGCTGAAATTCACAATGTACCGAGTCTTTTTCGAACGTATGGGGATCGTCCCCCCTTTTACTCGGTTCCAAAGGCAAGTTTTGCGGTACCTCAAGGTCGCTCCTTCACAACTGAACCCGAACGCTTGGACGTTCTTACAAGGCTACGAGGACATCCTGACCGTGTTGGAACGACCGGTCTCTTTGAGGTTGTTTTTCACGCTGATGGAAATGAGCTACCTTTATGAGCCGGGGACGAAAGGAGCCCGCAAAGAGGCCGTCTCACTGAAGAACCGGTCGCAGTACAACTTCTTCAAGCCCTACATGGAATCTCTGCCGACCGGGTGGAAGAATGACTTCTTCTGGGTCGTTCCTTACACAAAAGAGGCGATGAATGGGATAGCCCAAATGGTTGAGGGTAAGAATGCCGGGACGCCCCTCTTGCCGACCCTGTGGTCCTACGACCACTTTTGAAAAAGCAGGGCATATTCCTACAAGGAAGTGGAGCTCAATATTGCGAGATCTTGACACACATTAATGAGGCTTAGGAGGATTGCTTCTCGCGTCCCTAGGGTCGCATTAAAATTAATAAAATTGTGGGCGCTTTGAGGCATTCAGCCATCAAAGCCGCCACCAGTGGGTGGTCCCTCAAACATCAGTCTTTATATGTTTGATTCCTTGTAGCATTTCTAACTCGTATTCTATTTCCTGCAGTTGCTATGGCGGGCATTGAATACTTTGACTTCTTTGCTCAATGGGGGGTGGAAGATGGGAACAATTCTCCTCCTCGAGGAATGGCCGCTGTGAATGTTAAGGAAGACGCCCCTCAACAGGTGGTTGTCACTGAGCGGTCGTTGATCGATCCGGGACGACCAGACCAATGTTGATGAAATGCTCTCCCCATCAGTCCGCTTGCAACCGAAAAGACTAACAAGAGGGGGCGCCCAAATGAAGGCGACCCTTCTGAGAGGAAGAAACACAAAGGCCAAAAAAGCAAAAGCCACTCTGGTCGGTCGGCCAAACTTGACTTGCTTGGTCTGGGGGATGAAGACTGCGCTCGCTTCAAGGAAGAACCATTCGAGGTGATCGCTGATGCTATGAAGGCCGCTGGCCAACTGTTTAAGAAGTATCAAGAGGAGGAGGCAGATCGTCTGGCAGGTAGGCGAGTTTTACATAAAATTTCATACCTTAAAAAAAAAGGAATATATATTCGCCTATAGAGTGCATTTTCATAAGCTAATACAAAAAATTGCATTGTTATTCATCATTCATCATTTTCATTTGCCAAAATCATTCATCATAAATCATCCATTAATCATAAAACAAATTACTTTGCTTTTTAAATGAAGAGTGGCCATTTTTTTTCCCTATCCCATAAAAAGAACCCTCATTATCCCCTTTCAGCCTGTAATATCCATTCACTAAACCCTGGACAAGGATCAACACTACAATAGAATTTAGTGCATTCAGTTTTCCAAAGTTATGAAATCAAAGAGATAGTGGAAAAAGTTCAAAAAAGAAAAAGAGAAAAATGAATAAAGCCCGCAAGACTGAAATCAAGTATTGTCAGTCTTGGCAAAAGTTAGGGCACAAAATAAAAAGTAATGAAAAAGCAGAGAAGTGAAAAAAAAATAATTAAAAAATATGTGAATGATTTGAGAATTGGGGAACACAAGAGGAAGTTGAATGCACTAAAGATTCATGATCCATTCCCATAACTCATTACCCATACCCATAAGACGTTTCTCTAAACCTTCTACTCCTTTCTTTCCCATAACCCATATCCAAGAAACATTTCTTTAAGCCTTTCTAGCCATTTTTCTTCCATAACTCATAGCCCATATCCATAAAACATTTCTTTGAGCCTTCTTTTCATTTTTCAACCATAAACTGTAGTCCATGACCCCTACCCGTAAAGCATTTCTAGGAGCCTTCTAATCATCTTTCTTTCGTAACCCATAACCAATAGCCACATTGCAAACCTCTAAAAGTCCACTCTGATTGATGGATGATTGATTGATTTCATTTTCTTAATGTTAATTTTGAGATAAATAATTTGCTCCTTTTAAATTGTTCTTTGCTCTATTAAAAAAATAATAATAAGAATCCCGCTAGATTGAAAACCCGAAAGGGCGGTCTAGGCAAGAATTAGGGAGAATAAAAGTAAAATAAAGCCCGCTAGATTGAAAACCTGCAAAGGCAGTCTAGGCAAAAAGTAGGGCACAAAAGGGGAATGAGACCAACAATGAGAAGTTTATACAGTTCACTGGGAAATTTCTTCTACTTGGGTCACACAATAGTGTACATTTGGGCAACTTTGTGAAGGATAAGTTGGAGAGTCTCGAGAAAACCCCACACTGGGGCAAAGTTTCGCAAGACCCTGTAAGAGTCAAATGTTTCTTTTTAACCTAGGCGATATTCTCTCAGGGCAATGTCTTTCACCAGGATGAGGTAAAATCTTTTCCATACCCTACATCCGTCAAGTTTGCCATCCCAGTGCACTCTTGTAAGCAACAACTTTTACCAATACTGGGGCAAAGTTTCGCAAGACCCTGTAAGAGTCAAATGTTTCTTGTTAACCCAAGTGGTATTCTCTCAGGGCAATATGTCTTTCACCAGAATGAGGTAAAATCCTTTCCATACCCTACATCCATCAAGTTTGCCACACCAGTGCACTCTTGTGAGCAACAACTTTCACCAATACTGGGGCAAACCCTGTGCAAGACCCGTCATGAGTCACAATTTCCTTTCCACACCTGAGCTGTTTGATGCAAAATCTTTGCAGGTCCTCTCCCGTGTCACACTTTTTTTAGCACACCTGTGTAGCCTTTTCTTGGGGCAATACCTTCTACCGACACCGGGGCAAAAGTGTTTGCATAATCGTGAGTTAGATTTTGCTTGCTACCTCTGGTAGTCTCTCCTGTGGTAAAACTTGTTTCCAATACCTAGCCAATTCCCAGCAAGTCAGACACCTCGAGTAAATGGAATTCCCAATAACTCGAGGTTGCCATAATAACTTTTTCCTACCATCTTGTGTCGCCTTTGTCCTCACTATGTTTTCCCTCTAAAGCACCCTCCACTTTCAAACCAAAAATCCAGAAAACACTAAATCTTAGCCCTCAAATACCCGTGAGTCCATGCATGTTCAGTAAGCAATGCTTCAATAATGGTCAACTTGGAATCAGTGACGTGATTTAGAGAGCTAATGACAATCAAAAAAAAAGGAGGAGGTCCATTTTGGGGGTGTTTTGCTGTGAAAGGTGGGAAATAATCATAAAAGAAAATAGAAAGCTTGAAAGGGCAATAAACAAAAAGAAAAATGCTTTCAGTAAATTTAACTTTCATTACACACGAACTCAAGACTCATGCATAATTCATGCATTTCATGTCATAGTTTGCATACATTTCATGTCCATCCATGCATTCCACTTCATGACTAAAATCATACATTTGTGTTCAGTAATTTGTAAATAAAGTAATAAAAAGAGTCATCCAAAGCAAGGCGTGCATTGCATGCTCTAACTTTGTGCTACCGGTTCAGCCCTGGCACATTCTTTCATGCTACCGGTTCAGCCCTGACACATTCTTTCATGCCATCGGTTCAGCCCTGGCATTTCCCTTCTCATCCCCGTGCTATCGGTTCAGCCCTGGCACATTCTTTCTTGCTATCGGTTCCGCCCTGGCATTGTCTTTAAGTTTCATGCTATCGGTTCCGCCCTGGCATTGTCTTTAATTTTCTTGCTATCGGTTCCGCCCTGGCATTGTCTTTAAATTTTCTTGCTATCGGTTCCGCCCTGGCATTGTTTTAATTTTCATGCTATCGGTTCCGCCCTCGCATAGTCTTTAAATTTTCTTGCTATCGGTTCCGCCCTAGCATTGTCTTTAATTTTCCTGCTATCGGTTCCGCCCTGGCATTGTCTTTAATTTTCTTGTCAAGCTAACGGTTTCGCCACGGCATTGTCTTTAATTTTCTCGCTATATCGGTTCGCGCCGGCATAGTCTTTAAATTTTCTTGCTGCTATCGGTTTCGCTACGGCATTGTCTTTAATTTTCTTACTCCGGTTTTGCCACAGCACTATTTTACGACAAGTCGACTAATCTTGCTCCGGCTTTGTCTTTTATTTTCCCCGCTATCGGTTTGCCCTGGCGTTGCTTTTATTTCGTGCTATCGGTCTTGCCACGCGCTGTTTTCGACATCTTGCCGACCGATCTTGCTCCGCATTGTCTTTTATTTCCCCCGCTATCGGTCTTGCTCTGGCGTTGCTTTTATTTCGTGCTATCGGTCTTGCCCTGGCACTGTTTCTGACATGCTGACTGATCTTGCTCCGGCATTGTATTTTTATTTATCCCGCTATCGGTCTTGCCCTGGCGTTGCTTTTATTTCGTGCTGCTCGGTCTTGCCACGACCTTCGCTTTTTACGACAAAGTGGACCGATCTTGCTCCGCTTTGTCTTTTATTTTCCCATTATCGGTCTTGCCCTGGCGTTGCTTTTATTTCGTGCTATCGGTCTTGCCTTGCGCTTGTTTTACGACAAATTGGTGCGATCTTGCTCCGGCTTTGTCTTTTATTTTCCCTGCTATCGGTCTTGCCCTGGCGTTGCTTTCTACTTTGTGATACTAATTTAACTCTGACAGTCGTTTTGTAATATAACCCTAAAATCGCATCTTCAACATCGTCGGCTAAAATTGAGGTTCATATCTGTACTCATTTCTTACTTTAATAACACAACGAAACGTACGTTTTTTGTATTATATCGTAAGAAAATGAGCACAGAGGGGCAACTGTGAACACTCAATTTTTTTTCGTTATTTTTCACTTTATTCCGAAAAATCACAAAAATAATCGTTTTTGGTGTATTTTCGAATTTTAGTGTTAAATCTGTCGTTTTGCTCGCGTTTGTCACTTTTACATTGTTTTAACTATTTTAGTCAAACAAAATAAAAATAAAATAATATCATTCAGAAAATTACAAAAAAAGATAATTAGATTTAATTAATTGTGTTACAATGTGTTTTTACAAAAATCCAAAAATAAATAAAATAACAAATAGAAATTAGGGTGCTCCAAACTGCTCCAAGCTGCTAATGGGCCTGGTCCACAGCTCCAAATATGAAAAAATGAGATTCAAGGCCCAGTCAAACGAAAATTAAATGTCTGACCTAATATTTTAATATAAAAACACAGTCAAGGTCAGTCAAAAGGGGAGCCGATTTTCAAGAAAAACCACTACAGAAAAATTAGGGTTTCATAGTGAAACCCTAAGCATCCAAACAACACAGATCTGAAAATAAGAAGAAGAGAGAAAACAGATCGAAAACTGAGAGAAGGAGAAGGCTCCCTCACCCACATTTCCACCAACAACCACCATTAGCCACCACCGTCACCTAATCCTCACACCACCTTCGGTCATCCATCTCTCACCACCGTCAATCACCTTCACCTCTCCAAAACCGTCCCCCAAATCAAACCACCCAAACCAACCATTAAACCACCCAAACGACCACCTCCACCGACACCTAACCCCACTCCACCTCTGATCCTCTCCCTCCCACAATCGCGACCCATTCTCTTAAATCGAACAAACAACCAAGCAAATCGAACCAGTGACAGATCGGAGGAGAGGATGAGAGAAAACCGAAAGAAAAAAAAACAAGAAACAAAAAAAAAACTGCAGCACTCCGGCGAGGCTCCGGTCGTCCTCTCCGGTAGAGGCTCCGGCGTCCTCTCTTTTGGCCGAAGCTTCCCCCTCTCCTTTCCCTTTCGTTTTATTTCGTCCTTTCTCTCTCATCTCTTCGTCTTTCTTTCTCCAATCTCCACCATTTTCGCAAAATTCCTCCTTTCTCTCTCCATTTCCGAAAAAAGCTCTCACTCTCTCCTTTAAATTTGCTGGAAACGGCGCTGGAGGAATAAGGGTGATAAAAGATAAGGTTTTCATTTATTAAGTTAGCATATATAGTGTGTTGGGCCTACTTTATTTTTTTTAAGTCAGAATACTTTTTGCACCCCAGGTCTTAATTATACGCCCCATCCATTTTTAAAAGCCCAGCGTTTATGGAGGCTTACAAATCTGAAATTGATAGTGGGCTCATTATCTGCACCCCCTATTTACACTCCTATTTTGCTGTTGCACCCCCTTTGGTTATTTTAATTTTAATTGTTATTACTATTATTTCTTGTTCTTTTTTTAGTTATTTATTTATTTTATTCCAAAATATGTAATAATAATAATTAGGATTTGGTCGAGACGTACGTCTTATCGAATCCGCAACACCGGTTTAAGAGACCCGAGTTGTACAACTTGGTCTTAAATCACTTTAAAATTAAAACCGAACAACGCGTTTTTCCGAAACCCCCCCCCCCCCAATACGTTTATTATTATGTAGCACATATTTTCAAAATACCAAAAATATGGGATTGACCGAGATGTTCATCTTGTCGATCCCGGTTTAAGAAACTCGAGTCGTATGGCTTAGATCTTAAACCCCTTCAAAATTAAAATCAACCAACAAACAAATTTTCAGGAAGAACTACGTGGCTTTTGAGTCTCTCATCGCACCAGAGAGTACGTAGGCACAGGATCTCCCTGTCAAAGTCAAAAATTAAAATTTTCCAAATTAGTCCCTATCTCATTTCCTTGTAAATAATTGATTATTTTTCTACTATTTTTGTAAATATTACTTTGGGGTGAATAAATAATTAAACGGCTTAGTAATCATTGCACAAATCAAATTTAGGGTAACTGTCTTAGGACAGATGTGTTAGGGGTGCAGTGGAACTAGTTTTCACCCCTTCCCTTCGCATAACCGACTCCCGAATCCAACCTAGTTACGCAGACCACTAACTCCTTAGGTTAGGTTTTTCCCAATTTTTCCTATCTTTAATAAATTGGGTGGCGACTCCAATAATTATATTTTCGAGCCGTCTACGTCGAGATCCAGGTCACGACACTTTCTTTTTAGGTCCTGCTTTGATTTGCAAACGAGCGAGATTGACTAGACAGACAAGATCGACAGAGAGCAACTGGACAAGCTTTTGTTCAGTACATTGTTTAGTGAACAATGGACAACACAAACAAAAAATGCAGTCAATAAGGCTGACTCATGCGCTTTAAAGAGAAGATTGGTGGTCTTCGACGCTCAGAGATAGTTTCGACCATCACAAGGACTTGGCGAAGAGTGAAGACATGAAGGCTACGATTTGACAAAGAACTAAAAGTTAGAAGTGAATTCACGCAAGGGAGACACCGTCGAATTGTGTTTTGAAGATGCAGTCGAAGGGCGTGATTTTCACATTGTCGAAGCACTGAGCAGTTTATTTAATCAGTTCTTGTTTTCAAATTCAAAATTGTTCGCCATTTTTTCCCGCTTCAGTATATATACCGCTTTTCCATATGGAAAACGGGTCACAATCCCAACATACAATTTCTTACGCTCAAACTTCCAGCGCTAGAGAAAACTGAGCACAAGAAGCGAATGTATGGATCTGTGCACCAACTCTTTACATTTTAATGCAATTTAAGTTTCTTTCTTTGAACTTTCAGTTGCCTTTTCTTTTATTTTCTCTTTACGAATTCCTTGGCGTTCAAGGCAATTCCTTGTTTTCTTTTGTTTCCTTTTGTTTGGTTACGCGAAGAACACCATTTTCCTACTACGAATCATACAAGAACTTAAGCACAATATGTCCTGAGATTCACTGGTTGATCTCGCAAGTAATTAATTCAGACCAGCGGTTGTTTACCAAATTTCGCCGTAAACAAATTGGCACGCCCGGTGGGACCGATTGTGCTAAGTCTTTCCATATTTGAATAATTTGTGGTTCGGTTTATGCATTTGAGAAGCGGAAAAACAATTTCTTCAATGACACGTTCAGGTTCAAGCAATGCCTCAACATCAAATGCACAAAATCCACAGAATTCTCAACAACAAGCGTCATAAGGTGATGCTAACGCTGCAACCGTCGTAGGGGTAACCGCTCCTATGCCTGTTTTGTCACCAGTTGGAGTAACTGCTCCTGTGTCTGTGTCAAGTTCTGCAGCAATATAACAACCATTAGTAATAGGTTCATCAACGAACCCCCTAATGGTAAATCCTATGGTCGGAAGTTCATTCGACACAAGGTTTCAAAATCTCTCACAGTTTAGAGGTTATCCATATGGTATGCGAACGACTATGATGGCAGGCCTTCAAACAAACATGTCAACATACGCAGATACTATGGGAACCACTTTCTCCCCGATACATGGTTCCCCAGAGAGTATTTTTTGTCGAAATGCTCAACCTGCTTTGACTACATCATCATTGTTGGCACTTAGACAACAAATGGATGATAGTAATCATGACATGGTTAATATGTTGACTCAACAAATAGGCACTGTGTTTAATCCATTGATTCAAATCACGAACCAGTTACCAAATGTTGGCTAACCAAATGGGTAGAATTGCAGACTTCTTTGGTACTCCACCAGTGCAAAACCAACCTGTGCCACAAATTCAAATGAATAGGCATGTTGAAGTTTCTGTGAACCAGGCACAGCCAATGGCCATTGAACAGCCTGTCGAAAGGGAAGCTGAAGCGATCCCTGAAGTAGTTTTGGTTAATAGGGGTCAAAATGCTGACGAAGGAGTTAGACAACTGCAACAAAATAATTTTGGTCTTCAGAATAACTTGACCAACCTCGAAACTATTCTAGCACAGAATTGTGTGAACTTAGGCCTGCATAAGACTAATTTTATTTCACCTTTGTCAGAATATGTGCTACAAACTGAATTGCCTAGAGGGTGGAAAATCCCAAAGTTCACAAAATTCGCTGGAGAAACTAGCGAGTCAACTGTCGAACACGTTGCCTGTTATCTAACTAAGGCAGGGGATCTGGCTCATAATGAGAATTTGAGACTTAAGTGTTTTCCAAATTCTCTAACAAAGAATGATTTTACGTGGTTTACTACGCTTCCCCACATTCTATATTTAACTGGGGGCAGTTGGAAAAAGCATTCCATGAACAGTTTTATATGGGCCAGTCGAAAATTAGCCTTAAAGGCCAGCGTTCGACGCAAAGTGGCTGAGTCTATTGATGATTATCTCAATAGGTTTAGACTTCTCAAAGCAAGGTGCTTTACTCAAGTGCCTAAACATGAGTTAGTCGAAATGGCTGCGGGTGGATTAGATTATTCTATAAGAAAGAAGTTAGATACTTCCCACCTGAGAGACATGGCACAACTTGCTGATAGAGTTCGACATGTCGAAAGATTAAAAGCTGAAAAAACTAGAACTAACAATTATGTTGAACAACATGATAGTGACCAAGAGTTCGACATTTCTTATGAAGAAGTCGAAGAGGAGGTTAACGTTGCTGAATTAAAACCTGGACCTCCTTATGCTTGTAAAGTGTTAAAGCCTTCAGATGGGAAAAATCCTATCGAACCAAAGAATGATAGATTTTGTTGCAAAAACTTATTCTTTCGATGTTTCAAAATGTGATCAAATATTTGATCTATTAGTTGTTGATGGTCAGTTAATAGTGCCTAAGGGCCTAAAGATACCGCCATTAGAACAACAAAAGAATAGAGGTTATTGCAAATATCATAATTATTTAGGCCATAACACTTCTCAATGTGTTCTTTTCAGGGATCTAGTTCGAAAGCCTTTGAATGAAGGAAGGTGAAGTTTGGAGACAAATCAAAGCCTCCAATGAAGATAGATCTCGATCCTCTTCCATCGGGGAGAGGCCTTTTATCTTTGAACCTTTTGAGATTCACATGGTCGAAGCTGTAGAGGTTGCCACTACAAGAAATGGTGTCAAAGTAGTCACTGACATCCCAAAAGCTGATGTCGAAGTGGTCACTGAAGACAAGTACAATGAAAAAATGCAGGTGGTTTACCCCAAGGCTGAAGAGGAACTCATTGATTTCCTTAACCGTTGCAAGATCAACAATACTGAAGTCATGTTGTGCCTAAGGTGTAGCTCTGTGTTTGATAAGGAGGCTGCTAAGAGTTTGGAAGGCTTTATCCCTCAGTTGAAGAGAAAAGGAAAATGGGTCGACAAGAGGCCTAAGTTCAACTTCAACAACAGAGGAATTCCTTACAAAGTGATGCCTTCGACAAAGCAGCCACAGAAATTTCAAATCAAGACTTACGTACCACCAAACAGTGCCCCAGTTGGGAAGTGGGTTCATTCAAGGTCTTCTGCGGAGAAATGGGTACCTACAGGAAAAAGAAACGTGGGTTACGTCTCTACAAAGGAAAGAGGAAGTTCAAGTGGTGCTAATCAGAACAAGGCTGCAGGGGCGAAAAAGTATGCGTACAGCAACAACTACAAGGGCAAGAACCCCATGACTAGAACACAGTGGCGCAGGTATCAACGCCAAAAGAAAACTACTGTGACAACAAAGGTAAGTCCTGCACATAACAAAAAGGGTAAGAAATAGAATCCAAAGTTGAAGTGCAAAGGAAACCAGCAACAGAGAGGATCTTTCCTCCATTGTTAGTTGTCAAAGAAGGTTTGAAGATTGAGAAAGCTCCTAATGACATAGAGGGCTTTGATTTAGATGAAGACATAGAGTCTGGTTTTTCTGATTCTGAACCAGATTTTGATGTCCTGTGTAGTGTAGTGTAGTGTGGTCTTAATACTTCCTATTGAGTTCGACATGACATCTGATGTGAATGAGGTCGAAGGAGAGTTCGATGAAGATATAGCGAAACATAAGCCAGTTTGCTATTATGTCCTTAACAATGGGTGCATAGAAGAGCAGACAGATATGTTTGAGAGACCAGATGGTGGAATGAAGTACCATCTTAAACCTTTGTTTATCCAAGCGAAGGTCAACAATGTGGGCGTCAACAAAGTGTTTGTTGATGGCGGTGCTGCTGTGAACTTGATGCCTCAATGCATGCTGCAAAACATTGGTTAATCAGAGACTGATTTGAGGCCTCACAACATAGTGTTGACCAACTATGAAGGAAAATCAGGGTACTCTCTTGGAGCGCTTGAGGTAGAGCTTGTGGTTGGTAGTGTCAAAAGGCTCACTTTGTTCATGGTGATTCCAACCAAAGAAAACTTCAACTCTTTGCTCTACAGAATGGATCCATGGTGTAGAGGCGGTGCCTTCAACATTGCACCGCAGAATTGCCATATGGAGAGAAGATGGACTCGTGGAAAATGTGGAAGGAGATCAGAGTTATTTCCTAGCGGAGGTTGACCACATTTCCAAGAAGACACTCGACAAGCAATTGGCTACTATTGCACCATGTACACCATCCACATGTGCCTATATGCCACAAGGTGTTGTCTATGAATCACTAGACCTGCACCCCCAACATGGTTTCATTTGGGAGAGAGAGGTAATTGGTGAGCCAAGCGCCCAAAGGGTTATGTCAAACCCACAGGTGGGATGGACCATAAATTGTTTTATGATTACTACACCCAAAGACATGGGAGAGAATTACGGGCCACATAGCCGAGAATAAGAAGAACATGGCTTTAGAGGCCAAAGTAAAAGCAGAATTTGGTCAAAAATTACATCAAATCAACCGATTGAGAACATGATCGAAGATCAAAGGTTGGATTGCATCTATGATGACGAACCTTTAAGTTTTGAAAAAGATCCAACGTTTTCAACAGAAAAGATGAAGGCACAAGATCCCATGGAGGAGATAGACTTGGGATATGGCACCATAAAGAGGCCAACATTCGTTAGTGCCAAGATTGATAAAGATTTCAGAAGAAAGATCATAGAGCTTTTGAGAGAATACAAGGACTGCTTTGCATGGGATTATCATGAGATGCCAAGTTTAAGTCGTGAAGTGGTAGAACTAAGGCTACCAATTCGACCAGAAAAGAAACCAATCAAGAAGACACCAAGAACATTTGCACCTCAGATCTTGTCGAAGATTAAGGAAGAAATCGAAAGACTCCTCAAAAGCAAGTTCATAAGAACAGCAAGGTATGTTGATTGGCTAGCAAATATAGTTCCTGTTATTAAGAAAAATGGGACTCTTAGAGTCTGCATAGATTTTAGGGACTTAAATAATGCTACACCAAAAGATGAATATCCTATGCCGGTTGCAGAAATGTTGATTGATTCAGCAGCAGGATTTGAATATTTGAGTATGCTAGACAGATATTCAGGATATAATCAAATCTATATTGCTGAAGAAGATGTTTCAAAGACAACATTTCGATGTCCTGGGGCACTAGGAGTTTATGAATGGGTAGTAATGCCATTCGGGTTAAAAAATGTTGGGGCAACATACCAACGAGCAATGAATTCTATGTTTCATGATTCCATAGAAAAATTTATGCAGATATACATAGATGATATTGTTGTTAAATCATCAACTGAAAGTGGTCATTTAGACCATCTTCGACAATCATTCGAAAGAATGAGAAAGTATGGATTGAAAATGAATCCAATCAAATGTGCCTTTTGTGTTCGTGCAGGTGATTTTCTTGGCTTTGTTGTGCACAAAAAAGGCATTGAAATCCATGAAAATAAGACAAAGGCTATCTTGGAAACAAAGGCTCCCACAACAAAGAAGGAGTTGCAATCTCTGCTGGGAAAAATCAACTTCTTAAGAAGGTTTATATCAAACCTCAGTGGAAAAACGCAAGTTTTCTCACAATTGCTTCGTTTGAAGAAGGAAGAAGTTTTCAAATGGGAACAAGAACATCAACAAGCCTTTGATGAAATCAAGTCATACCTGACAAAGCCACCTATGTTGCTTCCTCCTATTAGAAACAAAGCTATGAAATTGTACATAGCAGCATCAGAAAAAACAATAGGAAGTATGTTAGCACAAGATGATGTAAACGGTGTCGAAAGAGCCGTATATTACCTTAGTAGACTATTGAATGATGCAGAAACGAGATATCATCCAAAATAAAAACTTTGTTTATGTTTGTATTTCTCTTGTACAAAACTGAAGCAATATATTAAGCCTGTTGATGTGTATGTTTATTCGCATTATGATATAATTAAGCACATGCTGTCTAAACCCATACTTCATAGTCGAGTGGGGAAATGAGGTTTAGCATTGTCAGAATATTCCTTAACATATCATCCATTAAGGGCTGTAAAAGGACAAGTCGTGGCTGATTTCATAGTAGAACATGCGCTGGTTGACGAACCAATATGTTCAATAGAGACTAAAACATGGAAATTGTATTTTGATGGCTCAAGCCACAAAAATGGTACAGGAATTGAGATCTTGATAATATCTCCAACCAAAATACCAACAAAGTTTAAATACAGAATCCAAAAAAATTGCTCCAATAACGAGGCAGAATGAAGCCTTAATAACGAGGACTAGAATCATTATTGGAGTTGGGGCAACATCTCGTCGAAATAAAAGGCGACTCAGAACTAGTGATTAAGCAACTCACAAAAGAGTATAAGTGCATAAAAGAGAATTTGGTAAACTACTTTGTTATTGCCAATACATTGCTTAAACAGTTCACACATGTGCAAATAAAACATGTGCCTCAAATTGAAAATCAAGAAGCAAATGAGTTAGCTCAAATAGCTTCAGGATATAGGGTTTCAAAAGAAAAACTTCAAGAATTCATTGAAATAAAAGAGAAACTCTTTTCGACAGAAGATTTACAAAACGAGTTGCCAATGCAAAAACTTGGGGGGGCAGAGGACAAGTTAGAAGTATTTTTTCCTCCAATTGATGATGAAATTTAAAATTTTCAAGTTTTTGTCATTGACAACATGCCAAATGACGATTGGCGAAAGCCAATTGTAGAATACTTAGAAAATCCAACAGGAGTAACTTCTCAAAAAACTAAATATAGAGCTTTAAGCTATATGATTGCTGGGAATGAATTGTTCAAGAAAACTGCTGAAGGTGTTTTACTTAAGTGAAAATGAAGCCTATGTGGCAGTATCCAGTACTCATAGTGGTGCTTGTGGATCACATCAAGCAGGCCATAAAATGAAATGGCTTTTGTTTCGACAAGGTGTATATTGGCCAACCATGTTGAAAGACTGCATAGACTTCGCCAAAGGGTGTCAAGAATGTCAAAGACACGCAAGAATTCAACATGTGCCAGCAAATGAGTTGCATTCAATAATAAAACCTTGGCCATTTAGGGGTTGGGCCTTAGACATAATTGGTGAGATAAGACCAACTTCGTCAAAAGGTCATCGTTTCATTTTAGTGGGTATTGATTATTTCACTAAATGGGTCGAAGCCATCCCTCTGATTAACGTGGATCAAGAGGCAGTCATGAACTTTATTCAAAAACACATTTTGTATAGATTTGGAGTTCCAGAAACCATTACAACAGATCAAGGCACAGTTTTTACTGGTCGAAAAATGGTAGATTTTGCCTCTGAAAAAGGTTTTAAGTTGTTAACTTCGACGCCTTATTATGCGCAAGCTAATGGTCAAGTAGAAGTTGCCAACAAGATTGTCATTAATTTGTTTAAAAAACATGTTGGGCAGAAGCCAAGGAATTGGCATAATACTCTTGATCAAGTGTTATGGGCTTGCAGAACTTCTCCTAGAGAATCTATTAACACTACCCCTTTTCGACTTACATTTGGGCACGATGCAGTGTTGCCAGTCAAAATTTATTTGCAATCAACCAGAATCCAAAGACAATTTGAAATTCCAGTAAATCAGTATTGGGATATGATGGTTGACGAGTTAGTGGATATAGATGAAGAAAGATTATTAGCTTTAGAGGTGATCACAAGGTGTCATACCCCAATTTTGTCCGGCCAGTTTTTCTTTTAATTGTTTCATTGTTGTTGTGTCGATGTGTCTTGTTTTACCGAAGGTGCGTATTGTCCCTAATTAGGTGCGCGTGTTTTATTCTTGTTGAGTGCGCGCGTTTTTCTAAGTCTTGTGTCTTTTGAAAGGATGTGAACATTGGTTCCAATCAGTACTTTCTCGTTTTGAGAGATATATCGTTTGTCATACGAGGGACTAGTTGATTATGCGTGTCGTTTGGTAATCGTTAGCGTTCTGGTGTTACTATTATTAATTGATTCGTTTAGTGTCGGGAGGCAAAGACCTTGTTGTTTTGTTCACTCACATCACTCACATCATTACATGCGTGACTTCCCTCCTATAAACCATATAGGCTGATGAATATTTGAACAATATAGTAACATTGAAGGGCATAAATTACATCTTAGTTGAATATATATAATATGTTAGGTTGATGAACATTTGAAGAGACAATAGGACAAAGTAAGAGTCAACTCTTAAAACACAAATCTTTTATAAAATAGAGTATGTCAAAGTTCTTCGCTAACGACTCCATCTTCTTCCAAAGTAATAGAGTAGAACCACTTTCTTCTTGTTTTTTTGCTTTTTCCCAATTTGGCTCAACCATGCGACTTTGCAGGCACCACCTTGCCTCAGTGCTTTGCCGCCCGCCTCCCGCTCATCTTGCCTTGGTCTCCCATGGGTTTTGTTCCTTGCTCAAAACCACACCTACACCACCAAAGACCCAATATAAATAGCAATACATGACATAGCAAAAGGGGGAAGAACGCAAGCACACACGCGAACAAAACACACACACAGATCTGATTGCAAGGAGAGGAAAAACAACACACAAGCACAAACATACAGAAACATATACACACTGATACAAAGAAAGAGAGGATACAATGTAGAAAATAAGCAGAATTGATATACAGAAAACACACGGTCACATAAAAACCCAGACACAGAAACACAAGCACAACAAAACCAAGCCAGCAGCAGAGAAAAATAGGAGAAGAAGAATAGATCAAAGAAAACAGAGAATAGAACTTCCCCTTAAAGCTTGAACCACCATCAATGGTAATCATCTTCTTCAAGCCACCACCACAAGCGCACCCCTTCTCTCCTCACCACCGTGAAACCTCTGTCACCGCCAAACCGCCGTCAACCACCCAAAACCTCCCCCTCTCTGTTCATACTTCACTCTCCTCCATCACACCTCAGAACACAGAGCAAAGGAGGGGGGGAACAGCAACAAACACAGAACCAAAACAATCTCCAAACCGCCGTCGCAGCCACCGTCACCACGCCACCCTTCCTCTCCCACCGTCGCGAGCCTTCCTCCCAGCGCCTTCGTTTCTCTCTCTCGCGCCAACCGCTGCATCCCTCTCTCTCTGGTTCGCTTCCGCGCTCTCTCTCTCTCTCTCTCTGTTCAAAAACGAAACGGCGCAGAAGGTTGGGGAAGAGAAGAATTAGGTTATGTTTTCTCCTTAAGTCTGTTTACCTTAAGTTGGTTTCATGTTTAATTTATTTTTGTTGTTCCCACTAATATTCACACCACCATATTTACTTACTACATCCCCCAATTTTAAAAGCCCATTCGCATATTAAACCCAAAACATTGGGTTTCGTTTTGCACTCCCTTATTTTGATAATACATCCCATTCTGATAACTAAACCTCTATTTTACTATTTAACCCCTTTCTCGTTTTTTTTTCTTTTCTTAATTCTTTTTAACAAACAATTTCTCTTACCAAAAATTCACAAATAAATAAATATCTTTCTATCTAAAATACTGATAGGGGACTAAGTCAGTTGTACAATTGGGTTAGTCAGAGTTCTAGGACGAATGAGCTACACAGTTCAAGAATCCTAGAATACCTATTTTAAAACTAAACGTTGTTAGTAGTCTTGTGAAGCCTTTGCTTGCATGATTATTAACGATGAGGTACTAGTGGTAATCACTTGGAGCCTTTGCTCAATTGATCACCGTGAATGCCTATTTTCCTAAAGATTTTCACTAAATCAAAAACTTTGTTAGTAGTCTTGCGAAGCCTTTGCTTGCATGATTATTAACAATGGAGTGCTAATGGCGGCCACTTGGAGCCTTTGCTCAATTGACCATCATGAAAGCTCGAATTTTCACAATTAAACAAGATAAAAAACAAAAACCTTTCAGGAAACGAGAACTACGTAGCTTTGATTCCTCATCACAGTGGGGATACGTAGGACCGGGTTCATGTCCCGTCAAGCACACTTTCAAAAAATATAAAGAGACAAGAACTACGTAGCTTTGAATTCTCCATCGCACTAGGAGATACGTAGGAGCGAGAGGCCAACTCTCGTCAAGCACCAAAAATAAAAAATTATCATTAAGTTTTCCCATTTATCTTCAAATAAGAAATAAATATGCAAATCTAGGTATTTTTCAATTCAAACGTTAAAACCACACACTTAATTAGAGGTTCCTCTCGGTAGAGAGGGCGCGTGGGGTGCTAACACCTTCCCCCGCACGTAATCGACCCCGAACTCATATCTCTAGTTTTGAAAGACCATCCGCCTTGTTCAAAAGACCTTTTTCAATGTTTTGGTCTTAAAATTAAAATATTGGTGGCGGCTTCAAAATTCTTCCACGTTGTACATCGAGAAACCCAAACCGGATTTTTCGGGGTGCAACAGCTGGCGACTTCACTGGGGACTTTTCCTTTTTTTTAAGTGGGTCAAGCCTAACTAATTAAATGTGTGGTTTAATGTGTTATCGATTTGATTTGGATACCTAGTTTGCTTCTATCTCTTTCGGTTTTATTTTCTTTCTTATCATGTTGTATGCATGTGCATTTGTTTTCTCTTCTTCCATGTTTGTTTTTCCTTCCTCCTCTTTGCTTATGTGCTTAGTACCCTCATGCATTTCCCCCCGTTCTATTGTGATCCCTTCTTCTTCGCTCCCTTTCTTGAGGTAAGTAATGCAATTGATTGTTGTTGAAACCCTAGGCTAGCTTATTTGATATTGAACCCTAGTGTAGACGACATGTTATTGCTTGCTATTGTCTGGACTGTTCTGGTTTTTCCTTCGCAGGTGGGGGTATATGTGGGTAGTTTTAGGCGGTATGTCCTCACTACACACACTCACACCTTATGCTTACTATGTTTTGAGTGGGGCCTAAAACCCAAGGTCTGAACGAAAACCTAGGAGAGTGGGAACGATTAGTGACGGCCATTCGTAGACCTTTGTCTGTATGGCTCTCATGAAAGTTCCGCCCAAGAGTACGCTTTGTCATGATGCCTCACACTCGGTAGCTTTCTACGATTGTGGGTGTCATCATGAGAAAGACTTTAGCTCTTGGTTGCCATTGTAAGGAAGTGATTAGAACCTACATGGGAGGATTACCCTTTCCGTCGACTTTAGACCCTAGGATTCCCACCCTTCGTAGGACCTGAGGGCATGCCAAATTGTGTGTTGCATTGTAATCTAGGCATGTTTTCAAAAAGGAGAAGGAGATTTTTCAAAAAAAAAAAGAGAAAATAGAGAAAGAGTTGCCGTTGTAGCCTTTCTTTTGCCGGTCCGTACGGGACAGCATGTGGTTCACCCTTTTCAAAAAAAGAGATAAAGAGTTGTCGTTGTAGCCTTTCCCTTACTAGGTCCATATGAAGCCACGTACGGCCCGCATTTTCAAAAAAAAACTTGAATCATTGCCAATAAAAAACTCTTTCATTTATCTTGCATGCACATAGAGCATCATCATCATTTGCATACATCCTTGCATTACATAAAGCAAAACTTTCAAAAAAAAAATCATCATAGTCTTTTACCGGGCTATATGAGGTGATGTTCCCAAAATTTCAGTCACCAAACTTGGAAAAATGTTTTCATCTTATTTTTCACATGCATGTCAAGTTGCATTATCGCCGTCATTTTCATATAAAGACATCATTTGCATTGCATAAAAAAAAAACTTGATAAAATTCATACATGCATTTTTCTCTATCTCATTAAGGTTTGTCAAGGCTTTGTCCCCTAATTTTCTCGAAAGATCCAAAAAATCGTGTCTTGTTAGGGGCACGTCTCACGCATTACTGTTTTCCTTTTTCACACATCATAATACATTAACCTCTCATTTTGCATGCAATTCCATTCAATAAAAAATCATGCCTTTCCATGCATTTTTTTTTTTTTTTAAAAAAAAAAAATAATAAATCATTGTGAGTATCATGCATTTCATTGCACAAAAAAAAATGAAAACAAGAAAGCATCTCATTCATAATCATGAACAAAAAATCATCATCAAATTTATTCAAAACGTAGCATTCATGCATCATTTCATTAACCTTATCACTTTAGTTCAAATACATCATTCCTCCATACATGCATCTTTCAAAAAAAAAAGGGAAGGGGCATTGGCATTTCATACTTTGCCTTGCCTCTAAAAAAAAAATCATCATTTAGGAAAAAGCATCATTCCTGCATCTTTCATCACTCAAAAGAAAAGGGGGCATCGGCATTTCATATCTTGTCTTGCCGCTATAAAAATCATTTTGAAAAGAAGCATCATTCTTGCATCATTCATCATCCAAAAATGCATTGGCATTTCATATTTTGTCTTGCATAAAAAGAAAACATCAAAAAGGAAAGAAACTTTTAGAATAATCACACTCTTCAAGTGAACATGCTTTCATGCATTTCATTTTCGTCATGTATACATCATAATGTTTTCATCCATGCATTGCATACAATAAAATGTTGTGATGAGAGACGAGACGTTCTTGCAAAGTAATATTTCTTTTTTGGAAAAGTTTACCCTCACTCATTTGCAAACTCAAGATATTCCAAGGCCCTCGTTTTTTCACATCAATGGCTCATTTGTATTTCCTTCAAAAAAAGCATTGCATCTCATCCGTTCCATGATAAAAGACTGAAACAGTTCATCAAAAAGTTTTTATATCGTGTTTTAACCAATGTTAACTCTCTGTGAAGCGTTTTTCTAGTAAGTATGCATGCCACGTGCAGTTTCTCTTGTCTGAGTCAGTCAATTTCTTTCATTTATCATCATTCCCCATCCAAGTCTAATCCCACCCTGTCCACCCATAAAGTGCATATTCTCTCCCATCAGTGCATAACTTGACCTTTTGGTTCATTCTCGCTAACACTTTAAGTCCTCCATGCTGGGGCAATTCTGTGATCACTAATGTTCCTTGTCAGTATCATATTCCTTTAGTGCAAGTCTTTCTAAAAAAATATATATAATAAATAAAAAGATAAAATAAGCTCGCTAGGTTGAAAACCCGCAAAGGGCGGCCTAGGCAAAAAAAAGCGCCCGGTGGATTGAAAACTCGCAAAGAGCGGTCCAGGCAAAAATTAGGGCACAAAAAAAAAACAAAAAAGGGGGAAAAGAAAAGAGCAAACACATGAAGATAGATAAATTATTGTCCTAAAGTTAAGTCTTACAGAAATAAGCAATCGGGATTTGAAATGAAATTTGGTCATCTCTCCACAATCTCAAAAACCTAAAATCCCAAAAAGTCCATTTCCTATCCCTCTTAAGCCAAAGATTCAAAATCACAAAAATACCCTTTGTTACCCATCTTAAGCCAAGAAAAGCCCAAGATATCCCCATCACCCTAGACGAGGGTTAATTCCACATCAAAGATGGTATATCATTTTCACCCAAGTCAAAAGGAAAGAAAAATTCACAAAAGGAGGGGAATAACAAAGTTTCAAAAAGGAGAATCCCAAAACAAAGAAAGGAAGACAAATAGAGTATAAATTAAGAGTCAATACATTTTGCCATGAAGCATAAGAGCTCTCCTTCAGAAATCATTTCCCCTTCAGAAAGGCCCTCAAATTCAATGGGTTCAATCATTTCCCCTTTCAAAAAAAAAAAACCTCAATTCATTGGGTTTAACCATCTTTTCTTTCATAAAACCTTCCAACACCTCATCAAACCTAATAACCATTTCCTTCATAAACCATTGACCATCGGCCAAAACCAAACAAGACCCATTCTCCCCATCAACCCCAAACACTTCATTAAGCTCAATCATCCCCTTCTCCACATCCTGACCCTAAGAAGTCCATTAGATCAATGACTGATTGCTTTCGTTTTCTCAAGTTTTAATCTTAGGACAAATAAGTTTATCCATTTACGACGTGTTTGCTCAAAAAGAAAAAAAAACAAACAAGCAGAAAAAAAGAGAGCTGCTCAAAAAAAAAAAAAACAATCAAAGAAGGACTTGCACTCCAAGATGCATTCATGTTGCATTAAAACAAGGTTTAGTGGTCACCAAGTGGAGCCTCTCCTCATACTAAAAAGTCAAAACTTTCATTGCATTTGAGTTGTTCTTAAAAAGAACCAAAAGTGTGTACTAGGGGGCATTCCCTTCACCTTTCGCTCCACTCAACTTTGGGGAGGTTTATTCATTGTCCACCCCATTCATATATCACCCTCGGTTCATAACCATCACCATAACTCTGTCGCCTTTCACAACCTCACTCAAAGAAACCATTTGAAATGAGATTCGAAAGTGGGGCAAGTGCGTTCCCATTCCTTCACCTCATTCATTCCTATAAAGCCTCACCGGGGCAATCTCTCAACTCACTATCCTAAACAAGGCCTTGTCATTCTAATTGGGGCAGCTTTGTCCTAGTTATGACTGGGGCAACATCAAACTTTAAGGGTTGCGACAAAATCTCTTTGCTCCACCATTCATTTCAAAAGCCGAAGCATTCCCAATTCATCATCTTCTACACCCCTAGTTGTTGTCACCACTAGACAGGGGCAAGCTATTCACTCATCAAATACCTGAATTGGGGCAATCTTGTATCTCTTGATCCCTCATGAGCTTCGGCAATAACCATGTCTGCCATTCCTTCACTTGCCATAAATGTCCACGCCCTAAACCAATTCCATGTTAACTGGCTCATTCATTCACATTTGCACTCCTATGCATGCTTACTAGACATTACTTCAAAGAGAGAGAATACAAGTTGTTTACGTGATATCTAAAATTCAGACATCATGGAAGGAAAGAGAAAACAAGTGAGTTTGTTTGTAAATAAAAACCTTGAGAACACCAAAGTTTGAATCAAATTCAATTTTTCAACAGAATGGTCAACTCCTTGCATTCAAAGTCTAGCATCTCATCATCACAGAAATGTTTACCTCATGCATCTAGGCATTTCAATCTATTCACTATGGCATATGCATCAAAGCATTACATTTGCATCTTCACATTTTATGCATTCATTACATAGCAAAAAAACGTTCCGCGTCAGTTGCACCATACTTGCATTTCATAGAGGAAAATAGTAAAAAAGAAAAAGCAGAAATCTTTTCATTGCATTGGCATCATATTAATGTTAGCATTTCCATAAAAGAAAAAGAGCAGAAATCATTGCATCAAACATCAGAGCATTGCATCATATTAATGTTTGCATTTCATAGAAGAAGCAAAAAGAAACAAACAGAAGTTAGAAAAGGAGCATTCCATTCATCAAAGCATCAATCACCGCATACACTTGCATTCAAACATCAAAGCATCATTTCATTTCATAAACTACAAAGAAGAAACAAATACAAAAGAACAAAAGCATTCCATAATATTCAAGACATCAATCATAGCATATGTTTTCATTACATGTGTCATTCATTGCATTGCTAAGAAAAATGCGGACGAACGCAGGATGTTAATCCTCATGCCTAGTTCCAAGAATCAGCACGCCAAGTGTTCATTTACCATTTTCTCAGCACGACAAGTGTTCATTCACCGTTTTCTCGGCACGTCAAGTGTTCATTTACCGTTTTCTCAGCACGACAAGTGTCCATTTACCGTTTTCTCAGCACGCCAAGTGTTCATTTACCGTATTCTCAGCACGCCAAGTGTTGATTCGAAATCTTCTCGGCGACGACAAGTGTCCATTTACCGTTTTCTCAGCACGCCAAGTGTTCATTTACCGTATTCTCAGCACGCCAAGTGTTCGCCATCATCTTCTCAAAGACGCCGGTGTTCATTTACCGTTTTCCCAATCGGCACGCCAAGTGTTCATTTATTATTTTCGCATCGGCACGCCAAGTGTTCATTTACTGCTTTCTTTCTAGCAAACCAAGCATTCATCATCATTGCATCAGACATCAAATCAATTTTCATAATACAAAATCATTTTCAATGAATAGGAGACCAAGTCGAATGTACATTCGAAATAGTCATCACGATAGGACACTTGAATTGATCACTCAAGAATCCTGAAGTCCCTATGGCAAAAAAAAAAAAAAAAAAAAAGCGAAACATTCGATGTGTCGTCTACATCATAGTAATGTTTGCATTCCATAAAGCAAAAAAAAAAAAAAAAAAAAAAAAAAAAAAACCAAAAATTCATCATCCCATCAAACATCAAAGCCATACAGTTGCATCACATCAACACTTGCATCCCATAGAAGAAAAGGAAGCGAAAACATCTCATGTCATTCATCATTTCATTTTATTCATCATTTTATTTTCGCATAATAGCAATATTCACATTTCATAGAAAAAAAAAAGCAAAGAAGAAAAAGTTTTCCATTGCATGTCATCCGTCATTTCATCAAAAACACAAGAGCATTACATATCATCAAACACCAAAATTTTGCATTCGCATACCTGCACTTCATAAAAAGAGCAAAAAGAGAAGAAGAGGAGGAAAGCCAAAAGAGCAATAAGCAAATAAAGTCATGCATTACATAAAATCATGCACTCGCCAGACGTAGAAGAAAAGAGAAATTCAGGCATTTGCATTACATTCATCATAAGAAAAGAATAAGAAAATGGCAATCATGGCATTTGCATTGCATGCATTGGTTCGCTTTTCAGTTGCAGACAAGTGAGAGAGAGGGTAAACACCACAGTGTTAATGATCGCCTTCAGATTCCAGAAAATGCTCCCCAAGTTGGGAGTTCGAAAAAAAAAGAAAAAGAGAAACAAAAAAAAAAAAGAGAAAGCCAGCGCAGCGCATTGCGGATTGGAGCCCGAGAGATATCATCGCCCTTACGCCCGGAGTCTCACATCAGCGTCTGAGCAACGCGATGGACCGCAAATCCCATGTGAGGTTCAACGGAATAGTTGTGTCACCTAAGATCTGATGGACGCCGTGCATTGATTCAGATATCGATTCCGAGCCGATAACGATCCCCGGCCGCTCGAAAAGGCCAACAGAAGCGTGCTCCTCAAAGCCACGTGCAAACTCGGATTAAATCAAGAGTCCGTTTAAGGATTACGAGTTTTAGGCGGCTGGGCATTTTACCGCTTTCTGCACGCAAGTGCTCATTTTACCGCTTTCTGCACGCAAGTGCCCATTTTACTTTTTCTGTCTGCACGTAAGTGTCCACTTTACCTTTTATGTTCGCACGTCAGTGTTCATTGACTGTTTTCGCATCGACACGAAAGTGTCTATCCTTCCGAAAAAAAAACAGAAAAAAAAAACAAAAAAAGGAGAAAGAGAAAAAGAAAAATGAAAATTCGGATTTCCCCAAGTGGACAAAATTGGTATAATTTCTGAATTCTTTATTTCTATTTTATCTTCGAAATATGTCTCGGCCAATTCATATTTCTTGATAAAATCTAAATAAAGAGGGGCAGCTGTCATACCCCAATTTTGTCCGGCCAGTTTTTCTTTTAATTGTTTCATTGTTGTTGTGTCGATGTGTCTTGTTTTACCGAAGGTGCGTATTGTCCCTAATTAGGTGCGCGTGTTTTATTCTTGTTGAGTGCGCGCGTTTTTCTAAGTCTTGTGTCTTTTGAAAGGATGTGAACATTGGTTCCAATCAGTACTTTCTCGTTTTGAGAGATATATCGTTTGTCATACGAGGGACTAGTTGATTATGCGTGTCGTTTGGTAATCGTTAGCGTTCTGGTGTTACTATTATTAATTGATTCGTTTAGTGTCGGGAGGCAAAGACCTTGTTGTTTTGTTCACTCACATCACTCACATCATTACATGCGTGACTTCCCTCCTATAAACCATATAGGCTGATGAATATTTGAACAATATAGTAACATTGAAGGGCATAAATTACATCTTAGTTGAATATATATAATATGTTAGGTTGATGAACATTTGAAGAGACAATAGGACAAAGTAAGAGTCAACTCTTAAAACACAAATCTTTTATAAAATAGAGTATGTCAAAGTTGCTGCCAACGACTCCATCTTCTTCCAGTAATAGAGTAGAACCACTTTCTTCTTGTTTTTTTTGCTTTTTCCCAATTTGGCTCAACCATGCAGCTTTGCAGGCACCACCTTGCCTCAGCTGCTGCCTGCCCTCCCTGCTCACTGCTGCCTTGGTCTCCCATGGGTTTTGTTCCTGCTCAAAAACCACACCTACACCACCAAAGACCCAATATAAATAGCAATACACAGACATAGCAAAAGGGGGGAAGAACGCAGCACACACGCTGAACAAAAACACACACACAGATACAGTGCAAGGAGAGGAAAAACAACACACAAGCACAAACATACAGAAACATATACACACAGACACAGCAAAGATAGGATACAATGTAGAAAATAAGCAGAATTGATATACAGAAAACACACGGTCACATAAAAACCCAGACACAGAAACACAAGCACAACAAAACCAAGCCAGCAGAGAAAAATAGGAGAAGAAGAATAGATCAAAGAAAACAGAGAATAGAACTTCCCCTTAAAGCTTGAACCACCATCAATGGTAATCATCTTCTTCAAGCCACCACCTTCGCGCACCCCCTTTCTCCCTCACCACCGTGAAACCTCTGTCACCGCCAAACCGCCGTCAACCACCCAAAACCTCCCCCTCTCTGTTCATACTTCACTCTCCTCCATCACACCTCAGAACACAGAGAAAAGGAGGGGGGGAACAGCAACAAACACAGAACCAAAACAATCTCCAAACCGCCGTCGCAGCCACCGTCACCACGCCACCCTTCCTCTCCCACCGTCGCGAGCCTTCCTCCCAGCGCCTTCGTTTCTCTCTCTCGCGCCAACCGCTGCATCCCTCTCTCTTTGGTTCGCTTCCGCGCGCTCTCTCTCTCTCTCTCTCTGTTCAAAAACGAAACGGCGCAGAAGGTTGGGGAAGAGAAGAATTAGGTTATGTTTTCTCCTTAAGTCTGTTTACCTTAAGTTGGTTTCATGTTTAATTTATTTTTGTTGTTCCCACTAATATTCACACCACCATATTTACTTACTACATCCCCCAATTTTAAAAGCCCATTCGCATATTAAACCCAAAACACTGGGTTTCGTTTTGCACCCCCTTATTTTGATAATACATCCCATTCTGATAACTAAACCTCTATTTTACTATTTAACCCCTTTCTCGTTTTTTTTTCTTTTCTTAATTCTTTTTAACAAACAATTTCTCTTACCAAAAATTCACAAATAAATAAATATCTTTCTATCTAAAATACTGATAGGGGACTAAGTCAGTTGTACAATTGGGTTAGTCAGAGTTCTAGGACGAATGAGCTGCACAGTTCAAGAATCCTAGAATACCTATTTTAAAACTAAACGTTGTTAGTAGTGCTAATGGAGTGCTAATGGCGGCCACTTGGAGCCTTTGCTCAATTGACCATCATGAAAGCTCGAATTTTCACAATTAAACAAGATAAAAAACAAAAACCTTTCAGGAAACGAGAACTATGTAGCTTTGATTCCTCATCACAGTGGGGATACGTAGGACCGGGTTCATGTCCCGTCAAGCACACTTTCAAAAAATATAAAGAGACAAGAACTACGTAGCTTTGAATTCTCCATCACACTAGGAGATACGTAGGAGCGAGAGGCCAACTCTCGTCAAGCACCAAAAATAAAAAATTATCATTAAGTTTTCCCATTTATCTTCAAATAAGAAATAAATATGCAAATCTAGGTATTTTTCAATTCAAACGTTAAAACCACACACTTAATTAGAGGTTCCCTCTCAGTAGAGAGGACGCGTGGGGTGCTAACACCTTCCCCGCACGTAATCGACCCCCGAACTCATATCTCTAGTTTTCGAAAGACCATCCGCCTTGTTCAAAAGACCTTTTTTCAATGTTTTGGTCTTAAAATTAAAATATTGGTGGCGGCTTCAAAATTCTTCCACGTTGTACATCGAGAAACCCAAACCGGATTTTTCGGGGTGCAACACAAGGCAAAAAGAAAGAGTGGCTAAAGCTTATAATAAAAAAGTTAAGTTGAAATCTTTCAACTTAGAAGACGTAGTTTGGAAAGTCATTTTGCCTATGGATAAAAGAGATAGAGTCCTAGGAAAATGGTCTCCAAATTGGGAAGGACCATTTAAGGTAACACAAATCTTTTCGAATGGGGCATATGAGATCGAAGAGATAGGTGCAGACAATAGAGTTATGCGTATAAATGGCAAGTATTTAAAGAGATACAAGCCAATGCTGCAAGAAATAAAGATAGCGCGAGAATAGACAATTGAATTAAGTCTAAATATGGCATTGGTGCCAAAGTACATAGTAAAAAATTTGGTGCACAAAGAGAAAGTAAGACACCAAAAGACTAAATTATGGTCAAAATTATAAAATAAAAGACGAAGTGTCGCTGGTCGTTGAAGCTAAATAGCAGAAAATCAACAGAGTAACGTCCAAATACAGTTCACTTCGCTCAAAGGCATATTGATTATAGATACAAGGTCCTACAAACCATTGTCACAAATTGAAAATTTACATCAAATGGTTGAAGTAATACCAAAGCGGTTACAAAAGGCTCAAACTGCTAATTTCTTCCACTGTGGAGGATTTTCTCAGCTTGCCAAGGGAAGATAGTTGTCGTTGTTTGCTGGCGTGGGTTCTTCCAAAATAGGAACCACCTCTTCATCCGGTAAAATCCACCAGGCCAAGAAAGGGTTCTTCTAACAAGAGAGCCACTGAAAGAAGAGGGAGGTGGTGGTTGCCCTCGTGTCCCTAGTGTTTGCTCCTCTGGTGAATTGGATGAAAAGGTGATGGTCGCCCATTGCCCCGATCTTTGAAGATCTTTTCAAAGCGTCGGCCAAAGACAAGACACCTGGAGGACAATGGCAGATTTGGAAGTGGCCTACGAGGCAACACTGGTGCGAAATTCCCCAACATCAGAGAAGAATTACACAACATCAGTGTCCTCAATCTATAGGCTCACCATCCGTTGGGTTTTCCACGAAATCTCAATCAAGAAGAAGATGCAGCGGTCGTTTGAGAAATCTCCATAGAAATCTAAAATCTACAACTCCTGCTTTGAGTTTTCCAGTAATCTCAAAACGCCAAGGCTCTTTCAGATTACGTGGAAAACCCAAGGTAGGAATAACGATTTCGGAGAAAAAACTCATGATGAAGATGAGAATAAAAGAAAGAAGAGGAATTTTTCTGGTGAACTGTGAAAGTTCAAAATTGAAGTTCTCTTGTATTTATAACACGAAGAAGGAGTAAGGTACAAAAAGAGTATTAAATAAATTGTACAAAAAACGGGTTAAGAGTCAAATGCAACTTACGAGGAGATGAAGTCGCAACTGACAGTCAACATTCAAAGCATCGCATCAACTCAACCTGATCACCGGCCAAATCGCGTGGAAAGTAGAACCGGTAAATGTGCAAGTCTTTAAGTTCGTTTTTGACCAGTCATAATGGAACGCCTTCAACAGAATCGTTATTCCAACTTCTCACGTCTTTTCAAAGTTAAAAAGTGACGTTATATTACTTGATAAAGAGTTGTCGAAAAGAATTCAAAAAACGTCATTTTCTACCTTTGCTCACGCCTCAGTCGAAAACGACATTTTTGGGGAGCAATTTGTTAGCCTGTATTTTCAACAGGCTAAATAAATGCAGTCAATAAGGTTGACTCATGCGCTTTAAAGGAAGATTGGTGGTCTTCGACGCTCAGAGATAGTTTTCGACCATCACAAAGACTTGGCGAAGAGCGAAGACATGAAGGCTACGATTTGACAAAGAACTAAAAGTTAGAAGTGAATTCACGCAAGGGAGACACCGTCGAATTGTGTTTTGAAGATGCAGTCGAAGGGCGTGATTTTCACGTTGTCGGCTAATCGAGCGATTTATTTAATCAGTTATTGTTTTCAAATTCAAAATTGTTCGGTTACTTTGTTTCCCTCCTTGTATATATACCAGTTTTCCATATGGAAAACGGGTCACAATCCCAACATACAATTTCTTATGCTCAAACTTCCAGCGCTAAAGAAAACTGAGCACAAGAAGCGAATGTATGGATCTGTGTGTAACACCCCCTTACTTTAATACTACTTAGCAAATTAAATCAGAGTTTTCAAAAACCACTCAAGGAGTGCTACATTTTTCTACATGAATTTCAACCAAGCAAAACAATATAAATAATTGCGCAGCTAAACAGTATAGTGTGATGTACATACAAAGACTCGGCACTAGAATGAACCGAGCTCAATAAGTAACAAAGTTATTAGTTACATCACGGTCAAAATAATACATGTTCCAAAAAGACATAGGTTTATAACTCAAAATAAATCTACATAACAGACCACTACGCTACTCGGCCCCCAGTGTTACACTACCAGAGCAAGGACGACGCCAAACGACACTGAGTGAGGACTGACATCTACTCGGGAATACCTGCAAGTTGCCAACATGAGAGCAACATAAAAGCAGTAGGGTGAGTCTCTAAACACATATAGTAAGGTTTATGACAAGCATTATGCTAAGCAAACACATATAAACACCTCGGCACAGCACACAAATAACAATTATTTAGTGCATGAGTTATATGCATGATGCAGTCCCAAACTCCAAGGGCATATGCATGATGGATCCATTAAGACCGAAGTCTTCTGCTATCACCTTAGGACCGAAGTCCTCTGCTTTCACCATAGGACCGAAGTCCTCTGCTTTCACCATTATGCTTATGATTTATGCGACACCATGAACAATGCATAACACACAACGTATACATCATTCAATTAAATCATAACACAATTCCAGTAACTCACCAATTAGACCGCAGCCTTTTAGTCATAAATAGGACCTAAGTCCTCTGCTCACCTCTAGGACCGAAGTCCTCTGCATTCACCATTTTCATTTATTTTAATGCCCATTAGGGACTTCATCATTTATTACTCCTCTACTCGTAGCCATAAGGCCAACAACACACATATGTCATTTTATGTGCTAAGGCTGACGTCTCTACATCGGCCAACAGCGCTAAGGCTATCGCCCTCAGCTCACTAACCACCTCGGCGCCTAGTAGTGGACCAAACAGTCACTGCGATAACTACCATGTCACTTAGGACTAAAACGTCAATGAGGGACTAAAATGACTACACCATTTAACCCCTCACGTACTTGGCACTCCAAAACGACGCTCACAGTTGCGCCCAAAGAACAACTGCGCTTACACTAGCGTTAAAACAACACCTCGGCACCTATAGCACCTCGGCACACTCTGCGTACTCCAAGACGCTTGGCACCTCGGCATGCCTACACTCTACTCCACTCATAGTCACTTCACTTCCTCTACAAGGCCACTGGGTTACTCTACGCTTGAACACACCGCACTTAAACGTAACATCTCGCCTCAAGACAAAGACACCTAGGTATGATATACTCTACATCTCGGCCATAACACCTCGGTTATTACACGCTATACTTATCAAGGCACTTCCAAGAGCTAAGCCTAAGTACTTTACCTCGGCCTAAGCATCTCGGCCTACTTACCTTACACCTCGGCAAGTACAAACCGATACCTATACCTAGTCTCAGATACTCATACACTTAGTCACTTGTACTCTATCACTCACCTCGATTCTTATGTTATCGTTGTTACGTTTTGACTTACGATCATCACTTAAGTTTCGTTACACTAGTGATAGGTAGATACACCTCGGTAGTCCAACGTTTTACTTCGTAAGAACTTACACTCTCACGTCTCTCACTTTAGCTCACTGGGACTGAGAGTTTTCTCAACTCCCATTTCACTCAGTAGCCTCTCGGGACCAACACCCCAACATCTCAACCCAACTCACTGAAACGAGCTAACACATAACATTAAGCCAAAAGCAAAACACACAAAACATGTAACACAGCTCAGAAAACACAACCACAACTACTCACACATAACACTCATCATACTACAAAATTATACGTGAGAAGAGAGCCCCCTAACCTTGATCAGTTGAGCAAACGACCCTCTCTTCACCGAACCCTCCAGTTAACACTCGCAGCAACTCTTCTCCCTTGAGCTTGAGCTTCTTCCACGCCAAAATGCTCTCCCTTCTCTCTAGAAACTGATCTCACCTACCAACTTCTCTCTCTTACTTCTCTTTGATTTTTCTTAGATTCCTTTGTAGTGAAACATGCTCCCTCTCCTTCGACACTCTCACTTAAAGCACACACTTGGGCTTCTAATGGCTCATGGGCCTCCAATGGCTCATGGGCCTCTACGCCCACCTTCTCCATTCACTTAAGCATCTCCTAAATGAAATAAACTCCTAATTAATACTTGGCTTAATTAAAAAGTTGTAAACCTTAAATAACTCAACTAAATAATTAATTGAACTATTTTGGGGTGTTACACTGTGCACCAACTCTTTACATTTTGATGCAATTTAAGTTTCTTTCTTTGAACTTTCAGTTGCCTTTTCTTTTATTTTCTCTTTACGAATTCCTTGGCGTTCAAGGAAATTCCTTGTTTTCTTTTGTTTCCTTTTGTTTGGTTACGCGAAGAACACCATTTTCCTACTACGAATCATACAAGAACTTAAGCACAATATGTCCTGAGATTCACTGGTTGATCTCGCAAGTAAGTAATTCAGACCAGCGGTTGTTTACCAAATTTCACCGTAAACAACTATAATTGTCTTTTTAATGTTAATAATGATCTTATATAAAATATATTATAATGTAATTAAAAAAACTATAAAGAAAAGCGTACGATGGAGAAGATGGAAGAGAGAGAGAGAAAGAAAGAGAGAGATGATGGAGAGAGGTCGGGAGATGAGAAGATACAAGAGAGATGAGAGGTAGAGAGGGGGGAAAGAAAGAGAGATGAAGGAGATAGGTCACGAGATCAGAAAGTATTAGAGAGGTAGAGAAAATGATAGAGAAGAATGGGATAGGAGAGAGAGAGAGGAATGAGATAGGAGGCGGAGAGAGAGAGAGAGGAATGAGATATGAGAGAAAGAGAATAGAGGAGTGAAAAATATTATTGTGTAAGAAATAAAAATAATACTTTGGTATTTTTTTTTTGAGTGATCAGAAAGAGATTCAAAGGATGCCTCCCAATACCAAAACCCAACCAACAAAGCTTCACAAATCCTGGTATGATGGTAAAAAATACGATTCATAAAGAAGTTTTATGTTTTAGCAAAGTAGTTAAACACTAGATTTTACGCATGATCGGAAAGGCGAGGTAAACTCGCCAAATCCTAAAATCGCAACATTAATCGTAAGATTATACAAATTTACAAAACTAATTTATACATACTTATAAAGTCATATATATGCATATAAAAGAGCAAAAGTAAAATAAATAGAACTTAAAATTACCATTCAACTTCCAAATACTTAAATAGATTCAAATTCATAGTTCAAAACATAACATGAACAACTAAATTAGCCAAAACAAATCTGTCCAGAAACTGAAACAGATGAAATAACCTAACCAAAAAACAAAAATGCGCATAAACCGACAAAATGACAATGTATAAATCTGTCGGATAAAATGGATGAAAAACACCCTAAACCGTAAAAACAGACAAAGAAAAGAAAACCAGAAACTTCTAATCTGCAAATTGATAAAACCCTTCATCTTCAGTAGCTGTAGCAATAACAGGAGAGTTAGAGTGTGAAGCTAAAGCCATTGGATGAGAGAGAGGGAGGATTCGAAGTTTCTGGGTTGAAGAGGGAGTACGTGGGTTTAAGAGAGAGTTCTGGGTTTAGGGTTTTAAAAAAAATTGGGATTCACTCAGATTCAAAAAAATTGGGATTTAGAGTTTAACAATAACTGAAATTAGCAACAAATTAATGATAATGGCAAGTCTTACCTGTAGTACAGAAGACGTCGCGAGCGGAGGAGAACGGTGGCGAACCGGAGGACGACGGCCAACAGAACAAAATCAACGAGGAAGCCGCTGGGAGAGGGAGAGGGAGAAAGAGAGGGCGCAGGCTTATCGACGGAGGAGGGCGGTGAAGGACGGAGGAGGACCGTGGAGGACGGAGGAGGACGGCATGTGGAGGTCGTGGGAGGAGAGCAAGGAAAACAGTGAAATTAAAACCTATTCTGGGGTTTTCACGAGTATGTGGAGGTCGTGGGAGGTCGTGGGTTTTATTTGGGATTTGATTTTTGCCACGGGTTTGCGACCACTTGTCTGTCGCAAATTAGCGACCAAAATCATTTCCCGTGGCAAATTTGAGCGTAGCGCCTAGTCCATAAAACCCTTTTCGTCACAAATCCGTGGCAAATTAGCGACGGTCAATCCTCCGTGGCAAACTTTAGTGGCAATGCAAGCTTATTCTTGTAGTGAAAGTTGTACTGTGGTTTTGTGAGGTACAGGAATTTGGGTCATTAGAATTGTGTTGTCTTATTAAGAACCCCATCATATTCTTTCACTTTTTAATTGTGTTGTCTTATTTTCTTTCTGACTAATTGTTAATTTTTATATTTACATTTGATGGCCACATTTATTGGCAACTGAATTGATGGCCACATTCCAAGAATAATGAGCCACTTATCTTCAAGTATTTACTCCCGCGGGAACTTCAGCCACATTTACAATAGAACCACATATCATCTTCTTTCAACTTAATACGAGTGCTTCTATTTTCTTGGTGACTTTCATCCAACCCTACTGTTTAGCCATTTATTGAGTCGGTTATAATTATTAATTATTAAGATATTTCCTAAGTTTAACAAACGAAAATGAGACTCTATTCAATAATACTTCACTTCTAAATTTGTAAATAAAAATATTAAATACTATTATTTAGTAAAGATGAGTCGTGCATGAGCAGGGGCATAAAACTAGTATATATAATAGTTGGAACTTGGAGTATATGGCTTAAATATATATATATATATATATATATATATATATATATATATATATATATATATATATATATATATATATATGGCTTAAATATGTTTTAGGCCCTCTGTAAATATGGGGTGTTTTGGTTTAAGCCTCTGCAAAAAAAAT
Organism: Oxytropis ochrocephala; assembly: GCA_020916435.1. Taxonomy (NCBI): domain Eukaryota; kingdom Viridiplantae; phylum Streptophyta; class Magnoliopsida; order Fabales; family Fabaceae; genus Oxytropis; species Oxytropis ochrocephala. The sequence continues at coordinate 49,506,094 of CM037092.1, read as the reverse complement.
ATTTATTTAATAGCCCTTGTAAAATGACATGTTTTGTTTTAAGCCCTTCTGTTAGCAAACTCTTAGTGAGACGTTAAAAATCTCTTCCACGTGTATATTTGCAGGGGCTTAAGCCAAAAAAAATATATTTTGCAAGGGTCTAATAAAAAAAATTATTTTTGCCAGGGCTTAAAATAAAATAAAAAAACACACATGGAAGAGATTTTTAACGTCTAACTAACAGTTTGCTTAACAGAAGGGCTTAAAACAAAACGTGTCATTTTGCAAAGGCTTATAAATAATTTTTTTTTTGCAAGGGCTTAGACCAAAACACCACATATTTGTAGGGCCTAAAACATATTTAAGCCTATATATATTCACTCAAAAAGAGAAAGAACCTATCCACCCAAAAATATCTTCGGATTGACTTGGAGTCAAGATCTTCTGAGTGAAGACCTCTCATCAATAGGATTAGATTTTTTTTAAATAATAAAAAAAAGAGAAAGAACCTACCCACCCAAAAAAAATCAGAAAAAACCTTCCCAAAAATAAACAAAACTTCCAGAAAATTGATCTAATCAAAGGCTTTTTTTTCCCACCCCCTCATTATCAATTCGACCCCCGTAAGTACCAAAATCCCCAAAATGCCCCTGTCATTTTATAAAAAAACATACCGAACCCACCACAGTTTTTGGTTTTCCGGAATTACCATAAAAAAAGGTATTTCCGGGAATTTGGAGGTGAATTTTTCGGATTTAGCGTTGAAAAGTTTGGTATTCAGGTTCACAAATTTTGAACCAGGAATTATCCTGAAAAAGTAATTCAAATTTTGTTTTTAAATTAATTTTTTTGAAATACCTTTTTAGAGGTATTTCAGGTTCACAATATGTGAACAGGAAATACCTCTAAAAAGGTATTTCAATTTTTTTATATAACATTTATATTTTTTTAAATAGATGGTTATTATGGATTTAACATTGCGCTTTACGACATCCGAGATATTTCCCACTCGAGATGCAATGACACGTTGGGCTAGAGATACGGGAAAGCTAACGGAGTCATTGTGGTTATTGTTCGAACAGAGACGACGGAGAATGGGAAAGGGAAAAAGAACAAGGTTGTTTATGGTTTGTGAGAGACAGGGCACATCTGATCGAGTAGATATTGGTGTTCTATTTGGCGGACACAAGACATCGAAAGATGTGGTTGTAGGTTTCAATTGAAAGCTAAACCAATGTTACCTCCTAGTTCGATTGGAAGGTGAGAGTGGTGGATGGGATTCACAATCATGAACCTCATAAGACTTTGTTTGGAGTGACTATATTTGGTAAGTTTACCAAGGAGGAGCGGTCATTGTTGGGAGCATCTGTCTTTGGGAGTGAAAGCATCCAAAAGTCTTGAAGCATTGAAGGTCGGTTAAGAACAATTTGAGCAACATTAGTCGGTTGTATAGAACCCGCATAACTTGATCAGGAAGGGAAAGAGAGGTAGTATGACCGAGATGCAGACTTATGACATCGATTCAGCGAACCATTACTTGTGTTGGACGAGACGACTTAAAGGTACCGATATTGTTGAGGAGATCATGTGGTCACATCTCGATAGTATCAAGTTATTGAGAATGTTTCCCATCGTTTTGATTATGGATTGTACCTTTAAGACCAACAAGTATGCATTGCCTCATCGAGATTGTTGGTGTCACTTCCATCGAGTTGACATTTCTGCTGCGTTTGCATATCCGTCTCATGAGCGTTATGATGACTGCGTGGGTGCCGCAGAGCCTACGAGATTTGATGGTGTGTGATATTGCACTTCCTCAAGTAAGTCAATGCTAATTGACTTTCGTTTTTGGCATTACATTACTGTTTTTTATTTTTTCCATTTCTAATAGAAGGTCTGGATTGTGTTTCTCAGGTACCCGGATCATTTATCGCTATCCCACTATGGGCGATAATAATCGTGTTTAGTGGTCCACGATGGATGTGAAGAACAACGATGACGTTCGAGTAATGATGGACGGTTTTGACATATTTCAGATGCGGAGTCCTATTCAGCTGTATGTCGAAACCAGAAGGACCTTTGCTGAGGTCCTTCGACGTCTCCAACCACCATCTCACTAATTTCTACCGTCTTTTCATTTTCTTTGTTGTTGTGTTTTGTTGTTTCCGTTCAGAACTTTCATGTATTATTTCGTTTCGTAATAAACAACGCGTCTTTAATTAATTTTAATTTGTTTTTAATTAATTTTTTTTTTCCGGAAATACCGTAAATACCACGTAATTCTGGTAGGGTGTTTAAGGTTTTTCGGAATTACCAAAAACTGAGGTAATTCCGGTTCACAAATGTGAACCGAAATTACCTCAGTTTTTGGTAATTCCAAAAAACCTTAAACACCCTACCGGAAATACCTCTTCTCTCACATAATTCTGAAATTTTTACTATTTCTAGGGGCATTTTTGTCCGAAACGGTAATTATGGGGGTGGGAATGATAATGAGGGGGGTGGGAAAAAAGCCCTAATCAAATTCTGTACTGGTTCCTTCCTTTCTTCCATAACCATTGTCATGTCCCTCATATTCCTTCAATTCTCTCACAAACGCACATGATTATCTCAATTTGACAACCGAGAAAGCATTTTGGTGGTGTAACATCCCATACTGTTTTTAGAAGTGTTGACTGCCCCCACGAACCAACACGAGTCTTTTCAGCATGCTTTGTCCTCACTTGCATGCTTTTCTGGAAACTTCCCAAAAGGTCACCCATCTCACCACTACTCCAAGCCAATCACGCTTAACTATGGAGTTCTTATGGGATGGGCTCCCGAAAAGAAGATGCACCTTGTTGGTATAGGTAGTCTAAATCAATTCTTTTAAGTCTTCCTTCAACTGTACTGTCCCATACCTGCACAGCCTCAGGATCCCTCTCATTCCAGTGTGTATTCGGTTCATTCACGCGCCACTTCGCTTTGAAGCTGCCAAGAGCCGCTCTTTGCCATGCATTTGTAACATCTCAGACTGCTTCCAGAACTGTTGACTGCCCCCACGAACTAACACGAGTCTTTTCAGTATGCTTTGTCCTCACTTGCATGCTTTCCGGAAAACTTCCCAGGAGGTCACCCATCCCACTACTACTCCAAGCCAAGCACGCTTAACTATGGAGCTCTTATGGGATGGGCTCCCGAAAAGAAGATGCACCTTGTTCACTGACTTAACAGCCGTCACAGTTTCCTCGAGCCAATCTGGTTGCCCATTGCTTACTTCAGAACACCAACTGTAGTCCTTCGCTTCCGCTACGTGCTCTGATAAACCGAGAAGGCCAGAATTCCTATGGATTAGGGTTTGGACATTTTCGGGGTTGAGGCAACTAATCGTCATAATTCTCAGTAATTCACATGAAACATTGAGTGGATCATGACTCAATACTTCACATAATATACTGAAAGGTTCTGAGCTGACTCGATCAAACCTCTTGACCATAAGGTCTCTACGTCCGACGAGGTCGAACTGCTCTGATACCAAAATGTAACACCCTAATATCTCTAACAAGTAGAAATATCAAAATGTACAATTTTAGCATACATCAGATATAAATTTCCTACTTAGATATACATCTTTACAAGAACAGCAGAAACGATTACATAACTTAAAACAAATTCAAGTCATAATCGGATACAAAGAGAACAAGGGAAAAACATAAATAACAAGAGAAGAACTACATCTTCAATTTCCTTCTCGTGCACGCCATCTACTCGTGCCATAAAGGATCTTCTTTCCCTATTTCTCTGTAAAACAACAACATATGATAGGGTGAGATAACATATCTCAGTGAGTCTTACTGTGACCCCTTACCTATCACTCGGTTCATTTATAAAACATTTTTCCTTTCAAAAAGATTATTTATGACGCACTCAATTCCTTGCCGAATTGGTCAATAGATTTGGAAGTTTCCTCTCAACCTAAGTACGCCTTGACGCACCCAATTCCTTGCTGAATTGGTCAATAGCATTCAGAGTTTCCTTCCAACCTAAGTACGCCCATTTATTAGTAATTCGATATTAATTACAATACACAATAAATCACTAGTAATAGTCCAATTTTTGATGACTTTGTACAATTTAAATTATAAACTATAGTTCACAACCCAATTCTTGATGGTTATGACTATCCTCTTTATTAATCTAGTACAACACCTTAAACCATTTTTCTTTTTTTCTGTTTGCGGTGAACCCAATCCACTCACAGTGAACATCCTCATATGGGCCTAGCTCTAGGGCTATGACTTCTCTCTCCCTAGTGTACTATCCTCTTGGGTCGTCACCCATAATTGATATAATTAAATATCATACCCGCATTGGGTCGTCTCCTATACACAATATAATAATTTATATATCATACCCGCATTGGGCAGTCTACTATATTCGATATAATTTATATACTGAATCTAATTCAATCTATGATATGTTATAATACCATATTATCATAAGTATAAACTCATGAAATCAGTCCATGTTGCACCCCGAAAAATCCGGTTTGGGTTTCTCAATGTACAACGTGGAAAATTTTTGAAGCCGCCACCAATATTTTAATTTTAAGACCAAAACATTGAAAAAAGGTCTTTTGAACAAGGCGGATGGTCTTTTGAAAAACTAGAGATATAGGTTCGGGGGTCGATTACGTGTGAGGAAGGTATTAGCACCGCACACGTCCTTTCTACCGAAAGGGAACCTTTAACTAAGTGTGTGGTTTTACGTTTGATTTGAAACATACCTAGATTTGCCTATTTATTTCTTGTTTGAAGATGAATGGGAAAAACTTAATGAAAATTTTATTTTCGGCGCTTGACGAGAGTTGGCCTCTCGCTCTTACGTATCTCCTGGTGCGATGGAGAATTCAAAGCTACATAGTTCTTGGTTGTCATGAAAAGGGGTTTTGTTTTTTTATCTTTTCTTAGTGAGTTTTCGAAATGGGACGAGTATTCAGCGAATGAATAAACTAACAAAGGTTATGGGTAATCACCGCTAAGTACTCTTGAAAAATGGGAGTCACCGCCACTAGTCAGACGAACAAAGGTTCTGAGCGACCGTTAGTAGCGACTCGTTTTTTATTTGATCTTTTGAAAATGGTTTTCGAAATAGATTAATTGGCACGAATGATCAAACTAACCAAAGTTATGGGTGACCATCGCTTATTGTTCTTTAGGAAAAGACATCGCCACCGATGGCGAGACGAACAAAGGTTCTGATTAGCCACTAGCAATAATGGGTTTGAAAATGATTCTTTTTGTTTGTTTTATGAAAATGACTTTTATTTGTTGCGCTTGACGAGAACGTGGCTCGCTCCTACGTATCCCCAAATGGGAATCAAAGCGACGTAGTTCTACTTTGAAGATGAAAATGTTTTTGAAAGGGTTTTGGAAAGGGGAATAGCTTTCATACTGACCAAGCAAGCAAAGGCTTTGAGTGGCCATTACTAACAACTCTTGATAGCGTTCATGACAATCAAACAAGCCAAGGCTTTGGGTGATATTCACTAATAACTTGCATTAATTTGAAAAGAGTTCGAAAGATTGAAGAGAGAGTGTGAGATAGCAAAATTTGGGAGTGCTAACAATAGTTTTTTTTATATAAAAAGCTGGAGGGGTGCAACCAAAAACGTGGGGGGTGTTATTAGCCATAAGGAGTTGTATTATAAAAAAGGGGTTGCATTGTTAAAACCAGAGGGGTGTGGATAGTGTTCTAAGTTTAAAAATAAAAGAAAGGTGTTGTATGAAAAAAAAAGGGGGGTGCAATAATTGATCTGTTTAAAAGAAAATTTAAAAAAAAACACAGGCCCACTAATACACATATCCCAGCCACATACTAAAACTAGAAAACCCTAAACCCATTTCTCCCTTCCCATGCGCCGTCCCATTCCTTTCTAAGAAAGAGAGAGGCCGATCGAGAGAAAGAGAGAGGCGATCGAGGGAGAGAGAAGCAGATTGAGAGAGTGAGAGAGAGAGAGAGAGAGTACCGCGAGGGAGATAGAGGCGTTTGGTGGTTCACCGGCGACGGCGGAGGCGTGGTGGTGACGGTGACGCGCGACGGAGAGAGAGAAACGACGGTGGGTCGTCTGAGAGAGAGAAGCTGAACGCGAGATAGAGAAGAGGAGCGACAGTGCGTTGTATGAGAGAGAGAAGCTGACGGTGGCGGTGGTGGTTTGTGCGGCGGAGGTCACGGCGGTGCGCGGTGGCGGCTATTTCTGGTGGGTTTCTTCTTTCTCTCTATGGCTCTATTTTCTCACTTCTACTTTGAATGTATATTGTATGCATTGTTGGTTTGGAGTGGGGGTGAGAATGGTTTTTTGGTTGCTGTTGTTATTCTTCCTCTTTCTATTGTTTTTGTGTTTTCAGTCTTTCTTCTCCTCCTCCTATTCTAACCTCTTCATCTTCTATTCTCTTTGGTTCTGATCCATTTTCTTTATGCTGATGTTTTTTGGGTTTGTTTCGTGTGTTTTTTGTTTGCTGTGAGTGTGTGCTCTGTGTTCTTTCCCCTCTGTGTGTTTGCTGTTCCTTTTTTTCTCCTCCTCTGTCTGTGTGTTTGAGGCTCTATTTATACTCAAATTTGCATAGGTGACTGAACTTGTATGGTCAATTTTATTTGGAACTCTGATTTTGTATCTCTTCAAGTATTTCATGTTTTGGTGTTTAAAGCCTTTCTTCAGAAAACTCTCTCTCCTCAAGCTCTGTTGCATCACAAAAATAGACTTGTTTGACTCTAAATTGATGCCTAATCTCTATTTATGTGTATTATTCAGAGAAAAGAAATGCAAAGATAGAAGGACCTCCCATTTGAAGCTTTGGAGCTGCTGCCACAAATTGGATTTTTCCTCTTGTCTATACTGCTGCCTTCGATTCTGCTCTACTGTGATGCTCTTTTTTATTTAAAAATTACCTTTGCAATTGTAATATAGGCATAGCCTACACATAGCTTATATTATATATCTTCTTACCTTCAACCCATCAGATGAAGTTGTTTTTAAATGAACTAGACACAACTCACCATCATCACGTTAAGCCTTCATCTTATTTTAAAAGTTTTTTTAATAATAATAATAATAAGCAATGAAACAAATACGCGTACACGACAAGATGTGAGCGCGCGCAACAAGAATCAAAACACGCACGCGAATAGAAATAATATGCGCAACTACGAGAATAAGTACGAGCACACGATTCGAAATGATACGCGCGCACGATGAGGATAAGAAATGCTAGATGGATAACGAACGCAACTTGAACACATTTGTGCAGTTGAAACCTGTACGACGAGACATATATTTTGAGGTTTTCTGAAGACGAGAAAAATATTTATCAACATTGGGTATTTACAAAAATACAATTTTATTTGATTTGTAACTAGTCGGACAAAATTGGGGTATGACAGTCCAGTCAACATTTAAGTTACAAAACATTTGGTTCCCACACGTACTCTAGGTTTTACGGTTTTTCAAGAGATTTGTAAATTCATCCAAACCAAACCAAACATCTGAAAACCACATTCAAAACATAGCAATATCAATCCAATATTGTCAGAATTTATTGGGAAAGGGATTAAAGGAAGTTTGGAGTCGAAAGGAGCATTGAAACGAAGAATCGGGACTCGGGAATAAACTTCGCTTGTTTTCGCTTCGTTTCGCTCTCCGTGCATATCCAAACCGTCTTCCAATCCAATTCCAACCTACACACAAAAAATATAACACCCAATTCCAGTACAAACAACATCAATCACAAGCAATTACATCAATTAATTAGTTCCGAGATTTGTAATGTCACAAACCAACATTTCAACACCCAACATGAGTGTAGAGTTTCCTACAGCAATGCACCTACTTCGACAAATTATTTAAAATAGCAAACGACCTCGGATTTCAACAAAAGACAACTCTTTGGAAAGCTGGAGATGTATAGTTTCTGACCATGTATTTGTATTTTCAGAACATTGAGCCAATGAGTACAGTTTTTAGAAACAATCAGAATGGTTGCCAGACCGGACAGTTTCTGTCCTTCAACTTCTACTCCCTCTCAAATGATCTACACTTGACCAAATTGCATAAAACTTGAGCCCTAACAGAAGCAAATGGAGCTTAGTTTCTAATGGGACAAGAATTGTTCAAAACAGAGTTCAATTGAGAGCACAAAACCTAAAACACTGAACCTATACCCAGTTTAACTCCAGAAATTTGACCTAACTTTGGAGACTCATAACTCGAGCTACACAACTCCAAATTGAACCAAACCAGTGCCAAAACAACCGGCGTTAAGTCTAATTTCTAACAAAATCAGACAAATAATTTTTGGACTAACAGAACATTCCTAGTTCTAAAAAAATCGAACCTATGTCCAGAATTTCTAAATCAGTGAGTTCATGACCAATTTGGGGTTTTTGTGACTCAAAATTTACGAAACGAATGCAATTCCAACGATAACCGAAATCATACAGTCAACACCACATAATATAAAAACCCTAATTAAGCGAGTAAAACTCACCTAACATGATGAAAATCACGTAATTAACCGAGACTTGGAAATGCTCACGATTCTGAAACTTTCTGACGGGTACCAAACGCATTCCCAAGCTTCCAAAACTGAAAACCAGCAACTCTAACACTTTCCCCTACATCTCACGCAACCCAAACATAAATTTTGACCCAATCAAAGCTCCCAAATCAGTTCTTGAACTTCATAAAACCTCAAGATAGCATCAAGTGTGTTCAAGCTCTATTTGTGATGCTTGAAAGCTTCAAAGGTCCAACAATGGTACTTGGAGTTAGAGGGGAAATTAGGTGATGAAACTAGTGTCATTGTGTAGATCTGGAAAAATAAGAACGAATGAGTAAGAAATCACTTACATACAATGGGGTGTTGTTGATGATCTCTCATTCTTCTTCCTCTTCCCTCACCCACGGCTTCCCCTCTCTCTAGACCCTCTTCTTTCTCTCTTTCTTTTCTAATTTCAGAAATTCACTAAATGAGAGGGTGAGTGAGGTGTTTCTGTTTTAGGAGTTGAGGTTTAATGATGGGTAAATGACCAAAATGCCCCTTTGACTTAAACTCTATTCTAATCAATCAAGCACTCATCAATTCATATAACTTAGCAAATTAACTATCATGCCCATGATTCTATCATGTTTAGGACTCAATCTATTATTTCATCAAATAATAAATCTTCAATATGAGGTGAAATGACGATTTTACCCTTTCTCTTAATTCTCTATATAAAACTCAATTTCTACCCAAACAAGCACATAACAACAAATCATACAATTCCATCAATTATGCTTTTAAATCATATACTCTAGCAATTATAAATTACTTTCGCGACAACCTCATATTCGTGACTTGATTTATTACCTACTCGAGTAATAAATCACTTGTTAATTTCATAAATCGAAATTAACCAAACTAGGGATGTTACAGGTGGGATCTGGTTTAGTAATTTGGAGAAACCTAGTTCACACCAACCGAGAAAATGGAGAAGAGAGAAAAAATCAAACGGGTTAGGATCCTCTCCATTTAATGGAGGGTTCCATTTGGAGAGAGAGTGACACAATGAATATTTTATATTTTTAAAATAATATTAAAATATTCATTGTATCACTCTCTCTCTAAATGGAACCCTTCATTAAATGGAGAGGATCCCAACCCAAATCAAACGGCCTGACTTGTAACACGTAGCTTCGTTAAATTCGAGAAGAGAAGTTTTCGCTGTATATAGCACTACTGTTGCATCAGTGAACAATTACAAAATCATCAATGGCGGTAACCACACTGTACAGTGTTCCACCGTTTCACGCTTCTCTCTCTTCCGCCGCAGGCAAAATTCCCCAACCTATTATCTCTTTCGGCTTCAACTCTCCTTCCATTACAATCACCAGGTTCGGTTTCCATTCTCCAGGGCTTTTCTCTTTGTCGTATTGATTAATGTTTCTGCGTTTTCAGTTTAATCTATATTTCTCAATATGAATTTCTATGGACAATAGTTTAGTGTAAAATGACAAAAGTGTCCTTCATTCAGGTCAAGGTTTTCTCGTGCTTCAATAGTAGCACCAATTGTTCCTCGTCGGGTGCTTAGGGTACATGGGTTGGTTGATGATGGTGATTCGTTCACTGCGCCAGAACCTGAATCACAGAATTCGGAAGCGGTTAGTGAGCGTTTTTATTTATTTATTTATTTATTTACTTTTTATTTAGATAATTTCAGAAAGTGTAACATGAAAATGTTGTTTTGCTTGTTGGGTTATGAAGTTAGGGTTTTCTGCTTTTTATGTTATTATTGAGGCTGACATGAAAAGAAAATCCGGATTTTGGAGAGGAGGGCCTTATTTTTATGTTCTAAATTTACGAAATTATAAATGTTTTTAAGAACAAAATAAAGGGTGGTTGAAATGTTATATGATCATCTATAATATTATTTCTTCAATTTCTTTATATTTCAAATATATTTCCACATATGAAGTTAGTCCTCCAAAATTACGCTCCCAACCAGACACTAGAGAATTTTTAGTGGTATTTTACTTTTGAAGTTTGCTGATTTTGCTAGCAAACAGGTTGATAATTTGTTTGGTTGTTTATTTGAGATGATGATATTAGCTATCTTATGCGCTATGGTTGATTTTATACTTTGAAAAAAAAGTATGTACCACTTAGTAAGTTGCTTAATTTTAATTTATAATATAGTGTGTCTGTGAATTGTGACAGAAACTAATTTAATGTAATGTGGTTCTGCGGTTTAAAGATAGTTTGAAATTGGAATAAACTTTTTGTATCTCATGTCCTCACCTAGTGGTGTAAGTATTGGTTATTGTTTTTATTGATTAACTTATAAGAAAAGTACCAATTAGTTTCCTCTGCATATCTGTGTTTGTATTTATTTATGCATGCATGTTCCTAGGCTATGTCTGTTCTGATCTTAATCATATCTTGTTGGTGGAGAATCAAGCATCGTCTTCCTTTCAAATATTCTCTTTATCTGTAGTTCTTTGATCTCAATATACTGTTATGCTTTGCATGTGCAGGGTACTAGTATTGACTTAAATCTTCCAAGAAGAAGTTTGCTTGTACAATTTACATGTGACTTGTGTGGTGAAAGAACAAAGAGGCTTGTAAACCGATTGGCTTATGAAAGGGGTGCAATTTTTGTACAGGTATCTATAATTTCTTGACTTCTTTAGTGAACATCTATACAGAATGTGTATGTTTAACAATATTGTCTAAAAGTTGTTAGCTTGATTTTTCCTTTTTTTTTTTCTCTTAATGGTCTTTCATGGTTGACATTTGTTAAATATAGTTTTTAGTTCTTTTTACTTGTTTTTATATGGGTGAACTTATGATAATAGCTCTCCAACTTACCGAAGTGGGATAGAGGAATAGGGATCTCCTCATGAGGGCAGATGAAATGCACACGTGTCACAGGTGGAACCTTTGTCTGATGGCATGTGTATGGGGAGGGGTGTTGTAACAGAGTGCATGGCTGTCAGAAGGGGGGATTAATTCGTAAGAGAATAACATAATGTAAAGTGTAGCAGAAGGTATAAATGGGAGAGGGAGGGATTCGTTAGTCATTGAAATAAAGAGAAGATCTGCATTCTTTCATAGGTGCAATTTGGAAAATATAAGGATCTAAGAGGTTAATCCATTGCTCTAAAAATAGGCCAAGCACCCATTTGGTAGGAAATAGTTTGTGGTAGAACGGCTTAATGGCTGTTATGATCTGAAAATTATTGGCAGTATATGTGAAGGTGATAGTAGGGGGTACGAATATGGATGTGACGCTCTTATTCTTTATTTGGACAGTAATTACTCTTTGGAGAATTTGGTTCTCTGTGATAGCAAACATATTGTCATATTGTGTGTTGGTGTTCAATAATATAATCACTTGGTTTATCTCTTATGTTGCTCTATCATTTTTCGGTCCAACCTGTCGAACCATAGGAAAAGAAGTAAGGCCAACAAAATAAATCATTCTCACTAGGGTGTACGACTGAGTGGGTTTGATGGAGGAGAAGTTCATCATAAAATAGAGAATTGAATGTAAACTTTTTGTGTGAAATTAGAAATGTTTTGGGCAAATTAAATGAACAGAACATGAGAATTGAATGGCTTCCATTCGTGAGAGCTAAAGCTTCATTTTCCGGACACATTCATGTGATTTAATATTTTAACTATTTTTTAGCGTAGAAATAAGGGGTGTGTTTTGACGTTTTTATTGACACTGACCTTTGGCAACTTATCCCAAGCAACTGGTCAAATCATATGTTTTAGAACAACCCTGTTTGTTTTCTCTCTGCGTATGTTCTGGCTATATTTGCTAATACAATGATGTTTCACTAATTGCCAACTAGCCACATCTGTTCGTTGTTTGTGTATGTAGCATATTGATGTGCACCGTATCGTCATTCTTAAACGTCATTCTTAAACGATGAATTAGAACACAATTTTTTGCTTGGAAATAAACATATAAACTGTTATCTACCCTGCCCTGACATTTTGTGTTGGTGGTGCTCATAGTACAAAACAAGTAACTTGATTCCATTGTTGCATGTTTGCTTGTTCTAAATGTGCACCACATTTTATCTGTAAAATGTTGAATTAGAACACAAATGTTTGCCAAAAAGAAAAGAAAGATATATTCCCAGCTGTCTACCCTCCCGATTTTTTATTTTGGCACTTATTGTACGAAAGAAGTAACTCGATTGCGTTGTTGCATGTCGGCTTGTTCGAAAGTTCAATAATTCATTGAATGACTAAGATATAGGATTTAATTATGTATGCAATTGTATTAAAGTTTATCTGTGTTGTTTGCCTTGCAGCTGGTTTAGTGGTTTCCTTCTTGTTTTGCCAATTACACCTTTGTTTTAAGTAAACTTATTGATTATGGCCACACAGTATCATGCATTCAATTGTTCTTTAAATATATGCAACATTAGTGTTATGCAAGCACTTATTCTATTGTAACTATAGGTGATTTGAAGTTTCTCTTTCTAGTGTGCAGGATGTCTACGGCATCACAAATTAGTGGACAATCTGGGACTCATCACGGAGTATGATTTTCGGGAGAAAAAGAACACAGACTCAGAAATTGATCAACTTTGATGTGATAAATAATAAGCAGAGATATTTTTATGTTACATTTCACATGATTATTTTCATAATTCAAAAATTCATACCCATTAATATTCCCGAGCAAAGATCACAACAAATAAAGAAAAAGAAAGAATCATAGGTATATGTTCTCATCATCAAGAACTATAACATGAAATGGTTTTATATTTTGCAAACCAAATAACTTCTTAGAGTGAATTGAATCCATGGTCATTTTGAGACTGCTAGAAGCCGTAGCCAGTGATAGCTAGCAAAACAGTAACAGCAAGTCCAGCTGTTGCCCATATATTTCTCCCATGCTGATGGTTTGATGGGGCACCGTTCTGTGAAGTAAAAAAACATAAAATGCGGTCAAAGCAATGTTATGATGATCAGATGTATTGGTAGATTTGGTTTATACTTAACCTCCTTAGCTTGTGTCACTAGTGTGTGCATATATATATATATATATATATATATATATATATATATATATATATATATATATATATATATATATATTAAGCCATATATATAATAGTAATTTGATATTCATCTGTTAGAGATATTACCAAATTAAAACTTGGTGCTGGTGCTGGTGTTGTGTCATCATCTGCTGTATCAGTTGGTGGTGCTGGGGGACTCTTGTGAATAACTGTTGGTGCTGGAGCTGGTGCATGATGTCTCCTGTGCTTGCGTCTGTGTCTTCTCCTGCGCCTGGGGGGTTGAGGTGCTGGTGCTGGTACCTCTATTGCAGGCGTTGGTGCTGGTATTGGTGGTGGGGGAACAGGTGATGGAGTTGGTGCTTGCTTTGTGGGTGCGGGTGCAGGTGCTGGTGTTGCCTTTACTGGTGCAGGGGTTGGTGGTGTTGAGACTGGTGTTGGGGATATCTTTGGTGGTGGTACTGGTGGCGGTGAAGCAGCAGGTGGTGACGAAGTGGGAGTTGATACAGGTGCACTTTTTGGTGGCTGTGGTGGTGGAATTTGAGGTGGTGGAGCTTTTGGACTTGATACTGGTGCAACCTTGGGAGGTAGTGGTGTCACAGGAGCAGATTTGGGAGCTACATTCACAGGTGGCTGGGTTGTAGTTGGTGGTTGACTTGTGGTGGGAGGGGATGCTGCCACAGTTGGTGGTTGCGTTGTGACCAATGGTTTTGCTGGGGAAGCTGCAGCTGGGGTTGTAGGCGGCATCTTTGCTGGTGCGGTTGCTGGAGCTTGGGCATTGAATCCTAACAGACAGCTGAGAGTTACTAAAAGCAGAGCCCAGAACATTGCTGCCATTGTTGTCTGAAATTTGTTATAGAAAAAAGGGAGTTTGCTTCTTATATATGGGCAGAAGGTTGAAACGTATGGAATTGATTATCTGTGGAGGGAGGGAAGTAGCCTTCTACTCGATTGTTACATGGGCATTGTTGATCATCTAATAAGAAACGTTTATTATGAAAAGTGTGTAGGAGCAACTTAGGTTACCATTTTTCAAGGGGCCTATGAAATTAGAGGTCTTTAGACTTAACTCACCCATTAAAGTAGTGATGGTTATGATGTAATTTTCATATATTACTGCAGTAAAATGGTTTGGTGGAATGAGTCTGGAGAAGGAAGAGGAATGAAAACGAATAAAAGGTTTCATGTTAAATGATTTTACCAACCATTTTTCTATGTGAGTACAAGGTCTTTATCAGTTTCTGTTAGTATTTGACAGTTCAACATACCTCTGTGATCGCAATGTTTTATCTGCTATTCAATCGTTTTTTGGTACATACTCTAGATTTTTCTTTCTTACAAATGACCTTAAATGCTCCTCACCCTTTCCAAATAAATAGAAAGCAGCGACAGACAAGGTCTATTTTATCGAAAAACAATTGGATAGAACATGAACATTGTACTTTTTAAAATGACCATTCATATAGTTTGACAATTTTATTGAGATGCTCCATTAAAACATGATGAAATATGTGAATCCAGTCTCTTACAAACATAACATAATGTGGAAGATGTTGTGTAACTTGTTAAGAAACTTGGAAGGATGTTGGTGAGTCATGCGAAGGGAAGAAGAGGGATGCTCTTGTTTATTCTTTTTCCTTCTCAGCTGAAAGAATTGTTGCATTACATCTGCACATTCTGTTGCCAAGACCCCTCTTCTTATTTTTATCTTTGGGTGGAATGGATGAACTGGGGGTGCTGGCTTATCACTTGCTTCCGACACATTTTCTCCTCCATCAGGGAAAAGCCTGTGAAACAATTTGGTCATTATTAATAATATCATCATCATCATCATCGTTGTTCAAGAAAATTTCCAAAAAAAGACTCAATTCGAGTTAAACTCTTTAACGTTCTGAAAAATTGAATTGAGTAAATAATTATAGGCAAACAAAGAAACATGTTGACTACGTACCTAATCCAGCTACCATCAGCTCCAAGAAGCTTATTGGGAGCTCCCCACACAACAGTATCTACTCTTGCCTGAAGAATGGCGCCGGCACACATTGCACACGGCTCAAGCGTTACATAAAGTGTAGTTTCCTGACAATCGAAATATTTTGTCCTTAAACAAAAAAGAAATCATAATAATTTATCAATGTTACATATTAATTCATATCATCTATTTCTTAAGCAATGTTTGGTAATTGAGAATTGGAAATATGAGAAATGATTCATCTATAGGTAGGTAAGTGCGGATGCATACATCATTTCTTTCTCTTCAATCCAATTCCCTATCCCTAGTCTACTACTGAATATTCCTTTTGGTGATGTAAACACAACTTCTGCATTATTGTAAAAATCTCTTTTAATTTTACATAAACATTTGGAAATTGTTACTGCAACACGGGCTTCCATTATTAGTGATGACTAGTGAAGTTTTAAACTCTTAAGATCCTAAATAGTAAATACAGGCTTAAAAAAGAAATTATTTAAGGTTTTCAAATGATGAACTAAAAGGTGAGGTGTTTGACAGACTAGGTATTGAAACACTAGCAACACCTTCTTTGTCACACATTCATTATTACTATTGAATAAAACTAGATAAGTAGTAGTGAGTCCCACACAATAGAGTGGGACCACATGATTTGATAGATCCCACATGAATTTCACTAAATAATAAAGATTATGTTAGAGTGATATGAGAAAAACTTGAAACTGGGTTAAAGTGTAAGGGAAAAATTAATTTGACTTCAATCAGATTCATAAATAGTCTACTTTATGAAATAGCCGCAGACGAGAGAAGGAAGAAAACTGGGGCATTTAGACACAGTGAAGTGAACACGACTCACAAAAGTTATACATAGAGAGAACTTGAGTTGCAAGAGTAACTTTCCTATTTAACTATCATTTAAATCTAGCAATCAGTTGGTTCATTTCATCAGATTGAGGTTAATAAAAGTATTCAGTATTATGTAAATAATTAACCTGCAGCTATTGATATCTCAGTCTATGACACAAAAGTGGTGAAATACTATTTATAAATATATAATAGGAACATATCAAACCAATATTAAACTTTGACTGTAATATCAAAATACACTTAATTTAAAAACCGAGTAAACTTACCGATAGTCTCCATGTGCGAAGTAGTTTTGAAGCCTCTCGTATGCAGTTCATCTCAGCATGGGCAGTGGAGTCCCGCAACTCTTCCACTCTGAAACAGATTTTTAACATAAATAAATAAAAAGGTAATTAAAAAAAATTAACTAATTAAACAATAAAAAGACCCTTACAAGTTGCATCCTCGTGCGATAATTTTTCCATGCTGCACAAGAACAGCACCCACAGGGACCTCCCATGTATCAGCAGCCTTCCTGGCTTCCAAAAGTGCTTCATTCATGAACATTTCATCAGTTCTTCGCTGCTCAAGTTCAAGTTTGTAGGCGTCTTCCCAGTCATCAAACCTGTCTCTTAAGACTTGCTTATTCCGCTGAAACTTCCTTTGTTTCAATTCTCCTTCCTTTCTATTTGAACCAGACGATTCAGACTTCGCAGGAGAAACGGAATCTTTGATTGGCACTACTGACGACTCAGTTCTAGAAATGTCAGACCCACTGATATTTACGATTTGTCCTCCAATAGGATGTCCTCTGGCAGATAATGGACTTGGTGATTCCATCTTTTTTATGCCAGAAGTAGTGACTTTCAAGTCTTTTCCATCTTCACACCAACTAGCATTTTCCTCTCCAGAAGCTTGAGAGGCGCCTATTGATATTGATCCGCTTTCCAATTTAATTGGAGAAGGTGATCCAATTTCAATACGTTTTCCTTTGTCCAATAATTTCTTTTTGTCAGACACCTCTCCCTCACTTTGCGCATGGCGATTTCCTGGTTTGGACTTATCAGAAGTCGTGGCTTGCAGTAGCGCAGTTGTTTCTTTCATTACATTACTTTTACCCGTTTCCTCATGCTCCTGCCCAGAAAACCATGTCTCACTATCAGATTTGTTTGATGAGTTTCTCTCACCCGATTTTCCAGTTGAGGTGGAGGAACCAGCACGTAAACCCCAACGAAATTGAACAACATCACCAATCACACTCCATAAGGACCTTCCAGTTCTCTTGACAATTGGTTTTGCAGTTTCCTTGTTGATCTCTGGTTCTTCTGCAACAAGACCATGCTCAACAGATGGTTCTCTTACATCCCAAATTTCATCAGAAGGTCCTTTGGCTCCCCCAGGAGTGGAATGGCGAGACTCGCGATTCTTTGACTGGGAGTCATTTTGAGTGCCTTGTTGCCTTAAACTATGGGTCCGATTACCTTCAACATCAAAGCCAAAATTTGTTCCAGAAACTTCCATTTCTTGTCCTTCTGAAGTTGTGACTTCATGCCTGACCTTCTCTACAAACTCATCAACAAACTGTTTAGATGCTTCCTCTAAACGGTTAGCTGAACCAATCCCATCTTCTGGAGTGTTGAAATTAGAAGGCTCACTATATGTCTTATCGCTTTCATATTGGGAATCTGGTTCTGAGAAGAAAGCAGGACTTCTTCCTGAATTGTCATACAACGCAGAAGAGCCACTTTCTTGGACGAATCTCATCTCTTCGGAAGCTCTTAGGGAACTTGAAACTTGTTTTTCATCTCTGGCATAGCCTTCCAATAAAGTGCTGACATGTTCAGATCCTTTGCTATGTTGAGAAGTCTGAGCCGTCCTTCTATCAGTTTGGAACCATGTATTCCTTGCATCTGAGCTTAATTTTGAACTTTCTTCCCTGTGCTTTGCACTAGTATTAGACATCACGATAGATGTATCTTCAACATTACTCCCATGAGCTTGTGATTGTTCAGAAAATTGTTGAGATTTTCTTCTTCTATCTTCAGCATGTGTAACGATCTTCTCTCCTTTATGGTGTTCCAACTCTACTCCCTGGGCAGAACTCAAAACTGAAATTTTTTTCTCTCTCACAGTCTTCAGCCTATCATCTGAGGCCCTTTCGGTGTCTTGAGTTTTTGAATTTCCAATATATTTCTGAGAGCTTTTATCCATTACATTTTTTGTTGCGGTAGAAGCAGAACCAATAAATTTTTTATGTTCATCACTTGTTTCCTTTAACATTGTTTCTGATATCTTAAGATTCCCTTCCATGCCACTAAATGTCTTCTTTGATCTCAAACTTTCGTTTCCAGTGGTAGAAGTTGAACCAACAAATTTTTCATGTTCATCACTTGTTTCCTTTAACATTGTTTCTGATATTTCATGGTTCTCTTCTCTGCCACTGAATGTTTTTCCTGATAACAAAGTTGTCTCGACTTCATCAAAACCAGACTCTTGTATATCTTCATAATGATGCTTTCTTCTGTTTCCCGTTTGAATATATGCCTTGTTTGTTTTCTTATCCAAATGCTCAACAAAAGATGAATTATTTTCCTCTTGATGGAATTGCTTCTGTGAAATAGAAGCTTTTCCATAATCAGATTCATGTATTATAGTTGCCCTTGGATGCATATCTTGGCGTTCTCTTGTGGATTCTGTTTCCTGAATAGCTCCATCAGTCAGCTTCTTTTCAGACTTTTTTCTTAAGTTCCAGTCAATAGCCCCACTAAATGCAATTCTTTCCTTAACTGGAACATCATGCAGCTTCTTTGGGTCGTCTCTTTGCCTATTTAGTTCTTCCTTCATATGGTTTGTTTCATCCTTCACATATCCCAGTGAAAGTTCATCCAAATCCATCTTATCCTGCACTTCCAAGTCATTCTCAAAACCTCCTGACGAGAGCGTGTAATAAGATGAGGAACTAGAAACATCTCTTCGTTTCCTATGGTTTTCACCTTTTCTAAGGGCTTCCCTTTTATTGTCAATTTTTTCACTCTCTCTTCTCAAGTCTATGGAGGATGCCTCATGTCGCTTCAAATTGTCTTTTTCCTCTGTTTTTATTTTCTCACTCAAACTCAAATGTCTCTCTCTACTCACATTTTTTCTATTCTTCTCTGCTTCCATTTTTTTGGAAGAAGACACATTCTTCCATTTGACACCAGTAGAATCTTTCTCTGCTTCCTCGCTCAAAAAGCTGAGAACTACTTCTGAATCATCAGAACCAACTGAAGGGAAATTTTCTCTACCTTTCTGTGAGGCTGCACAAGAACATGTTTCCCTTATTCTTCTTCTACTTCTATTGCAAACAGTTCTCTCATTGGTAGAACACTTAAGCTCATAACAACGTCTAAGCACACCATATGCCGGAACCCGAGAAAAGTACTGATCTTCGCCACTGAAAATCAACCTCCTAGATGCTGACAATTGAAGGAGAGTGGACTGCCTCAAACCATTTAGAACACAAGGTTTTCTGAGTACTCTATAAGTGGAGAGTGCACAGCAGTCACAACAACTACAGCATGGCAAACACTGTGATTGGCTTCTGTCAAATCTACCATACAAGAAATTTGAGTAGCCATTGAGAGATAAAGGGGATGATTCTTTGCACCTAACGGCATATATTGTTGACGAAAAATATGCGTTGTGCATAGTTGCATATGTCTTCCCACCAAGGGTAGAAGAATGTATTAACTAATGGACGAATAACACATCATAAATCGCCTTCAAGAAAACAAAATTGAAGAACCATACTCTTCTTTAAACTTACACACCTGTCCCAATAGATAGTTCAGCAAAATCAGAATGACTTCCACAAATTAACTAAGATACTTAAACTTCAGAAAAAATAGTAACAAAAATTTACAATCCATAATGTCTCAAAAAGGGCTGCATTCATCACACTTCTTGATTATACATCTGTTATATCTTGCAACTAACTAACTAACAAGTTACTTTCTTAAAGCCACGTGGCATCTCTCAACTAGCTACCCAAAATGGCAATTACAATCATAGTTACAGGAAAGAGATGCTGTATCAGTCTTACACAGAACCTAATTAAATCATGACACTAAAGTCCTCAGTTTCACACAGAGATCCAACGCTTCCTGATTACAATATTTTATGTCGTTAATTAAAGAACAATAAGACATTATGATGTCTTTCTTTTTATTTATCGAGCAGGGTCACAAATCACAATATGAGACCAGACATTGCCTTGTATATTTATCATCAGCCACTACTAATTTAAGGGTTAAGGTTTATACCCAGTTGAGTGATTGAGAAAATGAAAAGAGAAAGGCTAAATTACTGTTTTGGTACTTTATCTTTGGCCTTGATTTCATTTTGGTCATTTATCTTTTTTTTTTCTCGTTTTGGTCCTTTATGTTTCAGTTTTGTGTCAATTTGGTCCTTTTTGTAGTTTCAAAATGTCAAAAAACAAAAAAACCAGGACCGATGACACAAAAAATGACCAAATTGACACAAAAAGGACCAAATTGACACAAAACTGAAACATAAAAGACCAAAACGAGAAAAAAAAAAAAAAAGATAAAGGGACCAAAATGAAATCAGGCCAAAGATAAAGGACCAAAACAGTAATTTAGCCAAAGAGAAAAGTTGAGAAAACAACGTAAGTGAAGGAAATGGGTTAAGAAGATGGTATGCGTACCTTAGTGAGAATGTGAGATGAAAGGCAAGAACTTGAACTGTGATGGGTATGTAATTGTTGTTCAAGCCACGAGAAGCTCGACGAGAGTTGCGATTTGCATGATGGGTCTCTGCTCTGAGTTTAAGAGAGAAGGAACGATGAATTATGAGATAGATTGGGAAAGCGTTTGGTCCTCCTCAGTGTATTGAATGGTTTTCAGATCAGTTCATTTGGCTTGTTCTTCCAAGCACACATCAGCACACAATTTTGTTTTTGTCAAGGCACACAATTGTTTGTTGAGATTCCAAGACATTAGTTAGTTTTGGGCCATTTAATGATATACTTTGGCACATACTTCGTATAACCCCATCTACTTGGTAAACACCCCTAAAATGCGTGAAAAGACAAAAATGTTCTTAATGAAACGCGTGTTTTCTTTTTTTTTTTGGAGATAACGATGGTTCTGACCTTACTAAGTGAACCGGCTCGATTGTTCACCACAGAGTGTTGTATCTTTAGAGACACCCCCTCCTAAAGTTGTTTTCATCAGGTTCGAACTTTAAGAACTGAAATGGTTCCACACTTAAGTCCTGAACCACTGTAACATACGACAGATATTTTATGATTTTTCAGTGAACCCAGTGTCGATGAAGATGAGCCGAAACTATCAGCAGTTGAAGATGGGTTAGCAGTATCAG
Organism: Oxytropis ochrocephala; assembly: GCA_020916435.1. Lineage (NCBI taxonomy): Eukaryota > Viridiplantae > Streptophyta > Magnoliopsida > Fabales > Fabaceae > Oxytropis > Oxytropis ochrocephala. The sequence continues at coordinate 49,484,357 of CM037092.1, read as the reverse complement.
CAGCAACAGTTGAAGGTCTCGGTGAAGATGGGCCAGAAATATCAACAGGGTCACCAGATGGGCCAGCCAACTCAGCATCTATAAAGTCCCCAACATTACACTCAATGTCATCATATCACAATGCAGCACCAGCATGCGGTGGGATGGTTTTTCCGCGCCCACGTCCATGTGCACGTGGATTATTTTGAGCACTCCTGTTGTGGACGAATGCCGTAGGATGAACTCTCTCATCATCACCATGTCTTTGACTAGAACTACCACCACCCCTTGTCTTTGCCATACTAAAAAAAAAATTAAACAAACGGTTAGCATTAAGAAAATTATAAAATAGTTAAAAATAGTGTGGTTCCAACGTTATGCATCAAACCAGTTCGGACCACGCTGCTTTGAACCATTCAAAACAACGGATCAGTCAGCAAAACTTTGCATGGTTTGGATCATGTTGCGTCGAACCAGTTTGAGGGTTCTCCTCCGAGCCATGCGAAAACTATAATAAAAACAGAATGCGAAAACAAAAAAAAATGGTGGTTACCTGCGGTTCAGAGGGCGACGACGAAGCAATGTGGGAGAAGAAGAGTGCGAGATTGATGGAGAAGAGTGTGAAATTGATGGAGAAGCGGAAAGAGGGGTAGGGTTCGGAGTTGGAAGAAGAGAAGGAATGAAGGGGGTGTGTGTGAGAGTGAGAGGGAAAGGGAAGGGATTTGGTTTTTTGAAGGAGGGGCATTTTGGGGATTTTGAGAGTGAGGAGGTGTCTACTGAGTAGGGAGGAGGTTGTATGAAGTATCACTCCTCATTAATAGCGAAAACTACCAACCCAACCCAATTAACCAATTATGGATCCAAAGTTACAAACTTCCATATATAGGGGTTGGCAAAATGAATGAACTTTAACGAGATGGAATCTTACTTCTTACCCACCCCCTCCTACTCACCACACACACACCCTTATGAAAAGACAAAAATACCCCTAAAAGTATTTTGAATCTCAATCCTACCCTTCTTCTTCCTTCTTCACATCTCCAACACCCCCTTCTCCATCACTCCTAAACCTCTCATCACTCTCACTCCACACCCTCACATCTTTCTCACCTATTTTGCTCAAATCGGCCTCACATTTTGAAGTATATTACGGTATGTAACATATTCCTTCATCATTTTCCCTTATTTTCACGCATTTTGGTTGTTTTGCTATTTTTTTTTCTTTCAGAAATTGTGCTCAGTTCAGACCTTAAAGTCCGAACCGGTTCAATAGTTTAGGGCCAAACCTGTAAAAGGGGTGTTTGTCGAATGGTGGTTCGGACTTTAAAGTCCGATTTGGTTCGATAGTTTAAGGCCGAACCATGTTGTTGACAGATTATGCAGAATTTCTATTTTTGACATTCTGTTTTTCACTTTTTTAGGTCCTAAAATGGTTGAAAGTGGTTCCCAAGGAAATTTAATGGTTGTGGATCATACGAGTTCATTCCAAACCGATCAAGTGTTTGCTTCTTGTGATGAATTGCTAGTATATGTATGTTCTATTGTGCGGAATCTTGGGATGGTGATTGTCATATCTCGATCTGACAACGGACGGAGGTCAGGCAAAGAAAATGTTGTTGCAAGTTTAGGCTAAAAGGAAAGTTCATCATAAAACATGGTGGATGGATATTGTCTGTGATGTGTGGAGTACATAACCACACATTAATGACTTACGATGAAGGTCATCCATACAATAACAGATTAACGGTGGATCAGAATGACGTGATTACTAGAATAACCAAGAACTTGATTCCACCAAATCGAATCTTGGCCGAACTACAGACTATGCACCCTATAGACAACCTCTTGAATCTCAAACAAATACATAATGCACGTTCAAGGTCACGATCGAATCTACGCCAGGGTAGGACTGAGATCCAACAGTTTATGACTTATTTGGAGCATGATAAATATGCGTATTGGCATAGAGTTGTTTTGGGCACATCCAGACTCGATTGAGCTTCTGAATACATTTCCCATTGTATTGTTGATTGATTCCAAGTACAAGACCAACTGGTATAGGTATCCATTGGTTGAGATTGTCGAAGTCACATCAATCGAGCTGATTTTCTCCGTTGCATTTGCTTATGTCAATTGGGAGAAGAAGGATAATTTTGCATGGGTTCTTGAAAAACTGAGGGGATTATTTAGAAGACCGGAAGATTTGCCAATGGTAATACTTACTGACTGTGACACGAGTATTATGAATGCTCTGGCGTGCATTTTTCCAGAGAGCGCAAACTTGTCATTACAAGAAAATGGGATTTTCTGGCAGATTTTTCCACCAGAAAACACCCAAATCTGCCGCAAATACGGCGTTTCCGGCAAATGGGATTTTCCATCGGATTTTTCCACAATGTACCCCAAGATTGCTACGTGAAAAAAAAAAAATTATAGTCCTCGTAAATAGGAAGTTTGTGGAGCACAAACCATAAAAAAGCATTGTAAATTATGAAAAAAATTAGCAATTGATTATTGTGAATAATACTCCATCCGTTATTAATCTTACTTTTGACATTTTTTTTCCAAAACAATCCCACTTTAAAAATCTTATGTAAAATTAACCAAACTGTTATGAAAATAACCAAAACTTGAGTAGGATATAACCATTATAGTAGATTATAGATGAAGAAGAAATATGCAAATAGAAGAAGATAATGAGAGAAGAAGAGAAGTTGAGAGTCTTTGTATTTCTCATTACAAGTGTATCCATACATAGGAGTGAACCCTATTTATAGGGTGAGAAAAGGTAAGTGAAAGATCAATCTTAAAGTTCCACTAACAACCCATTACACAAAGGAAAGTGGAAGTCTAATAGGAGTGGACATCCATTATCATATTATTCATAACACTCCCCCTTGGATGCCCATCAAGGATATGCCTCATTAGAAACCTTACTAGAAAAAACCCAGTGGGATAAAAATCTAGTGAAGGAAAAGAGTACAATATCCTGTTAGTGGGAACTGCCTCGTTAAAAACCTCTCCAGGAAAACCCAGTGGGAAAAAACCATGGCAAAGGAAAAAATAGTGCAGCTTTTCTCCCCCTGAATGAAGCGTCACTTCATAACATGAATTTCAACATCTGGAGTTTCTCCCTGAGTACATATGGAGTAATCTATTCCGCTGTCACTTGTGATGTATCCTCTTTTAATGAAGCTTTGCGGTCAGTATTATTTTCAGGTCATCTTCCTTGAACCATTGGCATTTGCATGAGCTTGAAATGAAGAAGCAAGAACCATAGATTGTTTTGTATATCATAATATATTTCATGTGACCACATAAAGATAATAGCTGACTTGAGATCTAACTTGATCTAGATTGAAAAATACTTTGTTTCTGTATGGTTAACTTGGAGAACATATATAAAATGATTTATTCATTAGAATAGTGAAAAATAAAATATAAACCCCGCTCTCTTCTAATGCATTTCTGTTTGTGCTGAACTTTATTCCTACTAACTATCACATAATATTATCATATCAAGGGATATAACATTTTGTAATTTGCATGCATGCTTTCGTAGTCTTCGGGACTGAGATATTCCATATATTTTTACCACACAACTCATGTACTCAATATAAATAATTTCTGCGGATCAATTAGTCTTTGTTTTTCAAAAGAAAGATATTTCTTTGTATCTTGAATCCTTCTAGGATTTTCCATTTAGAGGTCAACTACAGGTTCAACCTCAAAAATCCATCAGATATAATTTGAGGTGATTCATCTAGAGTTCTTTCTATAATTTTGTAAAGCTCTTCAGGTGTTCCAATAAAAATTTTGGAAAGCTCTTCAGAAGGTACTGATTCAATTTGAGTAATTATCTCAAGAATTCAAAAAGTGTGCACTGGAATATTAAATCCTTCGGGGATCTTTAAATAACTATGACTGTCACCAAATAAGTTGTAGCAATATTCAACTTGTGAAAATTGAGCTCTTCATGTGCTACAAGGCTAATTAAGTACTAAAAATACTCGCATCCACCCTTGAGAAACATGTTGAGATTTGTATCTCACAATTTAACCATTATGCTTCAATTTCATCTTTCAATTTTAGTAGACTTTGGTTCATGATCCTCACTTCTATTTATCACATTTAGCATTATATTTAGTAAAAACATCGTCAACGTTGACTTCATTTTGGTTCCATTGTATTTCATTATTGACATAACTCATTGAGATCTCTTTAATTTCATAACTTTTCAGGCACCTGATCAGTTCTTCTGGAACTGTAATGTCAATTATGTCTGAATACTCTTTTAGAGTTTCTATATCCTCGCTTGGACCATTTTATTTTTTTAGCTCCTTTTGTTGTTCGAGGATTTTTATCTTTGGAACTGATTGGTCTACCACGCTTCAGACGCGGTTGAGAATCATTTGCAATATTAAATTGTCCAACAGGGACATCCATTCTATTGGAGCATTAGCAGCTGATATATATGATTTGGTCACACATTTTGGACATTTGGTAGATAATTTGCTAAGCTTTGCAAATGAATTATCTTTTGAACTTCTAGTTCACATTATTTAGTTTGAGGATCAATATGAGATAATGATAATTCATTCCAACTGATCTCTTTTTTACAGCTGCTTATTCTCTCCCCCTAATGTTGGGAAATCTAATTCTTCAAATGATAATCATCAAACTGGACTATAAACAAGTCTCCAATTGTTGGCTCAAGATATTATACATGGAGATTTATATCTAATATATTTCCAAAATTCTTTGAGGACCCATCATAGTGCATTGCACATTCAAAAATTTTAAGATGGGAAATATTAGGTCCGTGACCAACAACCAAATGTAAATGGGAAGAGTTGTGATGACTTGTTGGCTTGATGCGAATCAATATTACAGCATGTAAAATTGCATGTTCCCAAGTTGAAATTAAAACTTCTTATCTCATAAGTATTGATCATGTAATTAACTTTAGACGTCTAAAGAATGGTTCTTCAAGACCATTTTATGAGTGAGTGTATACTAAGTTATGTCCAATATCATACAACACTTATGAGATGCTTTTAGGGTAATTCACATAATGACCTCTTACTCAAATTAGTTGAGAAAATAATCTCACAAACTTCAGGTTGTTAGTTGACGACAAATATATATAATATATATGCAGCCATCTAGTTGATGCATCAATCAAAACCACCAATATCTAAATGGTCCACAAGATTAGTATACTTGTTTACAAATATCACCTTATATCAGTTCTAGAAATAAGAGAGATTTACTATTCTCAAATTGCCAATTTCCTTTGGGAATTAGTGAACACAAGAATTAGTAGATTGAAGAAACTACTGGTTCTTCAATACAAGTTCACATAGAAATTTATTATTCGTATCATAATATACTCGGGATGGCCCAACCGATCTTGTCAACAACTAAATTATTATGATATGTAAACTTTTGGTTTGCAATAACATGTGCTTCAATTTCACATGTATAAGTGTAGTACAAATTAGAGGAAAAAAATAGACAATTTTTCCACTACACTTATTTTATCAAAATATGTCTCGTTATATAAAAATATTCAATATCTCATTCATCTCTTGTTTCAATCAGGATTCTATTTATATGAATATCTTTGAAACTTAATAAATTTCTACGAGACTTAGGGAAGTATAATGCATTGTCAATGTGCAAATTTGTTCCCCCGAATAACAGTATATTAGCCCTTCCGGAGCCTTCAATTATTTTTGAATAGCCAGATATAGTACTAACTTCAGTTTCTCGCTTCACTAAATAGGAGAAATATTTTTTTTTATCCTTTACACTGCAGGTCCTTTAAGTTAATTATTTTTAACAACTTGGTCCTTTATGTTTTTTCTGTAACAACTTGGTCCTTTAAGTTATCTAACGTGTTCACTGTTGACCTTGTTTGAGTTTTCCGTTCCAAAAATGCTTATGTGGCGTTAACGTTGCTGACTTGGCTGTAACGTTGCTGAGTTTGGATTAAATTTGCTGACATGTCTTTGTTTTTTTGTTGACTCATCATCATCTTCAACCCAAAAAAAATTACCAAAAATTCAAAAAGAACCCCCAAATTGAGATGAACTAGGGTTCTTCCTTCTACATCCCATTCCAAATCTCTCTTCGATTTTGGCTTTGTAGTTTGGGGATAATGGTGATTGATAGCCAGATTAGGAGATTTGATTTTGAGGAGTTGGGTTTGTGGTTTATTCAAGAACCCATATTTGTTCATGAACCCAAATCGTGTTCTTCAATTTCGTTTTCTTTTTCTTTCATAGACTTCGGTTTCTTTCAATTTCCTTAAACCAGATTTTGTTTTCATTCGACTTCCAGAAACCTAGATTTGTCAATTCGTTTTCCAGATTTCAAATTTCAATTAGTTTTTTTAGAAACCCACATTAGTTGTTTTAGATTTCAATTTGTTTTTCATTCATATTTTGTTCTTGTTGTTCATATTTTGATGTGTCTTTAACCAACATATTTCAGATTCGTTTTTCTGGTTCCATTTCATATTTGTTGTTTGCCGCAATTATGAGAGAGAAAGCTGCGAGGAGGAGAGAATGGTGAAGGACTTTGCTGGAAGAGAGATGAAAGGGATGAGGGAGGTGTTGTTGGGTTTTTTTAAAATAAAAAACTAATTAAAAAATATGATTAATAATTTAAAGTGATGTGTACTGCCATACATGCATCCGTTAAGCCACATCAGCAACCGTTAAGCCACCTCAGCAACGTTAATGCCACATAGGCGTTTTTGGAACGGAAATTTGAAAAAAGGTCAACGGCGAACACGTTAGGTAACTTAAAGGACTAATTTGTTACAAAACAAACTTAAAGGACCAACTTGTTACAAATAAATAACTTAAATGACCTCTAGTGTATTTTTGCCTTTAAAATAATATGGGTAGTTCCACTATCAGCGAAACACATTTCTCAATTATAGATGCTAGTGTCAATAATCATTCTATCCTAAGATAAAATAAATATGATAAAAGATTGGCATGAGAAAATTAAGTCTCTACAATATTATGCCTAAAAAGATCAAACTTTAGGAGCTACATTAAATACAATTTCTCGAAGAAAAAAATATCAGTAGAAAATTATATTTGATACTCAGAATAAGGAAAATAAAGAGCATAGAAAGTCTCTCTCAGTAGAGAACTATATTTGCTAAGCAAATATATAAATTCTTTTGAACTTAAAAGTGTCTAGTTCTTTAGGATCTAGTCATACAATCAATTCTTCTTATTCCCTTTTTTCTCATGCAACATTTTGGAATTCCAAGCAAAAGAAAGAAGAAAAATTACATTTTTCCATAAGATACTACACACTATTAGGAATAAGAAATGTTACAATCACAAATGATACAAATAACACTTAAATAGGATAATGATAACATTTACCACATCTATGGTCATCACCACAACTTTTCTTGTACCAAAATTACAATGTGAGTCATTCACTTCTGGGAATGAACTTCAATTCATTGAGTGGTTTGTGAGTATTCTTTACAATCACCATATCACAGAATATTGATTCATAATATTTTTCTAAAAATATTTTCTCCTTTTGCTAATTCATGAGAATATTTGAGACATAAATTATATGTCATTTACTTGATTTCCTTTGCTTCAAAAATGTAAATTTTTTGTTTTCTTTGCTTCAAAACATACTAAAGTCAAATAGATCTTATAGATTACAATCATCGTGTAAAAGTCGAGTTCTTCGGGAACTCGATCACAAATCTTTCATATCAAAGAAAAATATACTTTCTAATCAATTGTTCTTCAAGAACTATACCACAAAATCTAAACATTGACTGGGAAAAAAAGCATACTTGAGCAATCCTGCAGAGATGCTTGAATATTAAGTTATTCTCTCTTGACAATGATAAAGAAAATAGTTCTGTGTGATCCTATAAGGATATTGGATTACCAATTCATTAGTTCTTCAGGAACTATATCACAAAGCTTCTTCAATGATAATCAAGGAAAAGTCATACTATGAGCAATCCTTCAGGGATGCTTGGATATTAAAATTTTAAATCTTCAGGATTTATATCATAAACAATGATATATAGAAACAATTATTTGTGCAATCCTCATTTACCAATTGAATTCAGATTGTAAATAATAACATAGCTCCTAAATTATACCTTCGATGTAAAAGCACTATGAATTAACGGAAAGTTTTTATTTTAAATATAGGAAGAAGTACAATCATAAACTAAAGACACATGCCACACTTTTCCAAAACCAAGAGAAAATAGGTGTCTTTGGTTTCATGATACATTGCATAATGTTAGAAAAGAAATTAATATAAATACACGTTTCCAACCAAGAGACAATAGGTTTCTTTGATTTCATGATAGTAAAGAATCAACTTCCATACTAGTTTAGCAAAGGAATATGAACAATTCATTTCAATCCTAAGCAGCATTACTCCTTCAAACACGTATATGAATAGAGAGACTGGACCTAGAAAAGTAATAAGAAGGGGAAAGTGAATAGACTTCTAGAATAGCAAAAATTAACAGAACCATAATGCATCCAATATTGTTTCAATGAGACCAGTATACATACACAGACATCCAATTGAAATTCACAGCAGTAAATCATCAAGCCTAGCAATTTATAAAAAGATGGAGTATGCAAGTCGTGAACTAAAACTAACACACTAATAGACTCCAACATATTATTACAAGCAAATCAAAATTTTAAAAGGCAATAAGAGAGTGATCACGCAATGTCACATAAAGGATCACAACCAACAAAGGTTTCAAATCAATACACAAATTAGTTATTTGGTTTAGAAATTCTAAACAGATTAAGCATATGATGTTCATAAATCATAATCTAGGCATAGGTAATATAATAGATCGTATATGCAAATCAGAATAGATATAAATGTAGACTTCATCAAATTGATGAATACATAAAATTGGGTTTATAGAAAAAAATACTTACTTGGATTGGTAGAACTTCGTGCTGATAACGTGTTATGAAAATAACCAAAACTTGAGTAGGATATACCCATTATAGTAGATTATAGATGAAGAAGAAATATGCAAATAGAAGAAGGATATAACCATTATGGTTGGGAGTCTTTGTATTTCTCATTACAAGTGTATCCATACATAGGAGTGAACCCTATTTATAGGGTGAGAAAAAAGGTAAGTGAAAGATCAATCTTAAAGTTCCACTAACAACCCATTACATAAAGGAATGTGGAAGTCTAATAGGAGTGGACATCCATTATCATATTATTCATAACACAAACTTTTATTTTGATTTTAGTTATCCAAAAAAGGCTTAAATAGTGATTACCCCTGCAAATATCAACTTTATCCATATACCCCCCTGTAAAAAGAAAAGTTTTAAAATAAACCTTGCAAATATTAATTGCTTACAATTACCCCCTTGATGTTAGTTAGAGTTAACAGAGTTAACTCTATGCTGAGTAGGATGACAAATGGACTCCACATTGGCATGACACGTAGATGATAATTAGACACGTGTTATGTGACTCACTCCATTGTTGACTAAACCATTTGGTCTTCTCTCACTCACTTCACACCAGCCATTTTCGTCTCTCACTCTTCACTCACTCAGATACAATGGGTGATTGATTTCTTCAATCTTCACAGTTAGGGTTTCGTTTCAGTGCAAAGACGAAGACGAAGGAACGAAGACAAAGCTCACTGTTATCGTCACTCTCGTAGCATTCTGTGGATCTAGGGTTTAGGCGAGACGAAGGAAAGAAGAAGACGCGAAGACAACAACAAAACAGAGCTTGTGAGAAGGATTGTAGAGCTCGTGACAAGCATTGTAGAGCTCGTGACAAAAAGTAGTACACAGGTTTGCAGATTACTCTCTCTCTCTTTCACTATTTATTCTTGTTTCTGTCTTTTAGGTAGAAAAGTAATGGGTAAGGGGACCACCATGTGGGTTATAGAAGGATATTGAATGTGTTGGGTTCTGTATTGACTTGTCTAGGGAATCTTTGCTAATTTATATGTTTAATACGGGTTTAGGTCACTGATTTAGCTTCCTGATTTAGCTTGAAATGTCCATTACCCCTGATTCTGAGTTGTACTACTTTATTGCTTTATACAGTGATGGCTATTAATCTTGTGTTTCACCATGGGGGGAAATTTGTCAAACAATTGATACTTCAATATGAAGGGGGTAAAGAGACAGCTGTGACAGGTTTAGATTTGGATAAATGGAGTTATTTTGAAGTTGTGGGTATCGTGAAGGACTTGGGGTTTGAGGCTGGGAGTTATAGGCTATGGTGGAAAGGTGAGGAAGATGTGTTGTTTAGGACTTTTGTGAGTGATGAGGATGAAGTACAAAGAGGTGAGCATGCTGTTAAGTTGAATGTGGATGCTCATATCTACATAGAACATTTTGAGCAACCATGCTCTGTTACTGAAGCAAATGTAGGAAATGAAGATGGTAATGGAGAAGAAAGTGAGGATGGTGATGAGAGTGATAGTGAGGATGAAGTTAAGGGTATTCATATGGATGAAAGTGAGGAAGAGAGAACATATGGCAATGATGATGGGTTTGGAGATGAAGTACAAGCTCCTACACCACCTACAGCTCCTACACCACCTACACCACCTACAGCTCCTACACCACTTACACCAGCTACTGCTCCTACACCACCTACAGCTCCTACACCACCTAGAGATCCATCATTATCATCATCTATGTTATCTCCTGGTGGATCAAGAGTTGTGATTAATGGTACGCCATATAGAGTGAAGTCTAGAGCAAAAAGAACCCCAAAAAAAAGAGGGGGTGCAAGCTCAAGTACCCCAAATGAGGAGGTGTGTGAGCTTGATGTTGATTATGTGTCTGATGAATTGGAGAGTGACCTAGATGAAGATGGTGAGGGAAGACATGGTCCTAAATATGACAAGTTTCAGCCTGAGCAGCTTAATAAAGATTACATGTTTAAGGTGGGGTTAGAATTTAGTAGTCTTGACCAATGGAGGGAGGCAATTAGAGAATGGACAATATTAAATGGTAGAGAGATTAATTTTGTCAAAAATGAGAGTGACAGAGTGAGGGTGGAATGTGTGCACAAACCCAAATGTGGTTTTAAGGCACTTGTAAGTAAAGTTGGTCATAAGAAGACCTTTAGAATGAAGACTTGGGAAGGGGACCACTCATGTGCAAGGGTGTTAAATAATTGTAATGCAAGTGCAAGTTGGGTGGCAAAATCAGTGGCTAAAAGGTTAAAAACAACTGACAATGTAAAAGTGAAAGAAATAATAGTTGATGTTAGGGTAAACTACGCGGCTGGCATTACATTTGGTAGGGCTTGGAGAGCCAAGAAAATGGCAAAAGAAATGATAGAAGGTGAAATAGATCAGCAATATGCTCTCTTATGGAGGTATGCAGCAGAGTTGAGGAGGGTAAATCCTGGAAATACGTGCAAAATCTCAACGGTAAGACCAATACCACACTTTCCTCCAAGGTTTGGCTCTTTTTACTCTTGTTTTGATGGCTGTAAGAAAGGTTTCGTGAAGGGTTGTAGACCTATAATTTGTGTTGATGGTTGTCATCTCAAGACCAAGTATGGTGGACAACTTCTAGTAGCTGTAGGGAGAGATCCAAATGATCAATACTTCCCACTAGCTTTTGGGGTTATTGAAACTGAAACCAAGGATAGTTGGAGATGGTTCCTAACCTTATTGTTGGAGGATATTGGACAAGATAGGAGATGGGTATTCATTTCAGACCAACAAAAGGTAATATTCTGTCACATAAGTTATGCTTAAGTTTCTGTCACTTAAATATTCATGCTCTGTTGATTGTTTGTACTTAGGGGTTGATACAAATGTTTGAGGAGATGGGCTTGGAGCATAGGTTATGTGTACAACACTTATATGCAAACTGCAAGAAGAGATTTGGTGGAGGTGATATCATTAGGGACCTTATGATGGGGGCTTCAAAGGCAACTTATTATCAAGCATGGGAAGCAAAGATGAATGAGCTGAAGAAAATAGATGTAAAGTGTTGGGAGTGGTTGATGGCTGTCCCTACCAAATACTGGTGTAAGCATGCATTCTCCTATTATCCTAAGTGTGATATTGTCATGAATAACCTAGCTGAGGCTTTTAATAGTACTATCTTAACTGCTAGAGATAAGCCAATTCTAATCATGGTTGAGTGGATTAGAGATTATCTAATGGATAGAATTAGTAAGAATAGGAATGCCCTAAGTAGGTGGCCACATAGAATAATGCCAAACCCTAGGAAAAGGTTGGATAGGCAGGTTCAGTTTAGTGGGAATTGGTCCCCTACATGGAGTGGTGGTCTTGAGTTTCAAGTTGTAAATCCTTATGGTGATAGGAAATTTATTGTTGACTTAACAAAATTCACATGTACCTGTAATTTTTGGCAATTAGTTGGCATTCCATGTAGCCATGCATGTGCTGCCATTTCATATAGAGCAAAAAATCCTGAGGATTTTGTGGACACTTGTTATACACGATATAGTTATGAACTTGCATATGGGTTTGGTATAAGTGCTATCAATGGAAAAGATATGTGGCCAACAGTTGAGGTGGAAGATATGCTGCCTCCACAATACAAAAGAGGCCCTGGTAGGCCAAAGAAACTGAGAAGAAGGCAACCTGAAGAGCAGGATCCTAATGCTAAGAAGCTAAAGAGGACTGGGACATCTTACAAATGCACAAAGTGTGACCAATTTGGTAACAATAGCAGAAGTTGTAAGGCAACTGTCATCAATCCAGAAGCTCTGAAAAGGAAGGTAAATACTTATGATCTTTATGAACTAATGATCTTTATATCTCATTAGGTAATTATTTATGAACTAATGATCTTTATATTGTTGTAGAGAAAACCAAGAAAGGCTAAAAATACTACTGATGTTTGTGCAAATGGTGATGTTTCTACTGCTGCTTTGATCTCGGTTCTCTCTTTGTTCTTTGCATTAGTTTCAATCTGTTTTCGCCATCTGCATCGCCTTCAAGTTTTCGCATCGCTAATGTCTCTGCAAATACTCAAGTTTCTGCAACAATTAGTCAAGTTGCTGCACCTCAAGTGTCTGTAACAAATGCATCTAGAACTAATCTTTTTACTGGTTTTCATTCTACTGCTGCTGGTACAGGTTCTTTCATTAACATTGGTTCCTCTGGAAGTGCCTCACTTCCTTATAAACCACCAGCTCAACGGATTCCAAAACTTCCAGTTTCAAGAAAGGATAATCCTAGTCCCACTACTGCTCAAGCTTCTGCAACTAGTTCTGTATTTTCTGCACCAATTGTGTCTGCAAAACTTCCAGTTAAAAGAAAGTAAAATTCAATGTTAGTAGGACTAGGTTTAGTTCAAGATACACCATTGGAAGAGGTGTTGCTTGTGGCCATGCTTCTCAACAAACGAAGATGGAAGAAGATAGAAGAAGAATGACGATGGAGTGACGATGGTTCGTGAGAGAGAAGAGAGTGAATGACGAATGAATGAAGAAGAAGATATGAACCCTAGCAACATCTACGTGTCATGCCAATGTTGAGTCCATTTGTTATCCTACTCAGCATAGAGTTAACTCTAACTAACAGCAGGGGGGTAATTGTAAGCAATTAATATTTGCAAGGTTTATTTTAAAACTTTTCTTTTTACAGGGGGGTATATGTATAAAGTTGATATTTGCAGGGGGGTAATCACTATTTAAGCCTCCAAAAAACTACAAAGAGAGTATTTTAGTACTGTTATGAAAATAACCAAAACTATAGAAAGGAGAAATATGAAGAAGATAAGAACATGAACAAATATGAAAGATGAGAGTATTTCTATTCACTTCAAGTGTACATACACATAGGAGATAGCCATACTTATAGGGTGAGAATAGGGAAAGTGATTAGTCAATAATAAAAATCCACTAATGACTTGATGGAGGGAGACTAGTGGACATCCAATATAATAATATTCATAACACTCCCCCTTGGATGTCCATCGAGGATATGCCTCATTAAAAATCTTACTAGAAAAAACCCAGTGGGATAAAAATCTAGTGAAGGAAAAGAGTACAATATCCTGTCAGTGGGAACTGCCTCGTTAAAAACCTTTTCAGTAAAACCCTGTGGGACAAAACCATGGAAAAAGGAAAAAGAGTGTAGTTTTCCTCCCCCTGATTGAATCATCACTAAAGAATATGAATTTCAATATTTAGAGTTTCTCCTTGAGTGCATATGGAACAATCTACTCCATTGTCACTTGTGATTGTATCCTCTTTTAATGGAACTTTGCGATCATTATTATCTTCAAAACATCTTCTTTGAACTGTTGGCATTTGGACATGAAATGAAGAAGCAAAAACCATAGATTGTTTTATAGATCAAAAAGATATTTCAGTGTCACCATATGTAGATAATAGCTGACTTGTAATCTGACTTGATCTAGATCAGAAAAATACTGTATATCTGCATGGTTAATTTGTGTAACATACATAAAAATGATTTATTCATTACAATAGCCAAACATAAATATGCATCTTATCCCTTTTCAGATGCATCTTGGTTTGTGATATGCATGCATGCTTTTATAGTCTTCGAGACTAAGATATTTTATATATCTTACCACACAACTCATGTATTCAATTGAATAATTTCTGCAGATCAATATGAGTCATTTTTTTTTTCAAAAGAAAGATTTTTCTTTACATCTTCAATCCTTCTAGGATTTTCCATGTAGAGGTCAACTACAGGTCCAACCTCAAAAATCTATCAGATATAATTTGAGGTCATTCATATAGAGCTCTTTCTTTGAGTAATCTATAATTTTGGAATTCTCTTCAGGAGTTCCAATAATAGGAAACTATAGCAAATTCATGTATTGATATTTTCATATAACTCAATGGACCAGTGGTGTCATTTTTATATCCCTCGTTTAGAATATAAATTGAGATGATTATACCACATGTGTTCAAATTATATCATCTCATAGTGGTACTGATTCAATTTGTGTAATCATCTCGAGAATCCAAAAAATGTGCATTAGAATATTAAATCCTTCAGGGATCTTTAAATAATTATGACTATCAACAAATAAGTTATAGCAATATTCAACTTGTGAAAATTGAGCTCTTCATGTGCTACAAGGCTAATTAAGTACTGAAAAAGTACTCGCATCCACCCTTGAGAAACATGTCGAGCTTTGTATCTCACAATTTAATCATTCTCATTCTGCTTCAATTTCATCTTTCAATTTTGGCCAATTCACATTGTCTAAAATCTTTAGTAGACTTTGGTTCATGATCCTCACTATCATTTATCACATTTAGCGCTATATTATATGTAAAAACATCGTCAACGTTGACTTTGTTTCGGTTCCATTGTATTTCATTTTTGATATAATTCATTGAGATATCTTTAATTTGATAACTTTTCAGTACCGATCGGTTCTTCCGAGGCTATGTAATGTCAATTA
Organism: Oxytropis ochrocephala; assembly: GCA_020916435.1. Taxonomy (NCBI): domain Eukaryota; kingdom Viridiplantae; phylum Streptophyta; class Magnoliopsida; order Fabales; family Fabaceae; genus Oxytropis; species Oxytropis ochrocephala. The sequence continues at coordinate 49,468,908 of CM037092.1, read as the reverse complement.
TGTCCGAATACTCTTTTAGAGTTTCTATATCCTCGCTTGGACCATTTTTTTAGCTCCTTTTGTTGCTCGAGGATTTTTATCTTTGGAACCGATTGGTCTACCACGCTTGGTATTTGTTGAGACTAATTTGCAATATTAGATTGTCCAACAGGGACATCCATTCTATTGGAGCATTAGCAGCTGATATATATGATTTGGTCACACCTTTTGGATCAGTAGAAGCATTTGGTAGACAATTTGCTAAGCTTTGCAATTGAATTATCTTTTGAACTTCTAGTTCACATTGTTTAGTTTGAGGATCAATATGAGATAATGATAATTCATTCCAACTGATCTCCTTTTTTTTTCAGCTGCTTATTCTCTCCCCCTAATGTTGAGAAATCTAATTCTTCAAATGATAATCATCAGACTGGACTATAAACAAGTCTCCAATTGTTGGCTCAAGATACTATATTATACATGGAGATTTATATCTAATATATATTTCCAAAATTCTTTTAGAACCCATCATATTGCATTGCACATCCAAAAATATTAAGATGGGAAATATTAAGTTCATGACCAAAAACCAAATGTAAAGGGGAAGAGTTGTGATAACTTGTTGGCTTGATGCGAATCAATATTACAGCATGTAAAATTGCATGTTCCCAAGTAGAAATTAGAATTTCTTATCTCATAAGTATTGGTCATGTAATTAACTTTAGACGTCTAAAGAATGGTTCTCCAAGACCATTTTATGAATGGACGTATGACATTTGATATCCAATATCAATTGTAATAGTCATACAATACTTATCATATGCTTTCAAGGTGATTCACATAATGACCTCTTACTCAAATTAGTTGAGCAAACAATCTAACAAACTTAGGTTGTGAGTTGACGACAAATATATATATATATATATATATATATATATATATATATATATATATATATATATATATATATATGTGTGTGTGTGTGTGTGTGTGTGTGTGTGTGTGGTCGTCTAGTTGATGTATCAATTAAAACCACAAATATCTAAATGGTCCACGTGATTAGTGTACTTGTTTGCAAATATCATCTTATATCAGCTCTTGAAATATGAGAGACTTATTATTCTCAAATTGTCAATTTCCTTTGGGAATTAGTGAACACAAAAATTAGTAGATTGAAGAAACTACTAGCTCTTCAATACAAGTTCACATAGATATTTTAACCATTATTCGCATCATAATATACTCGGATGGCCCAATCGATCTTGCCAACAACCAAATTATTATGATATGTAAACTTCTGGTTTACAATAACATGTGTTTCAATTACACATATATAAGTGTAGTACAAATCAGAGGAAAAAGTAGACAATTTTTCCACTACACTTATTTTATCAAAGTATGTCTCGTTATTTAAAAATATTCCATATCTCCTTCATCTCTCATTTCAATATGATTTCTATTTATATGCATATATTTGAAACTTAATAAATTTCTACGAGACTTAGGGGAATATAATGCATTCTCAATCTGTAAATTTGTTCCCCCGGATAACAGTATATATTAGCTCTTCCGGAACCTTCAATTATATTTGAAGAGACAAATACTGTACTAACTTCGGTTTCTCGCTTCACTAAATAAGAGAAATATTTGTTTTTATCCTTTAAAATTATATGGGTAGTTCCACTATTAGCGAAACACATTTCTCCAATATTGATGCTAGTGTCAATACTCATTTTATCCTAAAAGATAACATAAATATGATAAAAGATTGACATGAGAAAATTAAGTCTCTACAATATTATATGCCTACAAAGATCAAAATTTTGGAGCTGCATAAAATACAATTTCTCGAAGGAAAAAAAATAGCAGTAGAAAATTATATTTGCTAAGCAAATATACAAATTCTTTTGAACATAAAAGTGTCTAGTTCTCTAGGATCTAGTCATCAATCAATTCTTCTTATTCCCTTTTTTTTTCATGCAATATTTTTATTTGGAATTCCAAGAAAAAGAAAGAAGAAAAATTACATTTTTCCATAAGATACTAAACCACTATCAGGAATAACAAGGTCACAATCACAAATGATACAAACAACATTTAAATAAGATAACGATAACATTTACCACATCAATGATCATCACCACAACTTTTTTTGTACCAATTCTATAATGTGAGTCATTCACTTCTGGGAATGAACTTCAATTCATTGAGTGGTTTGTGCACATTCTTTACAATCACCATATAATATTTTCGCTAATAGTGGAAAATATTTGTTTTTTCTGAAAAATATTTTTCACTATCACATAATCTTGATTCATAATATTTTTCTGAAAATATTTTTTCATTTTGCTAATTCATGAGAATATTTGAGACATAAATTATATGTCAATTCTATTGATTTCCTTTTCTTCAAAACATACTAAGGTCAAATAGATCTTATAGATTACAATCATCGTGTAAAAGTCGAGTTCTTCAGGAACTCGATGACAAATCTCTCATATATGATGATCAAAGGAAAATATATTTTCTAATCAATTGTTCTTTAAGAACTATACCACAAATTTTAAACATTGACGAAAAAGAATCGTGATTAGGGCAATCTTGCAGGGATGCTTTAATACAAAGTTATTTTTTCTTTGAGTTCTTCAAGAACTATCACAAATCTTCATAAACAATGATAAAGAAAACAAATCTTTATGCAATCCTACAAGGATACTATATTACCAAATCATTAGTTCTTCAGGAACTATAACACAATACTTCTTCAATAATTATCAAGAAAAAATATACTATGACCAATCCTTCAGGGATGTTTCGATATTAAATTTCAAAGTTATTTAGGAACTATATCATAAACAATGATACAGAGAAACAATTATTTGTGCAATCCTTCAGGGATGCTTGGATAATGGATTTATTGTTCTTCAGGAACTATAATATCACAAAGTTATCAACAATGGTAAATAAATATAAAATGAGATATAACATAAAAAGAGATAAAACATAAACAAGATCAAAATAAAAAAAATAGCAAAAGATCATGATTAAAAGATAGTGAGAGAGTAAGAGGAAACTAGATCAAGAAGAATATAATGTGTTATAAAGGATATGTGTTGATACGTATTACCTTAGGAGAAGATAGATCAAGAAGAAAACTTATTCTTGTAATAGATCCTCAAGATGATTATGTCATCAATCATATGGTAGAGCTTCGTGCTGATAACGTGTTATGAAAATAACCAAAACTATAGAAAGGAGAAATATGAAGAAGATAAGAACATGAACAAATATGAAAGATGAGAGTATTTCTATTCACTTCAAGTGTACATACACATAGGAGATAGCCATATTTATAGGGTGAGAATAGGGAAAGTGATTAGTCAATAATAAAAATCCACTAATGACTTGATGGAGGGAGACTAGTGGACATCCAATATAATAATATTCATAACAAGTACTTAGTTAACACACACTAATTGCACCTTAATTTGTGTGTAACAAGTCAAAAATATCAAGATTAGGAACGGAGGGAATAGTAACTTTTGGTGAACATTAAATAAAAATATATTAATCGTAAACTTTTTATTTACTGAGGCAACAATTTAAGGAAAAAAATTTAAAAGGATTCAGGAAAATATGAGGTATGAGTACTGATGTTCAAAATCGAACCAAATCAATAGAGGACAACAAGTCGAACCAACCCAAACTAAAACCCATAAAAAAACCCACTTTGATTTGGATGTTTTCGAGTCATTTTTTCAATCAACCATCGGTTCGGTTCGGGTTGTAGTTTGTTCTTCCAAAACTGAACCAAACAAAATTGCATATATTATTATATTATTACATAAATAAAAATGTTTACTTAATCTAGTCACACAAACACACATGTTGTCTTAGTCTCACACACATTTGCGGCTTACTTAGTCACATGAAATATCTATTTTAATTTTACTACATTTTAGTAGTTCATACGTGAATAAAAGAATAATCATATTATTTTTTATATTTGACTCTTTAGAGTTAAATTAATTAATTTAACTTTTGATCAATTATATTTTTCGGTTCGTAAAAAACCTAACTATTCGAACCAATTCAAACAGCATTGATTCGGTTTGGGTTGGTTCGGATATTTTTAAGAATGCCAACAAAACTAAACTACATATATTTTTATCTTACGATTCGAAGACTTTTTCTATCAAAACTGAACCAAACTGCCCCGCAAATAACCCTAGCTATGTTTTAGATATGGCCAAGAGAAAGAAACAAAAGTGTGTCATTATGAAAGCGGATTTCGAAAAAGCGTATGATTCGGTCAATTGGGTGTACTTGGACTATATGATGCTTAGAATGGGGTTTGGTGAAAGGTGGAGGAGTTGGATGCGGACGTGTATCTCATCAAATTCAATATCGGTGTTGGTGAATGGTAGCACAACGGAAGAGTTTGTGGCACAAAAAGGGTTGAAGCAAGGGGATCTGCTTGCTCCGTTCTTGTTTTTGATTGCGGCGGAAGGTTTGGCGGGGTTGATAAGAAAGGGGGTGGACTCAAATAATCTCAATGGCTTCCGTGTTACTAATGCTCTCTCTGTCGAAATCTTGCAATTCGCCGATGATACAATTCTCTTTTGCGATGGGGGGGGGGGGAGAGGAGAATATGGTGTTGGAAGGCTATCTTTAGAAGTTTTGAATTGGTCTCGAGGTTAAAGGTTAACTTCACAAAAAGTAGTGTCATTGGCATAAGTATTGAAGATAGAACTCTGGAAGGTATTTCTCAATTTCTAGCGTGTAAGGTGGGTTCTCATTCTTTCAAGTTCTTAGGGGTTCCGGTCGGGGCTAATCCAAGGAGGGTGAGCACATGGCAACCTATTATAGATAAGATCAAAGCAAGGTTAAATAGTTGGAAGAGTAGACAACTGTCGATTGGGGGCCGGGTTACGCTTATTAACTCGGTGCTTGCATCTCTCCCCTTGTATTTATTCTCTTTTTATAAGGCACCAAAGAAGGTTATTGAGGAAATTACTAAGTTTCAAAGAAGGTTCCTTTGGGGAGGTGATAGAGGAAGTACGAAATTGGCTTGGGTAAAATGGGAAACTATATGTTTACCAAAAGAGAAAGGTGGGCTGGGTGTAAAGAATTTGGAAATATTTAATGTTGCGCTACTAACCAAATGGCGTTGGAGAATTTTGGTTGAGGAAGGGAACGCTATATGGAAGAAAGTCTTGGTGGAAAAATATGATCTTAAAGGAAGATGGCTCGAATTACATGAGAGTAGAAGAGGATGGGAGAAAAAGTCTTTATGGTGGAGGGACTTGTGTTTAGCTGGCAATGATTTAAATTTGCATGACGGATGGTTTGGTGACTTGGTTAAAATTAGATTGGGCAAAGGAGATAAGGTGAGATTTTGGAGAGATGTTTGGTTAGGAAGGGATGCCTTGGCTGATATTTTTCCGTCTGTGTTTGACAGTTGCAGCGTAAAAAATTTGCTGGTGCAGGATTTCGGCTATTGGACCGAATCTGGCTGGAGCTGGTCTTGGCTATGGACCGATGCAATTGTGCAGGAAAACAGTGTTCTGCAGCAACCAGTCTTGGAGTTACAACACATGTTGGCATCGGTTTCGCTGACTTTTCGTGATGATAGGTGGGTATGGGCACCAGACGTGCTGGCTGGTTTTTCAGTTTGAAGATGTTATGAGTTGCTGCATAATTTAGCAGCAGGGGGCAGCAGAGTTTTAGTCCAATCCGTGACTGCCGAGGCGTGTAAACGGGTGTGGAAGAATGACGTTCCTTCTAAAGTTTTAATTTTTGCGTGGAGGGTGCTTTTGAAGCGAATTGCCATGAAGGATGCGCTACATAGGAGAGGAATTATCCGGTCCACAAATGATCTTACATGCGTCTTATGCTCTCGAGAGGAGGAATCAATTGAGCACTTATTCTTGTCTTGCGGCGTGGCAAAAACAATTTGGTATAATATATCGTCTTGGCTGGGATATCCGTTGAGTGATACAGAAGATATAATTGCTTACTTTATGGAGTTTGAAAAGAGGGTGAAAGGGAAGAAACAAAGTGGTGTCAAGCACTTGGTATGGATGGCGGTTATTTGGAATATTTGGCTGGCCCGAAATAAGGTTATCTTCAAGGGCGAGGTGATATCCGCTCCTTCTATCATTGTGGGAATCAAAGACTCAGCTTGGTGTTGGTTTAAATCAAGAAGAGGGAGGAACTGTAGGGCATCTTGGTCGGATTGGTTCAATTTCCCTATGGGTTGTTTTTCTTTGTTGTAATTTACTTGAACGGTATTAAATTCTTATGGTATGTATGTTTTAGTTGGGGGAGAAGCAGTGGGCTAGCCACTGTTGTGCATTTCTTTGGGCGAGGTACTCTTTTTCCTCTCCTGAGTCTTTTTCCCAATGAGTTTTGGCTCAGGGAGGTTTTGAGGAGACCCTCCCCCTTTCCTGCTCTCTTCTAATTTTATTGTATGGGTTGGGTACCCCTTGTGCTCCCATAAATGAATACGTTACTTATCTAAAAAAAACTCTAGCTATGCTTATTAACACCCACTTTTGACCAAAAATTCTCAAAAAAAAAAAATAACACCCACTTTTGTATTCTTTTATTATTGGTTGGCCTAAGCCTGGTACGGCGTGTCAACCCACCAACCACCTTTGTGGGCAAGATTCACTTTGTCATCTCTATCTTAAGTTATAATGGTTACTCAAAATTGCTTGCTGCTTGCTGCTTGCTGCACTGGTGAGGGAAGAGAGAGGGTGAGGGAAGGAGGTCTGGCGTCCTTATGGAGAAATCATATTTAGGCGACTATTCTTTCTTTTTCCAGTAATCACAATTAATATGTTGGTGAAGTTGGAATAATAATGCTATAGAATGGAGATCATGTACAACCATTTACGGGTATCCTGATACAACAAATAAGGTCTGCAGTTGCATTTGTGAGATATTTTTTTTAAGGCAAACATTAATTATATATATATATATATATATATATATAAAATAAAAAATCGATAAAGAGTACTCAATCCAAATATAAAAGAAAAACCACCTCATAAGGGATGAAAACACCCAAAAAAATTATCTTCTAGAAATACAATCAATAGGGTCTACGAACCACTCATAGAATAAGCAAGAAGGAGAAAGCCTCCTAGCCTGGAACCAACGCTAGGAAAAAGATAAAATCTGGTCAACACATCTTCCAAAGTGAGGTATGCACCTCTAGGGAAAATAAAATTATTCCCCAAATCCCAAATATCCCAAACAACAATATGCCAAATGAGCATCAAATCACGTCTGCATCTCGCTGGACCTCCCACATGAATGAACTGGAGAAATAGAGATGGAATATCATGTTGCATCATGAAATCGAAAGCAACCCAACTAACGATGACATACCAGACTGTGGAAGCAAATCTACAGCTGTAGAATAGATGAAGGGCGGACTCATAGCATTCCAACAGAAAAAACACACACTAGTTGCAATATTCGAAATCACATCTCTTCTAAACAAGTTTGACCGAGTGGACACTCTATCCAAAATGAGCTGCCAAGAAAAGGCAAACTACCTTGGAAGGAGCAGAACTCTTACAAACCTTGTTTAAAATCTCAAACAACTGATCATAAAGTCTCATAACACGAGATGTCGACTGAGAGAGAAGAAGATAAGCTGAGGCGGCCGAGAATAATCCAGAACAATGCGCGGACCATACCCAAGCATATGGTGCCACTGAAAGAGTAACTGAACTAATGGATGAATAGAGCTCTCCGAGAATGGCCTCCTCCCAAGGGATGGCCCAAACCCAAATCGCATCAATCAAAGAGCCACAAGAACTAACAAAGGCAAAATTATCTATAGTGTTCCCATTTATATGATCACAGGTAGATGATGTTTCGAGATACTAACCTCATCAAGGGGAAGATTGTTGGAACCAGATAGATCCAAAAGCAGTAACCCACATTAGTTTTGAATATAGAAAATAATATATAAAGAACTTTATTCTAATGTTGTTGTAAAAAACAATTTTACACTAATGTATTTGTTTTGGACTGGACCATGAGGCCCAAGTCCAATATTGGGCTTTGGATTAGCCCAATAACCTGAGGCTAGGTCCAAGGCACCACAACACTAGAGGCAAGTTCCTTCCTCCAATCAAAGCCATCCATGCCCTTCAAGCATCAACGGTTGGGATGCAACCAGTCTATCCAACAGACCAAACAGACCAGGTGTCTATAAATATGAGCCCACGTACTCTGCAGAAAAAGGTACACATTCTCATTCCCTACTTAACTCTGTGATTCTCATGCACTAACTTGAGCGTCGAAAAGACTTTGCAGGTACCATACCCGGAGTTGACTCCGAGACCCGAGACTAGCAAGAGCCCTACAAAGTGTGCAAGCAAAAAGAAGCCTGAGTGCTCAAAAGAGAGAGAAAAAACACTCAGAGTGCTATTGCAAGGAAGCAAACAGTGAGCGAACAAAAAGAAAAGAGCTCTTGAGGAAAAACAATAGTATAAAGAAGAAAACTCTCTTTTAGTGTCCACAGAAGCAAATTCCACACACTTACATTCTGGTGCACTAAAGAAGAAGAAGATTGAGTATTCAAAAGTATAAAAGAAGATCTCATGAAAAATGCTCTTATGCATCTCAAGGAGAAGAAAATTCAAAATGAATTCCTACAAATTAGATACTACACGCTATAAAGAAGATCAAAGTTGTGTAACTATTTCTCTTTCTCTTGTAGTCTATTTAGGAAAAGACAATGTTTAAATAAAAGATATTGGTGCGATCGGTTTCTCGGATGAGAAGGGACCGAACACAAGTGTATAGAGAATAGTATAGGAGATTGTTGAGAAATGAATTTTGGATCCATTTATTGGCCTCAGAGGACTTTATTTATATTACAGGGCTAATTAATACAGATTAATGACTAACACACACAATTAAGGTCTAGTTTGATCGTTACAGTTGACTGGGAGGGAAATAAGGGATTTTCCCCAATAATTGTGCTTCACTGTCTTGATAGAGGATTTGAGGCGTTATGTTGAGGGCCGATCGGTCAAGCCCTTTGAGAGCCGAGCAGATGTAGGAACCGACCGGTCCGGATGGGAACAAAGCCCTTCTAGTGACGAGCACAGAGCGCAAAGTCGTTCAAATAAGAGGAGCTCGGCTTGTCATATAGCCCTTCAGCTATTAAAACCCTTAGTCTTCGGTGTTTAGCCATTTGGTTCGCTTTGGGGAAGTCTTTGACACGTAGCTTTTTGATCGGTGGCCGGTCTTTTCTTGATTTTGCTACGGCTGACATTGATTAGATAGGCGGTTGATTTGATGTTTGGACTGTTTGACTCTTGACTTTGACTGCATCGGTTTCTTTGCTTGACTTGTCGTTTTTTGTGCCTTCATTAATGTTGGGCTGGCAAGCATCCTCGATCCCTTGCTATATATAGTGTTGGAAACTTTCGTGGTGGATGCCTCTGAGACCCCTTACTGACTTCTGCTTCTCTTCACTCTTCTCTGTTTGTGGGCGTCGTTGTTGTTGCACTCCGAAAAATCCGGTTTGGGTTTCTCAATGTACAACGTGGAAAATTTTTGAAGCCGCCACCAATATCTTAATTTTAAGACCAAAACATTGAAAAAAGGTCTTTTGAACAAGGCGGATGGTCTTTTGAAAACTAGAGATATAGGTTTGGGGGTCGATTACGTGTGAGGAAGGTACTAGCACCGCACACGTCCTTTCTACCGAAAGGGAACCTCTAACTATATGTGTGGTTTTAACGTTTGATTTGAAAAATACCTAGATTTTCCTATTTATTTCTTGTTTGAAGATGAATGATAAAACTTAATGAAAATTTTTACTTTTGGAGCTTGACGAGAGTTGGCCTCTCGCTCCAACGTATCTCCTGGTGCGATGGAGAATTCAAAGCTACGTAGTTCTTGGTTGTCATGAAAAGGTTTTTGTTTTTTTATCTTTTTAGTGAGTTTACGAAATAGGACGAGTATTCAGCGAATGATTAAACTAACAAAGGTTATGGGTAATCACCGCTAAGTACTCTTGAAAAATGGGAGTCACCGCCACTAGTCAGACGAACAAAGATTCTGATTGACCGTTAGTAGCGACTCGTTTTTTATTTAATCTTTTGAAAATGGTTTTCGAAAGAGATTAATTGATACGAATGATCAAACTAACCAAAGTTATGGGTGACCATCACTTATTGTTCTTTGGAAAAAGACATTGCCACCAATGGCTAGACGAACAAAGGTTCTGATTAGCCACTAGCAACAATGGGTTTAAAAATGATTCTTTTTTTTATGAAAAATGCTAATGTTTATGGTTGCGTCAAGGATTTTTATTTGTTGCGCTTGACGAGAACGTGACTCGCTCCTACGTATCCCAAATGGGAATCAAAGCGACATAGTTCTAATTTGAAGATGAAAATGTTTTTGAAAGGGTTTTGGAAAGGGGAAGAGCTTTCATAATGACCAAGCAAGAAGAGGCTTTGAGTGATCATTACTAATAACTCTTGATAGCGTTCATGACAATCAAACAAGCCGAGGCTTTGGGTGATAGTCACTAATATCTTGCATTAATTAGAAAAGAGTTTGAAAGATTTTTGGGAAAAGGGTGAAGTTATTATCAATGATTGGTTACAAAATTCAAACACATTCAATAATCAAGTAATCATGCATATGTCAAACATCAACTAAGAGTAAACATGCTGATACAATCAAAGATTCAATTGTCAAGGATGCAAGGTGAATTTCTCAAAACAAATGTGTGTGTGTGAGGAGGAGTGCATTTACCCTAATGACTCTATGCTACAACAAGCAAGTAGGCTTACGTCTTCATTAGGAGGTCATACACATGGAGGGAATGACACATAATTAAATCAAGACAATTTAGGTAGCATCAAAAACAAATAAAAAATTGATCATAGGCATAGAATGATCTTAATTAAACTAATGACATGTGAGCAACGATTTCTTAATAACATGAACAAAAGAGGAATTGCATCAAGGCTAAGGTAAGTCTATCCTTTGCAATACCTCACGTACCCTAAACCCTAAACATACCATCTCATTTGTTATTCACTAAGAAATTAAAAGGGGTTGAGTCATCTAAAATCATCTTCACCACTTAAAACATGATGCACTAGGCATAAGTGGGAATCATATGAGTTATCATCAACAATGGACAATAATAAAACTAGAATACAAGAGCAAGTAAATAAACACTAAAACTAAGTTGAATCACATAGAGCAATCTTCTCACTTGAATCAAAGTGCCCTAGGCACAAGTGAGAATCAACTTGCCTATCATCAACAACTAACAATAAGCAAACTAAAATACAAGAACAAGAGAACACATAAGCTAAATTGAGTCCTTTCTAGCAATCTTCACCACTTAGATCAAGGTGCACTAGGCACTAGTGGGAATCATATTGCTAGATCATCAACCAACAACAAAAATAACATTTAACACTAAAATGAAATACTAACAACATGATTAAACATCATCAAGCAAAGAACAACAACAAAATCAACTTGAAAATATTTTTAATCATAAGTATGCGAACCAAAGGAAACATAGGTCCACATTTTATTTAATAAAAAAACACAAAAATTAACACAAAGCAACATAGATCCATTTATTTAAGGGTGAGATGCCAACTCTCACCCACCAACAACAACAAACTACATTATAGAAAAATGATGATGATATGCGAAAATATGATGAAGAAATGTGGGTTTTAATGCAAAAATGTTGAAATGATGCAAGGGTTTTAGAGTATACCTTGGATCCAAGCTAGATTATGCAAGAAAGGGAGAGCAAGAACACCAATCAACAACTCTTCAAGAAAACCCCAAGAAAGCTCCACGCAAAAAATGATGATTCTTTAGTTTTAGTGAAGGAGGGAGGTAGTATGTGAGAGAGGAATGGAAAGGAGATGGATTGATGGTGTTTGGGGTGGATGGAGATGAAAGAATGGAGGAGAGGGAGAAGAGGAAGGCTACGGCCAAGATGGGAGAGAGGAGGAGAGGAGAGTGGTGTGCTAATTCTTAGTGAAGGAGAGAATGAGCAAAAAGGTGTGATGTGTGGAAATGAGAGGGTATTTATAGAATTGGTGAAGGGCTAGGGTTAAAATGGTAATCAAGCAATAAAAGGGAATTAATATTCAGCTGAAAATAAAATGAAATAAATAATTGAACTTGGGCACCAAGCAAAAGAGTTATTTTGGTCATTGTTCTTGAGAGGTGCTCTAGGATTGCACGTTGATTTTGAATGAAGGGTTGAGATCACTAATCACATGGATTGAGGGTGGAGAGAAAACACAAAATGGAGAGGGAATGGGGAGAGAGGGCTGACGGTTTTACAAGGGGAAAAGGGAGAGAATTTGCCAACTTTTGCAAGTTGGCAATTGTACTATTTGTCCTCCATGTGCACAACATTATCTCTTCCTTTTTTTATTATTCTTTTTCTTGATTATTCCATAAAAATATTTCCATTTTGGGCTTCATCCTAGGAATCAATCATTGGGCCCAAAATTCCATGATATCAACATTCCCAAAATTGATTTGATACCTCACCTTGAAGGAAATTCCCATTTTACTCTTTCCTTTAAATTTGAATTTTTATGCAAATAATTAACATTCATGCGCATAAAAAAAAGTATAACTAAGCACATTCTTCCTCAAATAATTCCCCTGACAATTGTCCAGTGATTTGTGATGGAAAACCGTTTTTGCTGTGAAATGACCAAAATGCCCTTTTTGACCCTAAAACCCTAATTTGCCCAAAAAGTGCATTCCAAACCTAAAAATGATTTCAAGAACCTTGGAATGACTTCTAGGACCCAAAATGCAGTGCATAATGCTCCTCACTCTTCAATTTATTTATTTTTTGTGGAAAATTAGGGTTTTGACCTAAGCCGGACAAAATTGGGGTATGACAGTTGCCCCTCTTTATCTGGATTTTAATGAGGAATATGAATTGGCCGAAACATATTCCGAGGCAAAATAAAGATAAAGAATTCAGAAATTATACCGATTTTGTCTACTTAGGGAAACATGAATTTTCCTTTTTCCATTTCTACCATCTTTCTAGTTTTTCTGTTTTTGTTGATGCAAGATGAAAAATGAAATTCTAATGCATGCGAGGATAGAGATTTTTTTTTTGGCCGAGACAAGACATGAAAAGGTCAATGCCCCTCTTTTTGCAAAAATGATGACACGAGGCAACCAATTTTCGTTACTCTGAGTAACTTGCGTGAAACATTGAGTGGATCCTGGCTCAATACTTCACGCAATATACTGAAATGCTTCGACATTTGGTTGACTCAACTTGTTCATTTACTGCGCCATTTTGCTTTTGTTTCTTTTTGGATAAATGGGTGTTAGCCCGAGATGAATGCAATAGATGAAGCGTCAGTCCTTAGTAAGCCAACAAAAGCAGGAAATAGATTGGTGCCAACCCTCGGGCAGCAAAAGCCGGAAATCAATTGGTGCTAGCCCTCGGGTAGCAAATTCAGTAAATAAAGCAATAAAGAAAGCGATAAAGAAAACAGTAAAGAAGGTACCGGCTCACAGTAAGCCGACACCGGAGGCTGCCTAAAGCCTTTTAACGAATCGCGCACGATCCGAGTTCGCCCTCGGGCATGGTGGTCTTCAAGAGCGACCAGGGGGACAATATCTAGATCTCGATACTTCCCTAGGACTGCGCCATGTCTTAGGCCAACACAACTATCCTTTTCGACTGGACCCAATGGGGTCGAAGGACTTACCCGCAGCTCGAATACGAGGTGAAGTCTGTTTTTTGAAGGGACGCTTGGGTCCTGAAGGGATTCACGAATCCTGTTGATTGATTGATTGATGTAACGCCCCAAAATAATTCAATTATTTATTTAATTGGGTTATTTAAGGCTTACAACATTTTATTAAGTAAAAAAATTAATTTGGAGTTTTATTTTATTCAGGAGGTGTTTGAGTAATTGAGGGTGTAAATAAAGGCCCATGATCCATTAGTTAGGCCCATATTCATGTAATAAGCTTAGGAGTCTAGAGTGAGTGCTCATTTCAACCAAAGCAAAGAAAAAAAAATAGAAAGTGAGAAGAGGGAGAGGGGTGCGACGGCTCCAAGGGAGAGGAAGAGAAGATTTTGGCGTGGAGAATTCAAGGCAAGGAAGAGAAGCTTGCTTGTTGGTGATTCTTGGATTCTTGGTGGAGAGAGTGCTTGTTTTCTTCAATCCATTAAGGTAAGAGGGCTCTCTTTCACCTATAATGGAGTATATGATGAGGATTATGTATGGGTTAGACTCTAGGATGATTATTGAATTGATTGTGTTGTTAATTGTGTGATTGATGTTGTGTTTGATTTCGTTTTGGTGTTATTGATTTAATAATGAATTGATGGTGAATAGATGCACTTTAGGTGTTTGATAAAATGTGTAAGTGGTGTCTGGAGTGCATGTTAGGTCCTAGGTTACGATTTGATTATGTTTTATGTGCTAATTGATGATTTTGATTGTATTTGGTGATTGATCATGATGAGTTTTACTTGCTTATGGTTTCTGTGCGTTTCTGGACGCTGTTTCGGTCTTTCTGAAACTGGTACTGTTTAGTTGATCCAAAAATTGTGTTGCTGATTGTTTTTGAAAATAGACTTAAGGCCGGTCGTTTTGGCACTGGTTTCGTTCAATTTGGAGTTGTGTAGCTCAAGTTATGAGTCTCCAAAGTTAGGTCAAATTTCCGGAATCAAACTGTGAGTAGGTTCGGTTTTTGCAGGTTTTGTGTTCTCAATTGAACTCCGTTTTGAATGATTCTTATTTCATTGAAAAGTAGACTTAATTCTCCACGAAATAGGCACTGGTTTCACGAAATTTCATTAAGAAATGAGAAAGAAAATTTGGTTGCAAGTTGGGTAAAGAGTTCTGTCCGATTTTGGTACCTCAGTGTAGTGTTTTGAAAAACTGTACCAACTGGATACTTATTTTGAAAAACTAAAATAATAGGTAGAAACTACACTCAGAGAGTTTTCCAATGAGTGGTCTTTTGTTGAAATCCGATGTCGTTTTCTATTTTAATTAATTCACCGAAGTAGGTGCGCTGCTCTAGGAATTCAGCACTTGTGCTGTGTGGCTGCCGGTGGTGCCTGTGTTGCCACTAGGTGCCATTTTATGTGACAGTTTAGTCCTTAGGTGACGGTTTAGTTCTTATGTGACAGTTTAGTCCTTGTACTGACGATTTAGTCCTTGTAGTGACAGTTTAGTCCATGACTTTTAGTGTTGATGTATCCGGTGAATTTGATGTTAGCCATAGAGCTATTGATTGATGTATTGATGTTAGCCATAGAGCTATTGATTGATGTATTGATGTTAGCCATAGAGCTATTGATTGATGTATTGGTGTTAACCATAGAGCTATTAATTGATGATGTATTGGTGAATTAAATGACGGTGTATCTAATGACAGTGTATTTAATGACGGTGTATTTAATGACGGTGGTTTAAATGACGGTGATGAATCTAGTGACGGTGTTAATTCATACATGATATGATTGTTTGTGGTTGATGCATTGTTCATGGAGTCACATGCCTCATATGCATCAAAGTGACGGTGTAGGCTTCGGCCTTGATATTATTAATGATTATGACGGACATGCCTGAATTGCGATATTTGTGACGGTGATGGTACCACATGCATATACCCTTGGTGTTGGGTTGCATTCATGCATATACTCATGCAATTGGTGATGTCTCTTGATGATTATGAGTTGATGTGTTATAAATTGATGTTGTGTGTTTGTCTATTGAGCAGTGATGTTTCTAGTTGTCTTTCTCTAACATGATGTTTATCATACATTCTTTTATATGGGCTAGAGACTCACCCTTCTGCTTTCTATGTTGCTTCTTATGTCGGCAACGTGTAGGTGATCCCGAGTGAAGGTTCTACTTACCTTAGTCTGGTTGTGGTGTCTTGCTCTGATACGTAGCACCGGGGGGGGGGATTAGTTTATTATTTGTTTTAATTGAAGTTGTTTGAACTGTTTATTTGGCGATGTATTTGAATATGTTTTATGAAACATGTCTTATTCCGTTGTGTGGTGATTAAGTGGACTTTAATGTCACTAAATAGGTATTTCTGAGGGTTCGTCCTGATTGATGTGCTATGTATCACATACTCTATTGTGTTATGAGCATTCAGGTGTTGTTTTATGTACTTTGGTGAAAGTGTAGCACCCTCTTGTGGTTGCATTGAAAAGGACTTCGAAAACTCTGATTTTTATTCATTTAGATAGTTGTATTAGAAAGAGGGTGTTACAATTGAAATGGCCAATGCTGCCGCACTGGATTGAGGTACCTGCATACGTCAGCTGATGCGAGGAATGGTGCATGGAGTGTGGATACATGTTATGCAAAGGCATGTTATGCAAGGGCGTGTTATGCAAGTGCATGCAATGTTATGATTTTGGTGTAATGATGAATGCGGTGGAACGCTCTTGAAATCCCCCTTTTGATCTGATTGTTGTTTTTCTCTTGATCAGCTTTCTTTTTTCTGACCACTTGTTTTTCTTTGTTTGTTTTTCTTGAATGATTTTGCCTGATCAGCTTTCTTTTTTCTGATCATCTGCTTTTTCCTTTTTTGCTCTTTTGCTCTTTTGGCTTATTTTCTTTTTTGGTTGGTTCAACCCGACCATTTGAGGCGAGGAACCGATTAACATTGTGGTGGCGTATAAGCCAAGTGTCTGTTGTTTTGTGATTTGCCATATGAAATGGCCTATGAGTGCAATTATTTCCTTGCAAACTTAATTTTCTCTGAGAAGTTGCTTCCTTCCCATGAATTTTAGAAATTTCGCAATGATTGTGATGCTCTATGATTTATGCACATGTTTTACAGGTCAGTGTTACCATCATCATAAAACGTTTATTTGAGCAGAAAAAGCAGGGAAATAGAAAAACAAACAGATATGAGAAAGATTAATTGAACTTTATTGATGTGAAAATCGGTCGTACAGAAAGTTACGCCGATTGTTCAATACATTTGAAAGTTTAAACTACAAAAAGACACGGAAAAAAGAGAGGAGCTAATTTCTGACTGTCCATCTCTGTGGGACAATGCCAACCATTTATGTCCTTAACCTTGATCACCCCTTCATCCAAATCTTCGGGGAAGTTGTATGCCTTTTCTTACTTTTCATGCCCAAGTTTTCTGACCCTAATTTTTGCCTGGATCGCACTTTGCGGGTTTTCAATCCACCGGGTCGCTCTGATTTTGCCTAGGCCGCCCTTTGCGGGTTTTCAACCTAGCGAGCTAATTCTTACTTGGCTTATCTTTCTCTTTTTTCGTCTATTTCTTTCAGGCATAATACTTCTTCACTTGATCAGAATTAACTGGGTTCCTCAGATCCTCGCCGTCCATATTTGTGAGCATCAGCGCTCCTCCGGAGAAGGCTTTCTTGACTATGTACGGGACCTCATAGGTGGGAGTCCATTTTCCACGGGGATCACTTTGAATAGGCAGGATCTTCTTGAGCACTAGGTCTCCCTCATTGAATTCTCGGGGACAAACTTTCTTGTCGAAAGAGGTTTTCATCCTTTGCGGGCATAGCTGCCCATGACACAAGGATGTGATTCTCTTCTCCTCAATGAGATTTAGTTGATCTAGGCAAGCTTGTACCCACTCTGCTTCTTCCAGCTTTATTTTCCATTAGTACCCGCAGGGAGGGTATTCAACCTCGATAGGGAGCACTGCTTCTGACTCATATACCAGAGAGAAAGGGGTTGCCCCGGTCGATGTACGCACTGAAGTACGATAGCCGTGTAGAGCGAAAGGAAGCATCTCGTGCCAATCCTTGTAGGTTACCACCATTTTCTGCACTATCTTCTTGATGTTCTTGTTAGCCGCTTCAACTGCTCCGTTCATCTTGGGACGGTATGGGGAGGAATTGTGATGCTGAATTTTGAATTCTTGGCACAGATCCTTCATCATTTTGCTGTTCAAATTACTACCATTATTAGTGATGATCTTTCCTGGAAGTCCATAACGACAAACCAAATCCTTCTTTACAAACTTAGCAACCACAGAGCTAGTAATACTGGAGTAGGAAGCAGCTTCGACCCACTTAGTTAAATAATCAATTGCAACCAGAATGAAACGATGTCCATTTGATGCTTTAGGCTCTATAGGACCAATGACGTCCATGCCCCACATTGAGAACAGCCAAGATGCAGTCAAGACATTTAGGGAAGCACGTGGCATATGAATGTGATCGGCGTAAATTTGGCACTTGTGACATTTTATCACGAAGCTATAGCAGTCTGACTCCATTTGCAACCAATAATAGCCGGCACTCAAGATTTTTCTTGCCATGGTGTGCCCACTGGAATGAACCCCGAATGAACCTTCATGGACCTCTTTCATAATTTTTGCTGCCTCTTCCTCTGTCACACACCTCAGGAGGACCATATCATAATTTCTTTTGTAGAGAACTTCACCACTCAAAAAGAAACTCCTTGACAATCTTTTGACCGTTCTTTTGTCATTCTCTAATGCCCCGGGAGGATATTCTCTATTGATGATATACTGTTTGATATCATAATACCACGGCTTGCTATCAGGTTCTTCCTCAATTGCAGTGCAGTAATGATGTGTCGGGCGACCCCGATGTTGGATTCTGATATGAGTTAGATTCTTGTCGCAATTGATGTTGAACATTGATGACAGAGTTGCCAAAGCATCGGCCAACTGATTTTCACCTCGAGGGATATGCTGGAAAGTAATTTCGTCGAAAGACTCCATCAATTCCTGGACATGATTACAACAAGGGATCAATTTAGGATCTCTGGTCTCCCTATCACCTCTCACCTGATGAATAACCAAAGCCGAATCACCATACACATCGAGTCTTTTAACCTTCCATTTGAGGGCTGCCTGAATACCTAGGATGCACGCTTAATATTCTGCGATGTTGTTAGTGACATAAAAGCTCAATCTGGCAGTGACCGGAACGAAATGGTTATCTGGGGAGATTAACACAGCCCCGGCTCCGTGCCCCCACACATTGGATGCGCCATCAAATATCATCCTCCACCTTTCATCTTCTTGAGACTTCCTCTCATCAAACAGTGCCATGATGTCTTCATCGAGAAAATCATACTGCATTGGCTGACATGCTAAGTACTCGGCAAGTGCACTGCCCTTGACTGCTTTTTGCGTGACATACAGGATATCATACTCTGATAATAACATCTGCCAACGAGCGATCCGCCCCGTGAGTTTGGCTTTTCAAAAATGTACTTGATTGGATCCATTTTAGATACCAACAAAGTTGTATGATTTCGGCAAGATGTTGCGCCTTAAACGATGAGCAGCCCATGCTAAGGCACAACAAGTCTTTTCTAGCATTGAATATCTCGTCTAAAAGTCAGTGAATGTTTTACTCAAGTAGTATATAGCACGCTCTTTCTTTCCCGATTCATCATGCTGCCCCAAGACACATCCCATCGAATTGTCCAACACGGTTAGATCTGAGGATAAGCGGTCTTAGGACACGTGGCATCGTAATTAGTGGGTTCTGAAGATAATCTTTAATTCTTTCAAAGGCTCTTTGGCAATCATCCTTCCACTCTAATTTTTGGTTCTTGCACAACAGCTTAAAGAGAGGCTCGCAAGTGGCGGTCAATTGGGATATGAACCTTGAGATGTAGTTCAGTCTCCCAAGGAAACCATGACCTCTTTTTGGTCTTTAGTCTTTGGCATTTCAAGGATTGCTTTGACTTTATCTGGATCGACCTCTATCCCTTTCTCGATCGACGATAAATCCCAAGTAACTTTCCGGATCTCACACATGAAGGTTCATTTCACTGGTTTAACTCGAGCTTGAACTTAGTGAGAGGCGTTCAAGAGTTTTTGCAGATTAACAATGTGCCCTCATCGATCTTGGATTTGCAATCATATCATCTACATACACCTCAATTTCTTTGTGCATCATGTCGTGGAATAATGTCACCATTGCTCTCGATAAGTCGCGACCAGGCATTCTTGAGTCCAAAAGGCATCACTTTGTAGCGAGATCGTGTTCCCAGAGAGTTATGAAGGTGGTTTTCTCCATATCTTCCGGAGCCATTTTTATCCGATTGTACATGAATACCCATCCCATGAAGGAGAATAGAGAATGTTGGGTTGTACTGTCTACCAGAATATCAATATGAGGCAGAGGGAAGTCATCTTTGGGGCTAGCTCTGTTCAGATCCCTGTAATCGACACACATCCCGACCTTACCATCCTTTTTCGGAACGGGGACGATATTTGCTACCCATTGTGAATACTTGGCCACTGCTAGAAACCCCGCATCAAACTGCTTTTTTACGTCATCCCCGATCTTCAATGACATCTCGTGTTTCATTCTTCTCACTTACGCTTGACCGGTGGACACTCGGCTTCACCGCAACGACGTGTTCAACAATATCGGTATCTAGCCTGGCATATCTTTGTACGACCACGCAAAGACATCGAGTAATCATGCAAGAGTTGGATTAGCCTTTTGTGTTCACTATCTTCCATGGCGATCGACCTTAACCTCTTTTTTTATCCTCTTACGTACCCCAAGTTGATTATCTCAATCGACTTTCCATGAGGGTGAATGATCTTTTCTTCCCGCTCTATTAGTCTCATCAATTAGGAGGAGTTTCCCGATTTTCCTCAACACCCCCTCGGTTTGGTTAATTGGGTGATCAAAGTCATAATAGGAATAATTGGCCTTTGTTATTTTCAGAGATAATTACTTTTGATCCGCATTCGTAGAAGAAGCAGTAAAGTAGAATGAAAAGCGAAACAAACAAAATAAAGCGAAAAGAAAGAAAAGATAAATGAAGAAAAAGAGATTTTCTTGATGGAATTCAAAACAAGCGTTTTTATTGATGATTGTGTCATTGAAAATAAAAACATGCATGCCCTAACAAACTATCCTGAGGCCTTGGGCAGAGCCAAAGGAGTGCATTACAATCATTACTTTGAACTAAAAGTGATGGGCAAGTCGACAGCTTCCCAATTTTTGAGCTCTTCTTTAGCAAGGCAACGACGGACTAAGCTGGTACCGCCCTCTTCATCCTCTAAACCATCCTCCATAGCAGTAATTTGATTTGGGTCTAGTAACCCTGCACTCTTGAAGCTCTGACGGATGTCACAGATGGGGATCCTCTTTGACCATGGGTCCTGGCCTCTCAGCATGGCCAACCGCTCACCTCTTCTCTCTTCAGCCAACTTCTTCTTTTCAGCCTCACTTGGGTGGTATCCCAACCCGTAACGACCCTTGTTTTCTTTCAGCTGGACAGGAGCAAGAATTCCTTGTCCTACTTTTCCCAAACCACGTCCCAGCTGGTATCCTTGACCCATCATGATCCTCGCAACCATCTCTTCATTTTTCGACAACTTTATCACAAAGTGACAAAGAACTCACTCCCTCCAAACACAACATTGGCAATCTCGAGAGATTGAAAAGAAGTTTCCAGGGACTCTTCGGCTGCTTCCACATAACGGAAAGGAGAAGGTTTGTTAACTAACATCTCTTCCTCTCCGAACACTACCACAATTTTATCATCGACCACAAACTCGACTCTCTGATGCAGAGAGGAAGGAATGGCTCTCGCCATATGAATCCATGGCCTTCCAAGCAGACAGCTGTACGACGAGGAGATGTCCTTGATTTGAAAGTTAACACAGAATGTCTCAGGACCTATCTGAATGGGGAACTACATCTCCCCTATTACCTCTTTCTTCGATCCATCAAACGCCCTCACCAATGTCGAGCTAGGCTTCATGAAAGAACAATCCACATCCAACTTGCTTACAGTGGACTTTGGCATCACATTTAGAGAAGAACCATTGTCAATCTGAACACGAGCTAGCACGAAATCCCCACATTTAACAGAGATGTGTAGGGCTTGGTTGTGTTTCCTTCCTTCTGAGGGAAGCTCGTCATCAGCAAAAGTCACATGGTTCGCAGCCACGATATTCCTGACTATTTCGTCAAATTAGCCCACGGAAATATTCTGAGCAACATGAGCCCCATTCAGTACTTTCATTAGGGTAGTTCGACGCGCTTCTGAACTTAGCAACAATGACAGCATTGAAATCTTTGTTGGGGTCTGATTCATCTGGTCAACCACCTTATAGTCACTTTGCCTTACAATCTTTAGGAACTCATCAGTTTCTTGTTCTGCCACTTTCTTTTTCTGAGCATTCTCCGCTTTATTATCCTTCCCCTTACGAGCCCTGTCTTCAGCTTCTTTGGATGATTCACCCCGAACGAACTCGGGGGCATACATACGACCACTCCTTGTCATTCCACTTGCCCCGGTTATATTGGTAACAACAGAGGTGTTTGGAGAACTCTCTACTGGAGGCAGGGTACTGTATTTTCATGGCACTGCACCGTCCTTCTCATATGGGAATGAAGCAGGAATCTCAATAACCACTGGCTGAGGCTTGACTTGGGCTGGTTTTGGATTGTACAATATCTCAATTGGCTTCCTAGCCTCTTTACCATCATTGAACTGCAACATCAACACACTTTCTTCCTTTTCAACCACTCCCACTCGAACCACATAACGATCCATCAAGTCTTGCAAAACTGACTTGAAAACTTCTGAGCACCTACACATAAAGGATCAAGACATACACAACCTTTCTTGATAACACCACAGCAAGACATTTCAAAGATGTATATTTTCCAGAGGAGTCTGGATACACTTAACATCTTTCATCATTGTCTGTCCCACAGAATCTTCTACAGCTTTAGCGGATGGTATCCCATGTTCCGGCAAGGGGTTAGTAGTTGTGCTCGGACTATTCTGCTTGAAAGAGAGCCAGTTGGCGTCAATCAAATCCTGGACTACATGTTTGAAAGCCTTGTAGTCTTCTACCGCGTGACCGACCCCTCAATTATGAAAGCTACAGGTAGCATCAGCATAGGCTTCATGGGGCGAGTATTGATCAAATTATTTTAGACAAGGTGATTGAACAACTCAGTATAGGTTATTGGAATCAGATCAAAACTAGCACGCCTCTTCTCTTGATAGTTCTGGGCTCTGTGACCTGAATTAGTTTGTTGTACATTGAGCCGCAATGCAGAAAATGGCCTTTATTTGTTATGGAGAGCTGGAAGATGGGCCTCCCCCTGCAGTAATAACATTGGTTTCCCCTTCTTTCTTCTTGAGGAAGTTGAAAAGGGTTTCTTTTGTCCACTAGAATTGCCAAAACCTCCAACAATCTTTCCGCTGCGCAATCCGTGCTCTAATCGTTCTCCAATGACAACCATATCTGAGAAACTGGATGAAACACTCCCCACCAACCTATCATAATATAGCCCTGGAAGAGTCTCCATAAACATGTACACCATCTCCTTTTCAGTCAATGGCGGCTTCACCTGAGCAGCTATGCTCCTCCACTTTTGAGCATATTCTTTGAATGATTCTCTATCTCCTTTACTCATGTGCTGTAATTGAGACCGGTCGGGAGCAAGGTCCATGTTATACTGGTATTGTTTCAGAAATGCTTCAGAGAGATCCTTCCAACTGTGAATGTCGGAGGATTGTAGCTGCATATACCAATCTAACGATGCCCCAGTCAGACTGTTCTGGAAATAGTGAATGAGCACCTTGTCATCATGAGCATAAGCGGCCATTTTTCTAACATACATCGTCAAATGGCTAGATGGACACCCAGTGCCGCGATATTTATCAAAGTCAGGTGCTTTGAATTTAGGAGGGATGACAACATCTGGGACAAGGCACAAATCTCGGGCATCCTTGGCTCTAGTACCCGATCCTTCCATAGCTCTTAAACGCTCTTCAAGCAAGTGATACCGATCCCTATCTTTGAGTGTTCTCAAACAAATGACCTTGTGGATAGTTCCCGGATTTGTGATAATAACCCCATATCGAGCGGGGTTTCCCATATGATGGACAAAGATTCTCGAGGATTCACGGCAACTCCCGGAGTAGGACTAGGTGAACTTCTTAGCAGCACAATACCGGGACTAGGAGTATGAATTTGTGGTCCAATAGCAGCTCCACTAGGTATAACCATGGCAGGTTGACTCGACCCCATAGGAATAGCTTCAGCAACGGACGACACATAACCCATTGGCATCCCCTAGGGATATATCTGTGCATTCGGATGACTCTGTCCGCTCACCCCTGGAGAATGGGCAAAGTGGATCGACCCGGTCCAGAGGAGTGTGAGTAGTTGTAACTTCAGAGGACACCGGAGGAGAAACGAAAGTAACAACCCCTTCAGGATTTACAACAGCGGCGGCCCCAGCAGCGGCCCCACCCCTCAGATTTTGTAGCATACTCATTACTTCGACCATATGTGCTTCCATAGCCTCAACTTTAGTCTTCAAAGCCTGATTCTCCTGAGCCAGCTGCTCAGGGTTAAGAATCTCCACAACCAACTCATCTTGACCCAGGCGGTCCTCATTCTCGAAATTCTGATTGCTAGCCATCAATATTGCTTGTAGACGGGTGCAATATTGGTGTTGGCGAACCAGCTTGTCTTTCTTTTCTGTTGGTAGAACATTTTTATGAGTACAAGTATGAATGCGTAAATGAATGCAGTGCATGTGCACATGACTTTATGTTATTTTTGTGTTTAGCGCCGGGAATCGTGAGATAACTCGCTCTTGTCATAAGCAAATATCGAAACATTTTAAGAGCGTGACGAAAATTGGGATCAACAGGCGATATGAGCATACTTCATTCGAGTTTTAAACCATTCATAAGAAAGAAAAAGAGTACAATACCATTAAGAGTGCAATACAATATCTCTCAAAGAAAAATACCATGCTCTTAGAAAATTACAATATTCCAAAGAAAAAAATTACAACTTCCTAGAGAACATTCTAAAAAGAAAATTACAATGCGCTGAAATCTAGTAACATATGGCCTTCAACTTCTCTTTCTTTTCTCTTTCTTTGCTTGCAGCAACGACTCCCTCAGCCTTTTCCATGAGCTCCTCAGTCAGGGCCTTGCAGAAGTTCACAAACGCATACACATGTACTGGGGTATTGAAGGGAAGCATCTCAGCCTCAGCCCTCCTTAGCTTCCTGGGGACATCCCTTACAGCTTGATTAGCTAGCCATGCCAACCTTGAAAATTTACCCCTCCAAAGTTGGACCTCATCTCTTAGCTCTTTAACAATCTCTTGCTCTTCTATCTTGCCAATTAGTGCTAGGAAACGCTGCTCCCGAAGATCGCTCTCCGCTTGCACCGCCATCGACTCCCCTAGGTACCGGAGATTCCTTTTCAGTTCATCAGATCTTCCTTGCTCATACCTCAGCATTTCTTGATATTCCCTGAGAACATTCCCAATGGAATTTCTTTCTTGTTCAAGACTCCTCAGCCGACTTTTCAACTCCACCACCAAGTTAGGTTCTTGTCTGGGCTCAGTCGCCACAATCTTCCATTCTTTGGCTTCTTCAAGGGCCTTTCTTGTTTTCTGCTTGCACCTTTGGAGTTCATCTCTAGCCCCCCTTAGGTATTTCTAAGTTTCTAGTTTACTCTTCTCTTCCGCTTTGAATCGCTTGACACTCTCCTCAACAACTATCATCTTAATCTCATTTTCTTCCTCTAACTTCTCCTTTCGTAGGGTTACTTTCTCCAACTCTGCTTGCAATGTCTTTTTTTCTTCCTACGCTTTTGCTAAGGCAGATTTAACCTCATTCAACTCCTCAGGGGTAGGAAGGCGAGGCTCTGGCATCTCTTTCTCGACTAGCAGTGCCTCTTGGGAAGGTGGACGAGCACTTTGTATCCTTTCATGCAACCATTGGTAAAAAGTGACATCACCAACCTTTTTCATGAGCTCATCTTTATCTTTACGGACCACAGTTTCCCATGCCTTTGAGATTTTTCGAGGTAAACCCTTGTTCTTTGGATCTTCCCTGTCAAGGAAAATGGGAGCCAACACGTCTTCAGTAGGCATATTTCTCATAGGGTACCCAAGCTGTCGGATAATCAAGGAAGGATTATAGTTGATGCAGCCTTGAGTCCCCATTAGGGGCACATTCTGAAAGTCTCCACACTGAAACACAACGGAGGTTCTGTTCTTCCAACATGAATGAGTGAACCAGCGGACCTTGAGGGCATTGAGACTCCCTAAGGTATGCACCCACTCTTGAGCACTTTTGACCTCTACCTCACAACTCAAGGCATAATCCAACAGATTTGTAGCTTGCTTCTTGTGAGCAATGACATGGTTGAGGAACCAGGCATATAGTACATGAAGAGAGCAGGCAATCTTCTTTTTTCCCCAACACCCGATGATGAGTAAAGGAGTAGTAAGTGTCTGCGAGGACGGCTGGTACTGGGTTAATTGGATTATCCTTGCTTATGAAAGCTAAGAACACCCCAATGGCAATCTCATCAATGAACTTCTCAACTTGTGGGAAAAGGCAATCCCGAAGATGGTTAGTGCCAGCAACTGCTTGAAGGGACCCCATCTGTTAGCTTGAGCATGGGACCTCATTAAGTCTTCAAAATAACTCAGTGGAAACCTCATTATACGGTTCTTTTTCTCTTTTCGAAGCTCTAACTCCCCCACTCCAACTTGCAATAGCAAAGAGAGTCTCTTATCTGAATATTGATGCCCCTGGCACTGATAGGGCGTCGCCTCCGACCTAAAGAAACCCAAAATTTGCTCATACTCCTCTAAAGTTGGTGAGAGTTGGAAATCCTTGAAGATGAAACAGCGGATATCCGGATCATAGAACTGGCTGAGGGCTTTCACAACATTTTCTTGAAGATCCAACTGTAGCAACCGAAGAATATTCCCATAAGCCTTTTCAAACAACCTACGCTCATCCGGTCCCATTCGAGAGGCGCACTCTGTCAAACTGGCCACATCTGCTTTCTTTACTACTGGAAATCTCGAATTTAGCATACCCTCGCTTCTTGATCCCATGTTGTCTCGTTTTTCACGCCTATGACAAGATTCCAAGTTACTCCAAGATCACCGGCAAACAATTTAGATGCATGAAGAATGCTACATGAAGTCCTTTTTTCAGAATTTTGCTTTATGTAATGCATGATGTTATGATGCAAAGTGCAGATAATAACGATGATTTTTCATGTTATTTACATAAAGAAAGATATTTACAGGCGGTGGTTTGAAAATTTAGGGCAGTATACCCTATATGCCATGTAACACCCTATTTCTATTTACTATTATTTAGTCAATTTTAAAATCAGAGTTTTCAAAAAATATTCCACGCACCTCAAAGAGAGTGCTACATTTCTTCCAAAAGCGTAAAGCAGCGAATTGAATTTTCATAAACACAACGTGCGTGATACATAGCACGTCAAAATGGGGCGAACCCTCAAAAACACTTATTTAGTTATTTACAACATCCACGATTATAAATCACCAAAGACAATGAGAACATCGACGATCTCAAAGTATTTAATACAACATCCTATATCAGACTGAATACATCAAAATAAATTACTAAATATCTAAGACTTCCCGCCCCCGGTGCTACATATCAGAGCATGACCATCACTAGACTACTTCATTTGCTATCACCTGCAGGTTGCCGACATACGAAGCAACACGACGCAGTAGGGTGAGTCTCTTTACATAAATAATAGCAAATAGGATAAGCATTATATTAGGGAAGGCAACTAACGTAAATCACATTTAGCATCTAGCATTAAGTATGGCACATCAACTCACAATCATCATCAAGGCAACACCAAACATATGAATGTATGCATGAGTGCAAGTATGCATGTGGATCCATCATCATCGCAATAAGCCTTGAGGGCACACACCGCTTTGGCCGAAGCCTACACATCGCAATGGCCGAAGCCTACATCTTCGCTGAATATGCATGATTTATGTGACACCATGACAATGCACCACAACAATCATTAACTCATCACTTTTCACTTCGCAACTCAACTTCAATCACAATATCAGCCTTGAGGGCACACACCGCTTTGGCCGAAGCCTACACACCGCTTACTCATCACCGCAATACAACACACCTCATCATTGGACTAAATGTCCCACCAAGGACCAACACAACACACAAGGACTAAACCAACACCCCAAGGACTAAACGGTCACCTAAGGGACTAAACAGTCACATAGGGACCAAAACAACATCTTAGAAGGACTAAGGGTGCATAGGGACCAAGTTAGCATTTTTGACACTTTGGGCAACATTGGCAACACCCGCACAACATGCTGGATTCCTACAGCAGTACACCTACTTCGGCGGATTATTTAAAATAGCAAACGACATCGA